>CM070536.1:14890503-15392579 GCA_036346415.1 Raddia guianensis
CACAATCTCCTCAATGACCCCATAGTACTCTTGGTCTGGACCACCATGCGGGTCTGTGACATAACTGACGACCCCACTATTCACCGTGGTAGCATTTGGACGAGCAGACCCCACTATTCACCGTGGTAACAACAGGGTTATGCGACCGAAATTCCGACCCGTGCACCTCCCGTGGCCACGACCCCCATACCGAAACCAACATCCGTGGGTCATTCGAACGTGGATAGCTCGAGCACGACACCTCTCGTAATGGAACACAACGAATCACCGTCGTGTTCCTTACAAAAATATGTCGTGCGCCCGAACGGGTTTGACTCGGACTCCGTTCACGTATATGCGACTACTAATGTCATTAGACAATAGACATACACATCTAGTTAACGAAAAGCTAATTAGGCATTCACATCTAATTAACTATATTACACTAATTAATTGTAACTACTAATGTCGCTTGTACCAAAACTACCGACGACATAGCTATCACATCCAAAAAGTACCGCAGGACGTGAGGAGGCGTTAGGCGGTGAGAGGAGAGGAGGTGGCGGCACGGGAGGCGCCGGGAGTGGAGGCGGCGGCGCGGGCGGCGGCGCAACGCCAAGACTGGCAACGGGACGAAGCGATGGCGGCAGCGGCAGCGGCGAAGCGGCGGCGGCGGCATGGCGACGATGCGGCGATGGGCGGCGCCGGGGCGGGGACGGCCGCAATGGGCGGGGCGCCATGCGACGAGGCGGCGACAGGCGGGCGGGCGGTGGCGGCGACGGTTTTAGGCGCGCGGCGTCGCAAGAGAGGAAGTGTTTTGGCGGCGGCGGCGGATTTAGCCCGTGACCAAGCCTGCACGTGGGATATAAGTGTTGGTCTGTGTCGGCAGCCTTTTGCCACCGAGATAGGTTCAATTGCCGCCGACACTGCCCCTACAACGGTCCCCAACGAGGCGCGGGGCCACCGGCCAGTGAATCAACGCAATGTGGGCGGCATATATTATGCCGCCGACATAGAAATACCTATGTCGGCGGCATCAGGTTTGCCGCCAACACTGATGACCAGCCAAGAGCTATATCGGCGGCCGATCCACTAGGCCGCCGACATAGAGGCTCCACCACCCACCTTTCCAAGCCAAAAATCGGCTCTCCTGAGCGGTTCAATAGGGCAAACCAATGTTGTAGAGCTTGCACTACAACTACTAACACATCCTACATGGTCAAATCCGTATAGTGCCAATTTCGCGCCATGTTGCTTGATAGACCGACTACTCCTTTAAATGTATCGATTACCTTCGCCACTACGAAGGGGTAGTTAAACCGGAAAACGTTCTGACAGTACGTCATATTCAATGGTGACTTATATCAATACAACCACTTCTCCTAAACACTAAATGCCCCCAATACCATCTCAGATTTTAAAAAACCTCTAGCGTGCGCGAAGGGCGGCATGAAATCATATTGACATATTAATTAATTTAAACGGTATGTGATTTTCAAAGCAACTTGAAAAAAAAATTACAAATTATATCAAAATGGCAATGTGCCAAGATATATTAGATGTACTTCATGCCCTAACAACTTTGGTGGCCCAATCGACCCTATCGGCGGAGGCGAGGGACGTTTGCAAAGGAGGGTGGAAGGGTCTGTGTCGGTGGTATTTAATATGCCGTCGACATAGCCCTAGCAATGTCGACGGCAAAAGTAGGCTGCCGACATACACGTTCGGCAGGGCATAAAAAAGTTAAGTGCCCCAGTATGTTGAATAAAACTTTCGTCTCACTTGGTTAACAGCGCACGACGAGGCGCGGGCTCCCTGCGGCGCGTGTTCGAGCCTCGCCTCGCCCCCTGTTATTTTTAATTGTCTATGTGGGCGGCATAGGGGAGGCCGCCGACATAGATGGCTCTCAGCCCCCGGCCATTTACTCTGGGCCCGCATGGCATTGGCGTGCCTCCTCTTTCATGTGGGACCAGCTTGGGATGTCGCCGTTAAAGCCGTCAAGCTGCCGTGACCGGCAAGGACCTATGTCGACGGCATTGGGAAGGCGGCCGACATAGATGAAGTGGCGGGAAGGGTCGAAATATTCAAATTTGTGCACCGGAGCTGGGGGTGGGGTGTCTATGTCGACGGTCTAAGTCATGCTGCCGACATAGAGTAAGGGGAAAACCTTCCGTTCGCTCGCTGGCGAGGCATCTAGCTTCTATGTCGGTGGTCTTGTTTGTGCCACCAACATAGATCATGGATTTCTCGGTGGTTTTTGTTGCCGCCGACATTAATGTTTTGGCCGTCCACATAAGCTGTGATTCCTGTAGTGCATACATTGTCTTCTTCTCCAGAGGGCTGATGAGCTTGGTTCAGGCCAACCTAGGCAGCAGCCACCCTATAGAAATCTGTTTTCTTGATCACCTATCACTACTAGTGTGTAGTCCTAATTCTACTGTTTCTAAGCAACAGCGCAATAACCATCAAATTTGTGTCGATACTCCCCCACTGCTTTGCGATATATTACATGTCCTATATATGTAGCATAGCAATACAAGTGTGCCATGTAGCAAAGCTTGACTGACAGATGCCTGGAATTATTTGATGTGCTACCGCAACACTCATAATCAATGGCATGCCTGATGCCTCGCACCGCATTATTGCCAATATCTGATTGACTGCAACCCAGTCGGCCGGCGACAAACCTATCAGAGCATAAAAAAGAAGGCTGCCGCTGCTGATGTCTGCTTTGTTAAAGAAAAACTACTCGATCCTAATGGAAAGCTGATGCATTAATGTAGTACGTACTTAGCATTGACCTCATGGCTGATCAATTAATTAGGACGATATGAGGACGCTGACGATCCAAGCTAGTGATCACACGGAAACTCGGAATCAAACGCCCACCGGGAGTGCGTCGACAGTTAATAAATCAGCACTCTGACTAGGAATGTCAAATGTGTCACCGGTTTAGCGTCGCTGACTAGTTGTCTGTAACTACTACCGTGTCGACGATCGTTCAGTCTTTTGCAAATTGGCCAATGGAGCCAAAAAGCTTCAGATCGAATTTAATTGCTTCAAAGAGTAGAAAAGATCGATCGCCGTGAGCTTCGACAGCGTTGGCGTCAAGTCACATCAGAAACCAACTCTAACGACATTCTGAAAAATTAAGGTTGGTGCTTCAGTTAAGTACTGAATCCATTCATTCTTCTTCCTAGATAATCGGAATGAAGAACTGTCATGCACTTTGGGATCAACTTTCTTGACTAATCATGCGCGCCAGCATGCAGAGACCTAGGCTACCTAATTTGCTCTAAATATTATATGCTGATAAAGAGGTCGATCTGGCATGCATTTCAATCATCAAATAGGAGCACCTTGTTATTGAATATCAGAATATGGTCTGTCTGTACATGGGGATTGCTAAAGGAGCTTGGTCCGTCACAATAGACAAAAAATAAAATAAAATAGATATGACAAAAAATAAAATAAAATAGATATTTTCAAAGTCATAAATAAATACAACGAAACGGATGAATAATAAACCACGCACTCAACTGCTCAAGCACCTGGTCCTGGCCGACGGATCGATGATCACACTCATGCACAGTACTATGTGCGCATGTGAGCATGTGGCCGCTTGGGGACTGCTCACTCTGCACCCAATATGCAGGCATGAGGCCATGCATGCATGCATGCATGCATGCCATAGACTAAAGGCGACGAGACACTTAATTAGTTACGTGACGCTTACCCCGACATAGGGATGTTGATGGTCCGGGTCGGCCCACTGGCCCATCTACCCGCCCCATTTGCAGAGAATATCGTGGGTAATTGGTTCGGCTCAGAAAAATCAGGGGACAACCGAGGCCAAATCCAATCGACCCATAGGGCCCGGTGGTCCGTCCCTCCCCTTCTCGTCTCCCTCGTCTGCATCGCCGCCATCCTCTCCCGCGCCGTCGCCTCCCGCGCAGGGCGCCGCCGCCATTGCCCGCCTCCTTCTTCCGCGCAGGGCGCCGCTGGCCGTGCCCTCGTCGCCACCGCCGTCGCTGGCCGTGCCCTCGTCGCCACCGCTGTCGCCGTCCGTGCTCGCCTCGCCGTCGCCCAAGTCACAGCCGCCGCCGTCGTCCCCTCCTTCGCCGTCGCGGCGTCGCCAGGCCGGCGACCGCGCCTCCCCTTGGCTCGCCACCTCGCTCCATGGGGCCCTGCCGGTGACAAGCTGCGGGAGCGGAGGGAGGAGCTGCGGCGCCACCTCGCCGAGGACGCCGATTGGTTCCGCGTCGACGGCCTCTCCTTCTACGACTGCCGGCCAGCATGTAACTCCCCCAAAATCTCTACCTGCCTCCATTCGAGCTTAAGTACGTTGTGTGGTCTGCAGTCTGCACCTGAGGTGTTCGACGTTATGCGTGTGGAGCTGTGGCATGTTATACTTGACACCGGGCGTTCTTTGGCTTACGTTGGTGCTTGATTTGTGTTAAAAGGTGTTTATTTGAGCAGATGTGTTCTTGCATATGGCATGCCTTTATTCTTTAAGAGGGGATTGAAGGTGTTGGATAGTACTATTATGTAATCACTACGTGAGGATTGTCTAGTGTATTCTAGATGTTTTTTCTTCTTCTTTTTTTTTGCTTCCGTCCTTCTCTGGCCAGTTCTTGACTGCATTAGTGCTATACCTCTACACCTTAAGTGTAGGTCTGATGGTTTAGTGTGTTGTGCTTAATTATAGAGTCAACTGTTAGCTCTATTTGTGCAAATATATGTCCATTGCATATATATCCTGGAGTCATGAAGTGATTAGATGATTTAAAGTACTCAATCTAGAATGGATCGGCCCTCCTGACCCATTGGGCCAAAAGGATCTCAAAGCATGACCCTTTGGGCCGACCCTGTTGACCCATTTTTTAGCATTGGGTCATCTGGGTCGGACCCAATGGGTCGAGGGCCGGTCCACGCTCATCGGGGCCCGACACGATTATTACGGCATTGATCAGCGCCTCAGGAGTCAGGTCATATCATATGGTCGCCATTGCCATGATCGAGGGACGAGCGCTCTGCATGCATGCGGCTTACGTGCCTGCGCTCAAGGCTGTGCTCTGCATGCATGCACGCACGTACCAGACGCATATGAAATTAATGATACCCCTCCCTCCCTCTCTCTGTCTCTCTCTCTCTGTGATTGATGGGCTGCGCCTACCTGATACAATTAATCAAGCTGCAGGCTTTGGAGTATGTCCTTAAATCAAAAATCATAAGCATGCAACTATTCATGTGAGATATACTTAACTGGCTATTCTTGTCACCGTGTCCATTTCTCTCTCCGTCTGTCCATCATGCGTACTCAATGCACCATGCAGGGCCCTCGCCATGCAATCTAATGAAATACGCTCTCGAGATGTAGCTTACGTGTGTAATTTTATATGCAATGGCAGCAGCTTAATTAATTTGCTGGTGCTAGTAGGGAGGATGAGACGGAAGGTTGTGTCGTTGAGAACTTGAGATGGAGATGGAGATGTGCGAGAGGACCGTTCGAGGTACGTACGTACGTACATAGAGGGCCCCAATGATGGGCTAGGACTCGGGACCGTCTGGTTGGATGTTGATGGATGGCTGACTTTGCGGGTCAGTCTCAATTTGGATATTTTTAACTAAATGCATGAAGTACATACTTCACAATTTGTTTTAAGATTCGTGCTAGCTTAGCTTCAAATGGTATTTTTGTAAAAAAGTATCTAAAAGTTTTTCGAAAAGCAGTTGGTTCCTCCTCTCTCCCCTTCTTCTATGTTTCGAGCCGACGGCAATCACTGTCCCCGATGGCACGATCTTGGCGTGGCTCGGCAACCAGCACGAGACGGTGCAAGGTCGAGCTGGCATGGTCATGCACAGGCGTGGGCGAGGGGCGGCCAGCTCTCCTAGGGCGCGTGGCGGTTTGGCGCGTTAGCATGGTCGCAAGCGGGTTGGCTAGTGATCACATATGGTGTCGGGTGGTGGCTGGCTCACCGTCGCGGAGGATAGGAAGAAGGACCGGATCACATTAAAATCGAAAGTGCTGGGGACATTCTTGAAAAAAGACAGTGTGAGGAGGTGAGTGGTGAGCGCAAATCTAAAAACACATACATCATGCACATATATGGTTGGAAGATAGTATTGATCAGGTAGGAGAGAAATGAGATGACATGGGAGCGAGGGAGAGAGAGAGGCCAAAAAATATCCACGCGATTGCCGGGGCCCGGGCACCGGCCGCTGCCGGCATCTGGCACTTCCAATGCACACGGAAGGAAAGGATATATCGACCGACCGAGAACTGAATGGAAGGACGTGGCACATGCCCTGCAGCGGCGAAGCGACAACGTACCGAAGGCGCCGAGAGGAGCACATGCGCGCGTACGCCAGCACTGGCTACCGTACCTAGCTAGCACTAGCAGCAACCTGACCACCTCCATCGATCGCTCGTGGCGGGGCACCACCACGCCACACGGCCTGCCTTCCCGGTGCCCGCCTGCCCGCGCCCCCGGCCAGTTTGGTCGCCCGCGCGCGATCGATCGATCGCCCGGCACACGCACGTACTTGCATGCGCGTAATCTCGCCCAAATCCCAAGCTGCGCGCCGTGCGCGCTCTCGCTCGCTCGCTGGCCGCTGGGACGCCTGCGCGCGCCACCGCGGCATCGATGTGAGAAGCTAGACAGGAAGGACGGCGCGCGTACGCGGGCACGCGTACGATCCATGCATGGGGCGTACGTGCGTGCCAGCGGCTAGGTGGGCCGGGAAAGCATGATCTCTTGAAGTTTACTTTCAGTGCTGTTTGGGTCTAAGATTCTGTGCTGTTGGCGTGGCAGGCTAGCTGCTAGTGCGTGCCCTGGCCTCTCTCTCTCTCTCGTACGGCGCCAACATGTTTATGTGTGTCGATGGCGGCTCGGCGCTATGTGCCTATGTGCCTGTTGCTTGCTCTGGCTTGTGGCCTTGAGATTTGACTCCCCCCACCCCAACCCCCAGGTGAAAACCGATCGATGTCTGATTGGTGTGATCGATGTGCATGTACGTACGGGTTCTACCATGCATGCTTACGTAGAACTGCAGGAGAACTGTAGGAGGCATGCATGTGCGGCTAAGTTAGAGAATGCTGTTCGCGGTTCAAGCAAACCATCCAACCCACCTACCTGTCTCACCAATATATCCAACATCCTAGCTGGCCCAAAATTTTTTTAGAGTCAACCTAACTCAGAAGCTGGCAACACATACATAGAATCTTAGGCTTCAGCCTTGCTTGTCAAAAAAGGTTAGCTTTGGAGGCTATAAAATTTGCAGAAATGTTACAGGACGGACGTCCGTTCCCGTTGGCTGAGACGGATGAGCCACGTAGCTAACTATCGCGCCTAGACAATGGCATCTTTTACTTTCCCCATTTCAGTCCCACGGTCGGGGACTCCACATAACCGCCGCATGGTGCGCTGCCGCCGCCTCCTCCATCCTGAGCTCTCCTCGGCAACCGCCTGCGCCATACCCGTCGTATGCATCGCCTCCGCCAGGGGCTTTCGCCAGCGGCAGCCTCCTCCGCCATCCGGGCTCGCCGACACGACCATCTCGCCATCCCGACTCGTTGCCGCCGCTTTCCCTACCCACCGCCGTCATCTTGGCTCGTCGACGTCGCCGCCACCTCGCGTCACGGCCGCCGCCGCCATCCAGATCTGGGCCCCGTGGTTGTCGCTCAAGCGCTGCCCCGACGACGTCCCGCTTGCTGTCCCCACCGCCATCCACATCTCGGTTCCGCCAACCGCCGTTGCCGCTTCGCCCGGCGGCCTCGTCAACTCGCCTCCATCTCAAGGTATCCAATACCTCTCCAACAATCCTTGATACTTCCCGCATATTCGCTAACCTCCTACTGTCACAGTGCACGCATGATCCCGAACTCCGACCGTGATATAGCCCCCCCTTCATATGGAGTGTTCAGATTCTGACTTCACCTGCGTTAAAAGGAGATCCTCGCTCCGGAACAAGGCAAAACAACAGGGTGATGCTAATGGATAGCCTAGTGCGACACAGCGTCACCCCGTGGATTTGAATACTGCTTCGCCAAAACGGGGACAGAAGCGTAAGACAAAAGAACCTAGTTCGGCAATAAAAAGAGAAGAGTGCAAGGAGCCTAACGGTTTGAAAAAGGTGAAGTACACACTCCAAAAAATAATGTGCGCGTGTGGGTGGGGTGGGGGGCAGTAGTTATGCTTATGATATACGTTGTTTTTAGCACTAATATACGATGTTTTTATATCTTTGTTTCATTGCAGAAGATGCCACTTTCATATCGATGCTCCCCACATAGAATTCCGGAATTTGTTCACAGCTTCAAAGATTATCAAAAGAGATGCGTTTCCAACATCGGGTTTGGTGTTTTTTGGCATGGCGATCAGTGACTTGCCATACGGATTGACAATGTGGTTGGTCGAGAAGGTGAATTGTGATCTAGGCACTCGGAGGTGGGCGGCCGCCTATTGAAATAAAACCGTTGGTCCACAAATTGTTGGGTGTCCCATGTGGTAAGATTCTAGTGGAGCCTGAGAGCGTGAAACACATTCTAAAGCCAGAGTTTACTTTGAAGGGGAGGGGCAAACCAGCCAACATTGTCATGGAGGAGGCCAAGAGCGAAACAAATGAGGAAGATTTCTGTATATCTTTCATGCTAGCTGTGTTATGTCTGTACTTAGAACCCAACTCCACACTACGTGTGAATCGAGACTTCCTGCATGTCGTCAGTCAAGTAGACAAGATAAAAGACATGGATTGGTGCGGATATATCGCTGATTACCTGATTGGAGGAATCAAGCTCTACAACTCTTCAAAAGTAGAGAGCAAAATGGTATTCGGATGTGTGCACATACTCAATGTGAGTTATCTTTTTACCTGCTTTTTTACTACTCACATCCTCTTTGTTTAGTTTTCCACAGGGACAGCATGGTCGTATGTGGGAGATATCACACTTATTTCATCCTTATTTTTTCTAATAACTGTTTTGTCCATTTTCTTTTCTTCAATCAGATGATCTACCTTGATTTCGTCAATGTGCCAATGCTGTCTGTGCAGCCCCATGTGCCACGGCTTCAGCACATCACAACTTTCCATATGAACAAACTCTTGATAAATGATTTCCGTCGTTTGAAGGTATTGTCTCACTTTACTTTTCAACTACGCACCTCAAGTTTCATGTTGATTTTGTCAACTGGGTCCATGAGGATTTTGTCAACCTGAACCTAGCCTAAAAACTAACAGGATCAACTTGAGCCAGCATGAAATTTCTTGTTTGAAACAAGCTGAACCAACCTGAACCTATCCTGAACATGAATTTTTTCACTACCTTTTACATCTGAGCCAACCTGAACTTACAATGAAACTAATAGCCACAACCTGAACCAACCTGAAACTAGCCTGAACCAACAAGAATTTTTTTGGCCTTTACATACACTTAACTAACCTGAACCCTAGCCTGAAACTAACAGGCACAAGCTGAACCAAACATGTATTTCTTTTTTCCAACTAGGGGCCATCATGTGTCATGTTGATTTTGTTATCCAATTTACATGCTGATTCCCAACTAGTTTCATGCCGGTCTTCCTTTTAATATTCTCTCCTTTTTTATATTTTATTAGGTGAAGGATTTTACAGACACAATATATTCCCCATCATATGAGTTCAAATCAACAAATACTGCTGGGAATCAGCAAGATGTTAATGATGATGTTGATCAGAAGACAGTTGGGGGCGAACCTGCTGAACCATCCCTTAACGTGGGTAGTGAAAATGGTCAACAGGGCCCGCTTAATGGTCACGCACATGAAAACGATTTTAACACATGGTGTATCTCACGAAAGGGGGAGGACCAAAGATGAGGTCAGCAAGCCTAACTAATCTCTCATTTTTCTTAATACGAAACTAGCTAAAACTTGATTTTCATCCAATGTTTTCCCCATGCCTTTTTTTTCCATGTATTCACCATTTCTATCATCATTACCTTCTGCTAAAGGAAGTTGTTTGTTTTAACAGCATTCCAAGATCATTGAGTTGATTCAAAGGAAGTTGCGATCAAAGTACATAGATTCTTCAAGATTTCACTTCCCGCCTCCAAGAATCAGACGAAGAAATCATTGCAGAATTACACGCTCAACTTGCCTCATTTAGTCGAGACCATGGAAGAGCACACGTAGTGTCACCTGCACCTAAAGGAGGGGACAATCAATGCGCTCAACATGATTATGCAAATGTTGAGGCTCCATCAGAGGGTGATGTCCATTGTGCACACTACCAAAGTGAGGACATAAAGTTAGGGCCTAATGCATCCAAACAGGGCCCTGTTTTTGACAAGCCACAGCATGTTCAGGCCATACATTTTTCCCCCATAACTAAGTGCAAGCCCCAAGTAGCTTGTGTCATCTGGTTCATTTTTTTTTAACTCCATGATTTGTTCCCACATGATCCTTTTCTCATGTTAGCCCGGAATGAAGGACACCGATGTCAAAGATATATCAGAGGTCGTGGTAATAGCAGCAGTTGCAGCACAAGAGGCTATTGCCACCATTCAATCTGAGCGAATCCCGCCTAGCCATGAGATATATGCTATTACCACCAATCAATCTGAGCAAATCCCGCCCAGTCATGGAGAAGATGCCATTGCCACAAACGAACCCGAGGGGATCGCATACTGTGATGTCAAACAAGTGCAAGGAGATATGTCCCAGAGAGTTGAACATGCCAAGGTATTTTTCAAGTGTTTTTTATTCGCAATTTGCACGGTTCTTACATTTTCCCCCAAGGTATTCCTAGCTAGTTCAGCATGCCAAGGTATTTAAGGGATCGACATCTTGGCAGGGGGATGGGGATGGCCATGCTGATGGTGACGAAACAAGCTCATTCGAAGCTGCAATCGAGGATGTAATGAGGAAAATGAAACTGGACCCGATCCCTTGTAAGTATCATCTTTAACAAGTGTCAATTGTCTTCGTGAAACTTTTTTTAATATCTTCAAGCCTCATCAGTTTGTATCGTACATGATGTTTTTCCCTTTTTTGTAGCTGATGTGGCTATCCTGGTTACTTCCCAATCCTCAGACAATGTGGATTCCCAAGAATCCACTCGCCCATATGATGCTTCGCATATTACAGAGCTGAAAGAACCAATACCAGATGGTGAGTCCTTCCTACATCCAGGTAGTGCCACTAATGTCGTAAAAAGAAGGCCCAAAAGGCACACAAAAAAAATGCAGATCGAGTTGATGATGTAGCACAGGAAATACCAACAAAGGCACATGTCCAACCGCATGTCCTAGCCACCTACAAAGCAAATGTCAAGGATTTGACGGATCAAGAACAGCACAACACATAAGTGTTGATACATGGAGTTCACGTGACTGTAAAAGAATTTGCTGAAGCTTTGTGGCCTAGACGCAGTGAAGTTAGCAGATCTTTCATGTGGCTTTGTTGCACGGCATTGATGAAGGATTGGGACTCCAAGACAAGGATCATACTCGAACCTCGCCGCCATCGTTAGTTTTCACATCTACAATTTGGTTCAGCTTTTATGATTCTGCATGTCTCACCTCATTTCTTCTACTCCCCATATGCAGGAGGAAGCCATCAAAAGTTATTCAGAAGCTTCGGTGTCAAAGATCGTGAAAGGGTTTTCCAAGGCTTCACCACAAGATCTTGAGAGGGTACCTAATATCAGCTTTGTATTCTTTTTTTTAAAATAGCTTCTATATGCATTGTCGGCATCATTGTGTGTTTTTTTTGTGCCAATTGTAGTTCTATGTCACTGTACTCAAGGACAACCATTGGATTTTAGTTTTTGTTGACATCCTGTTGAAGCGAGTGGAGATATTTGACCCGATGCGGAAACCACGTGACTCTAGGGAAGCACATTCTATGCTTTGGCAAGATTTGGTAAGATCATTCCCTGTTTTTCCCCCTTGATGACCCGACATTACTTGGACCAACTTGATCTGTGGAGCACATGCAATGTAACACCTTTCCACTTTTTTATTATTTTCACTATGTCCATTGTTTTTCTAGGGAATCAATCTACAGAATGCAATGACAAAGTTTTTTTGGGACCACATTGGTGTGTACGATGTTTTCGACCTATAATATCCAGACATCCCCAAACAAACAACATTGTATATTCAAAACCTCACACTATATATATATTTGTGATTTCTAATTCTGTATGACTTTACCCATTCCTCACCAAATTTTATTTACATTTTTCCTGTTTGTTTATTTTTTTTCATGTATGCTTGAAAGGCATGATTGTGGATTCCAAGTCATTAGGTTGCTTGAATGTCACACTGGAAGAACACTCATTGCATATATACCGGTATTTTTCTTGATTTTTTTCACTCATATTCAGTTATGGACAGCAGCACAACCAACTTTGTATACACACCGTAATTTTATCTTTTTCTAAATTTGCAGGGCAATGTAGAAGTTTACAAGAAGGAGCTCGCCCACCGCCTTATATATCACCGATACAATGATCTCAATCCCAATCGGAAAATTCAAATTGATCGCGAACATGAAGAGGCAGCTACACAGAACCCGACGAAGTAAATGTGTCTTTTGTAAATGTCATGCACACACCCTATATTTTATGGGATCAATCACACCTTTTTTTTTGCTGTACTCTCTCCCCATGACTAAAAACCATGTGCAATGTACTTGAACTAGCTCAAAAATCTGGATTTTTTTGGTCTCTCATGTTGTATATGGTGTGAATAGCTCAAAGTCGATACGCCTCTTCTGCTCTTTTATGTGTGTTTTTTGTAAAATGTCTTGCTCACTCTTTACCTTAGTGGATCATGCACATTCTTGCTAAACCAATCCTGAACCAAGCTGAAAACTAGGTGAACCAAACCTGAACCTTGCCTGAACCAACATGATTTTTTTTACCCTACTGCACCTTACAATCTGAACCAAGCTGACCCTAACTTTGAACCAAGCTGAGACTAAAGGGCACAACCTAAACCTAAACTTTGGACCAACATGAACCAAATATCCGAACCTAGCTCAAACCAATACAACCTAGTTTCAGGTAGGTTCAGTTTGGTTCATATGGTAAGATGAAACAAACTTTTGAACCTACCTGAAACTAACTGAACCAAAACTGAAACTAACTGACACAAGCTGAACCTAACTAACACACCCTGAACCTGAATTTAGGTTCATAGGTTCATCTACCTGAAACTAAATGACTCAACCTGAACCTAGCTGAACCAATATGAACCAAACATAAACCAAACCTCCTACCTGCAACTAACTTACACAACCTGAACCTACCTTTTCAAATTTCAACCAAACTTCTGAACCTACCTGAACCTACCTTTTGAACCAAACATATGAACCTAGCTGAAACTAACTCCGAAACTTTTGAACCAAACATATGAACCTAGCTGAAACTAACTGACTCAACCTGAACCTAAACTTTTGAACCAAACATATGAACCTAGCTGAAACTAACTGACACAACTTGAACCTAAAGAACCAAACATATAAACCTAGCTGAAACTAACTGACACAACCTGAACCTAAACTTTTGAACCAAGATGAACCAAACATCTGAACCTATCTGAAACTAACTGACACACCCTACCTTTTTAAAACCAAGAACCAAACATGCGAACCTAGCTGAAACTAATCGACACAACTCATGCTCTAGCTTTTGAACCAAGTGAACTAAACATGCGAACCTAGCTGAAACTAACTGACACAACCTGAACCTAGCTTTTTGAACCAAGCTGAACTAAACATGCGAACCTAGCTGAAACTAACTGACACAACCTGAACCTAGCTTTTGAACCAAGATGAACTAAACATGCGAACCTAGCTGAAACTAACTGACACAATGGACGATCTGAAACAAGCTGAACTAAACATGAAGCAACATGATTTTTTACTACTGGACGTCACAATGGACGATCTGAACCAACATGAACCGAGATAACAGACAGGCTCAAGTTCAACCAGAACTTAACCAACATGAATTCTATGTGGGGACATAAACTGAACCAACCTGAAAACAACATGAATTCTATGTGGGGACATAAACTGAACCAACCTGAAAAAAGCTGAACAAACTACAAGTTTAGAGACATTTACAATCTTGCTTTTCACAAATTATCATGCTAAGAACCATTACAACCAGTCACAGACCAACAATTGACAACAAATTTTTTTTTCTTAATGAATAACATAAAGAGGCATATATTTTTTTAGATGTCCTTTGCTTCTTCAATCTGCTTCGGCTTCTTGGCCTTCTTCTTGACCAAGGCCTTTTCGTTGTCAAACGCTGATGATCGAATTCTTGTTAATTTTTTGGGACGACCTTTTGTAATATTCACCGGAGGATCAGCATACTTGGGTGTGTTGCTCCCACTAATCGACCAAAACACCACCGCTCGGGTTGTTGGCCCTTCGCATACACAGTGCTCCTCGCTAGATTCAGCTTTGTTACGCGCTCAGTTAAATCATTGATACCTTCAACATACAGCTTGAACGCAGCATCTGATTTCGAAGCTTCACCAACTAACGCCACTGCCTTCTTGCATGCACATGCATATTTCAGCCTTCTTCGACCGGCAATCTCACTACCATCAGTTCCATGGAACAGGAGTTTGCTTTGAAGTGAAGATGCTTTCACTGTCCATCTATCAAGCAGATACCGTTTTGGTATCTCATTCACATTTACCTGTGTCATCACCTTTAAGATGTGATCACACAGCAGGCCATCCTTCTCAAACTTTTTGCACACACACTCAAATGTCATGTTCTGTAGATTGCTAATAACCCTGTAGGTGTATTTGGATGCTGCACAGACATTTGTAAGACACAGAGTATCTGGATCTTCCCCATTGTGAACATTGTACATGGTGGAATTCATGAGCTCTACCTTGAATTTTTCAAATATTGCACGAGTGTAGAAGGCCGATGCTTGCTTCTCTATTCTGAATTTTGACCACAACGCAAAGATCTGCTTGTAGGGTCACAAAGCTACCGATGGTCATCTCGGTCCAAGCAAGATTGCACTAGCTTCTCATACTGTCGCACAAAGTTTCTAATCGAATCATTGGGATGTACAAAATCCTTGAACAAAGCATTCATTCCCTCACTACGTTGTGTTGTGCTCATGAATGGGAAAAAAGCATCCCTAAAATAGCAGGGGACCCATTTTGTCCTTGTTCTATACATGTGCTGCAGGTAATCATTGTCGGACAGACAGTACCGAGACCATGCACTTTCGAATTCTTCAACTGTTAGCGAACAGTCGATGGCGGATCTCAGGTCATCCTCAAGTCCAGGCAGCTTAGACAGAAGCCCACCTAGCTTCAGCTTTGCGTTTCTCAACACATGCCACATACAACGTCTATGGATGGTATTTGGTAGGACATTTGCTATGGCTTGTTCCATTGCTTTATCTTGGTCTGTCATTATGCTCTTTGGTTCCTTGTTATCCATCGCCATAAGAAATTTCCTAAACACCCACTCAAATGTCTATGTTGTTTCATCCCTAAGAAATACACATCCAAATAGCACTGTCTGCCCATGATTGCTTACACCAATAATTGGAGCAAAGGGAAGTTTGTATTTGTTTGTGCAGTAGGTCGTGTCAAAGATGACACAATCCACAAAGTTTGTATACGCCTCCACAGAAGGACCATCACACCATAGCAAGCTCCTAACAGTGTCACCTTCACCCATTTGCATAGCAAAAAAGAAGGAAGGGTCTTCAATTTTCAGCTCTTCAAAGTAGCTTATTGTCATCGCCATGTCACCGATCCCATCATTATGCCTCATCTCCGATCTAACATTGCTCACATCCTGTCATCAGTAAATGGTATCCTCTTATGGTTCCATAAACATCGCAAGTATTGACATCACCCGCCTTTGTTGGGATATTGTTCTCGTGGAGGAGTCAGATTAGTTCATAGTCTTCATCGAGATCTTTCTGTGACCTCAAGAATCGGAGAGTGGTCGGGCTCAATGGGGTTGATTATGCTCCAATACAACAACACCGACAATCCACTTCGATTTTTTAGCACAATCGCCATCTTTGCCTTGCACCGGTTTTATGCATTTTGTTAGATCTCCGCTTCCTTGATTGGAACCTACACCTAGATCACGGCCTTCGTGAATCGCTCAATGCATACGCAAACTCATACCTAATGTATTGTTTTGTAACACGACTCTTATCATTGCTGGAGATCTTTGTGCCAAAACCCCAGCCCTCAGCATAATCGTTGTAGTATTTCTGAGCTTCATCTTTGCTCAAAAACTCCATCCCAACAAAAGGTACAGCTGGCTGTGAGTTGATGTCTTCAGCAGCATGTAACCCAGCCACACTTGCATCAAGACCCCCCTTGCAATTTAGATGTTGTGCTTCAGCAACATCTAATTCAGCAACATCAATATTCTCATGACAACTCCCTTGTGTTGGAACCGTATCAACAGCTCCTCCTAAGTTCGCACTGCCTGCAGCCTGAATTTTTTTGTACAAATGCAGAACACATTTTTCAGCATTTATTTAACACATATTTCATTCATATCGGCTTGATTAATTAGTACATTTTCAAATTTTACCACCTACCGTGCAACTGCTGTCCAGTTCAGTCAATATCGTGGCATGAGCTGCCCCCTCAAAGTTACCAGCATCTTTAGATACGCTCGCATTATCCATGATCGCCTGAAATATGCATAAGTATGACAAAATTAGTTGGAAATCCATACTTCAGGTCACAATGTGAGTTTGTCAAACCATCAGATTGGTTCCTTTTTTGCTTTTTTTTCTTGTATACAAATCAATCTGAAAAAGAGTGTCTAGGTGAAAAACAATGACAGCTATAACCTGAAATTTTTTTTTCCAAAACATAACATGTAGGTACATGAAACTAGCTTGAGCCAATTTGATTCTCCCAATAGGTTTCATATTTCAAACTAGCTGAACCAACCTTTTTTTCATTTCTCTCTAGTTACTTCACATGTAATCTGGAACTAGATGAGCCCTACTGCAAAGTTTCGTATGAACCTGAGAGCGGAGGAAGGCGGCGGAGGACGTTGCAGCTCGAAGGAAGAACGGATTGGGGGGACCTGCTGCGCGCAGAGAGAGAACCGGCCCAATCAAGGAAGCCCAGCTTGAGGTGGTGCGCTTCGCCGTGGCGTCGGAGGAGGACGATTTCTTTATACTACACATGAGGAAGCCCGCTCAATGGCGCTTGTTGCCTCGCCGGAGCGTCGCCGAGGATTTATTTCTTCGCGCTATCGCACATGCGTATGGCCGCTCAATGGCGTTGGTGGCCTCGCCGGAGCGTCGCTGGAGGAGGATTCTTCGCATACCGCCGCTGCCGGAGGAAGGTTCGCCAACGCGCCGGATCATCGCCGAATAAAGGATTTTCGCAGCAGCCGCTGGAGGAAGGCCATGGGGATCAGAACGGGATTGGGAATCGAATCTCTAATTTTGTCGCTTACTTCCACCGCTGGTCGCCTCATCGACGGACACCCGTGCTGTATGGGCTCCCTAAAATTTGGGTTCTCGGTTTTCTGTTTAAGGTAGTGAAACGGGATGTCAACTAGTAATTTGCACTAAAGAGTGAGGTGTTACATTGTTGGAGTGGAGTAGATGTGAGGTGTAGGACACCAACGATCAAGGCGAGGACACGTGAGTTTACCCTGATTCAAGCATTTCAGGTCAGAAAATAGCTTTACTCCAGCCTCTCCTACGTATATGATAGAGGAAACGAAGATATACAACCTAGGCTTAGACTCATAATTTATCTCTAACTCATAATCTATCTCTAACATATCAGATCGGATTTAGAGTTTATCTCTAATATATTATATCAACTTTAGTATTTAATATGAAATTCTAATATTTTCTTTTAATCTAAGCCGCATAGATCTTTTATTTTTTTCTTTGATTAACCTATCTTGTTATAATTTGGTACCACAGTTGATTGAACGAATAAAATAACCATATTATATCATCTTTAATATTTTATCTGAATTTTTAATATTCTTCTTTTAATCTAAGCCGTTATAATCCGGCCCCACAAAATTAACGGCATAGATCTTTTATTTTTTCTTGATTTTTGTGAGAATTTCTTTGATTGATCTTGGTCGTTATAATTTGGTCCCACCATTGATCGAACGGCTGAAATAATTTGGATGATGTGGACGAACGTGGTGGCTTCTTTTTCCCCTCCTTTATATATATAACGAGCGTGTTGTCCCGCGCATTTGCACGGCTAGATCTCGTATTTGATATGAATTCATTTTATCCATAATCTTTTTCTCTAACTCATAATCTCTCTCTCATATATCAGATCAGGTTTAGAGTTTATCTCTAATATTTGAGGAGCTCGTAGGTAAGAGAAATCGAGCTTAAGTTTTGTACAGGTCGAGGAGCGGATGTATGAATAACATTGATGGCTGGAACGTGTGTATTTTATCCTGCGTCATTTTTAATCGTTTCTTAGATTGATTTGGCCGTGCTTTTAACCTCAAAGCAATCTATCTCTATTATATCAAATTAGATTTACAATTTTATCGGTAGTGTTAATGTTCTTTCAGGATATCTCCATCTCATAATCTATCTCTAATATATCAGATCAGAACATATTTATAGTTTATCTCTAATATATTAGATCAGCTCGATCTAGATCTTTTCAATATTAACCGCTAGATTTACATAATATTATCCACATCCAACGATATAGATCTTTTCTACGATTAACATGAGTATAATATATCAGATCAGATCAGATTTATAGTTTATCTCGAATATATTGGATCATCTCTATCTATATCTTTTCAATATTGACCGTTAGATTTACATAATATTATCCGCATCCAACGATGTAGATCTTTTCTTTTTTCTACGATTAACGTGAGAATTTTTAGTATTTTTTATTAATGTGAAATTTTCTAGAATTTTAGGTAACATATCAGATCGGATTTAGAGTTTATCTCTAATATATTATATCAACTTTAGTATTTAATATGAATTTATAATATTTTCTTTTAATCTAAGCCGCATAGATCTTTTATTTTTTTCTTTGATTAATCTATCCTGTTATAATTTGGTACCACAGTTGATTGAACGGATAAAATAACCATATTATATCATCTTTAATATTTAATCCTAATTTCTAATATTCTTCTTTTAATCTAAGCCGTTATAATCCTGCCCCACAAAATTAACGGCATAGATCTTTTATTTTTTTTTCTTGATTTATGTGAGAATTTCTTTGATTGATCTTGGTCGTTATAATTTGGTCCCACCGTTGATCGAACGGCTGAAATAATTTGGATGATGTGGACGAACGTGGTGGCTTATTTTCCCCCTCCTTTATATATATAACGAGCCACGTGGCCCGTGCGTTTGCGCGGCTAGATTTGTTTAGACATATATAGATTACCTCTAACTCATAATCTATGATCTCTAATTTATCAGATTGGATTTAGAGTTTATCTCTAATATATTATATCAAAATTAGTATTTAATCTGAATTTCTAATACTTTGTTTTAATCTAAGCCGCATAGTTCTTTTATTGTTTTCTTGATTTATGTGAGGATTTCTTTGATTAATCTAGACCATTATAATTTGGTCCCACCGTTGATCGAACGGCTAAACTGATCATATTATATCATCTTAGTATTTAATCCGAATTTCTCAACTTTAGTAATTTGTTATATAGATTAATATTGATCGCTAGATTTATGTAACATTATCCCCATCAAACGATGTAGATCTTTTCTTTATTCTGATTAACATGAAAAACTCTATATTTTTCAGATTTAGAGTTTATCTCTAATATATTAGATTAACTTTAGTAATTTGTTATAGAGATTAATATTGACCGCTAGATTTACATAACATTATCCACATCCAACGATGTAGATCTTTTCTTTTTTTGATTAACATGAAAAATTCTAGCATTTTTCGATTAACGTGGGATTTTCTAGGATTTTAGGATTAATGTGCTGACTTCGTTTAACTCTGCTTTATATATATAGTAGAATAGTACAATGCCCGTGCTCTGCCATGGACCATAAAGGGATAAAAAAGCATAATTAGTAGAAAAATATATAAGCATGAAAGATGATTTGCAGGAAAGATCGAGAGTGTAGCACGTGACATGATGTAGTTTGGATAGTATAGGCTAGATCTAAGCATCGGGAATAATCTATCCATCAGCGCATGCTTTGCTACGGACGTTTAAAGGAAAAGGAGCAATACATAAATGATAAACAAAAACATAAATCGCAACTCTATCAAAAAAATTCAGAGTAATATACAAGCCTCCTTTCAATGCAATGTAGGCAGTTGGCCAACAAAAAAACTGTTTTCTCCTCCAAGATGCACATATCAAATGCGAAAATAATAATATACTTATTGCCAAAGGTGCAAGATGTAACACTTTAGACAACGCCTTCCAAAGCAGCAGGAAAACGGGCTTCATAATTCATAAGTACAAAGGTGCAGAAAATTTATGCTAACTCCTACTATAAGCCTATAACCTAACCTTCTTTGCCTTAATCCGCTTTAAAACCATGTAAGTCACAGCAGCAGAAAGAGTGTACCTAATATCAGCAAACATGCAAGCAGTTATAACGCATAAAGACGCCAATAAGAAATAATTAAATTCACTGAATCTATCCATCTAATATTTGTCTGAAACATGCTTGCACCGTACCAATTCGTATTTTGGGGTTCCAGTATGAAATGTTCCATGTGCTTGTTAATTGTTATATTTATGGTAAGTGAGTTTTGAACTGACACATGATTTAGCTTTTTTAGGAATTTAATATATCAAATACACCTTTTTAGGGTATATAAAGATACCCACATCAAATGCCATAAATCTCAAAGCATAGCAACTGGGAATTGATTTGGGTGCCTAGACATCGAGGTGCATGAAATACTTGTCCTATATCTGATATCAGTCAAATCCTAGCTTGGCAGTCAAAATATTAGATAGGGGTCAGCACTCAGCACACCAGTAAAGTGATATCAGTGCACCACCAATGGTAATAATGTAAACGAAAATAATAGATTCATAATTTCCAAACGACACAAGACTGATCCATCCAAATAAAGCTTATAGCTCAAATATAAACAAACCCATTCATTAATCCAGTATAAAATGTGTATAGGTTAAAGATTTAGTTTCGCAGCTCTCAGAAGTCAGAACTAATAAATTTAGATTCATAATGGATGAGCAGTTCAAGAACAGAAATATGAGATGACTTTCCTATGTTCGAACATGTATGACTGGTAAGAAGATGAGCTATCATGGTTTGGCAAGGTCGATGTCAAACAATACATAATGGATTTGTAGCTGCAGTGAACTTAAAGGCAACAGTGAGCATCAGATATTGCAGCCAGGATTTACCCTCATACTTTCTAGATGCAAACAGCAGTTCCTATCACAAGGCCTAATACTTTCCAGTAATAGCAGTACAAGAAAAACTATAACTGAATGGAAGAGAACATTTATCAAGTAAATAGCGCTTGACGAACTTGTTAAATAAAGGTGTATGGATTATTATAGAGTCCAAATACCCAACGTACAAATAGGAATGTTCACAAGAACTAACCATGTAACGGTGTATTTTAAATGGTCATCTGGCATGACGGAGTGATGGATCAAAGAATTGGCATCTTTTGGAACAGGATAAGGATTTGTTGCAAAGATGTTTTCATTTATATCTTCTATATAGAGAGTATTTTCAGGGAAACCACTGGCACAAGCAATCATGGGAATATCCACATAAAACCACTGGCCACTGCAGGGTTCATTAACTGGAACAAACATTCTGGGGTTTTCACTTCCTCGGATTACTCCAGTAACTCTTGCTGGAGGTTTTCCAGGTTTTTCAACCTGCAAAAGCCAAAATGTAACTTGCATCAATATTGTGCCGGACTGAAAGGACATAAATATGAGCACATATTATAAGATGGTAACTATAAACATTGTTCAACATAGATGATCATGACAGTTTTGTATTGACACTCAAATCTAAATTAGCATACCAGGCATGACGTGCAAACTATTAAAATATATAGGCAAAAGATCGGAGACTGTGGCAAAAAAGGAAGGAAGAAAATCACCTCAGGAGATGATTCAAGCTCTTTAGATCAAAACTTCCAACATGGACCTTTTTCATCCGTCTTACTGGCATCTTTATATTCTGATAGTTCACCAAGGTCATGGTGGTCCGGTAGGTATTTATCACGCCAACCACGAGGAACCCACCCTTTGTTCACAAGGATAGGTGACTACAAACTGACAAAAAAATTCTCAGAAAGATAAATGCCGAGAAAATAAGATAAGCCATAAGACACTACAGTTTTTCCCGATGGTTTGAAACATAGTATACAGTGCATCACCACAGGAAATATCTTATACAAGAGCTTTTCCTTTGAGAGGGAACTGTTAAAGATAAAGTCCAACCAGATTTAATGATTACATGATCAAAGCTTGGTCACTAACAACTTTGTAAGGACTGGTCAAGTGCCACTCCTTGGTATGTTTAAAAACCATATTGTGCAAGTCAGCAGATAATCCACATGAGCGTCTGAATTTTTGCCAATTTGGTGAAGTTTTTCTAGTGATTTTTCCTTCTTGTTGCAACTTGCAAATTGTTCGAGATATACATACTAACTCCCTTCTCGGCTCACCCCTATAGTATGTAAATCAGAAACAACTATAGTGGCAGCAAGCTAAGCTCTTTTTTTCCCAATTATTTCAGTCTCTGTTCAGTAAAATCACTAACAATTACAATGGCAGCAAAGTAGCAAGCGAAAGCTTAAGAAGACATGGTACCTTCCACTGTTTCTTCAATACCATCACTTGACGCAACTGTATCAGCCGGAACAGGTCGTATGGTTGTTGGAATCACACGAATGACACCTAATGAATCTGCTCTCATCAAACTTCTATTTTTGCCATTCCTCGGGACTGAAAGCAAAAGCCCGGCAATAAAACTGCAAGCAAACAAAATAGACGATACTTCAGAGTTCAGATCCAAAGTTAAGAGTAACTCAGAAACATGAATTGCAACAGACAAAAAAAAACAGTAATAGCATAGAACTTGAACTATTCGAGATATGTAATAGTCAAATAAAATAGGATCTAGGGCTAATTATATTAAAAGTACGCATTTACATGTAAGTAGGAAATGCTCTGGAATAGTATTATACTATTATTCATATCGCAAAAATATATACATAAAAGATGAAGCAAATTCAAAAGTAGAACAAGTGAAAAACCTATTCTTACCTTTCAAAGTAAATTGGGCTTCCCAAGAAGAGCATTGGCAACAGAGCAGATAGAACTGGCTGGAGAGGGTTATACAATGACACCATAGCAAGGCCTAGAACTTTGCACCACATGTCTACAAACCATAATTGAGAGCAGAAGCTACAACTCCCTGGAATAAAGAGAAAAAAGAGTTGAGTATCGAATATTTTCCAGCACTTTGAATATGCATGTGACTATGAGGGCGTCAGAACAATAAATTTAACACGAAGCTTACAGCATATACAACAGCAGCAAACTCCGATCGAGTCAAAATCCAATCTTCTCTACCATTTGTTGCAAAAACTCCTGAGATGAACATTAAAACAGCTCCAAAAATGTACGAGTATGCTGTCAATGACAAGCTAGAAGGATGCTTCAGCAAAATCGGAGCCTGAAAAATACATGAACAAGATAAGTAAGAAAGCTTTCTGCAAAAGGAAATATTTATAAATAACCAATCTTCACCCTAATTGTGAAACATAAATTTGCTCAGCCCGTGAAAATCATCTTGTAAGCACATTTGGAAGGGGACGCGGCCACTGAGAGGACAGTAGGGTGCTGCCACCGCGTGGAGAAAAGATGGGGGCCGGCCGCCGCCATGCGGAAGCAAGCAAGTCGCTGCCGCCGGCGTAGGGAGGAATCCGGACGCGGATCTGGAAGGCGTGGAGGAGAGGCAGCCTGCTCGGCCGCCGGCGCTGTGAAGGAAAGCGGCCGTGTCGAGGACAGCGCGGACGTGCCCGATCGATGTGGATCTGGGGCAACGAAAGTGGGACGGATCGGGCGACGGCAGTGATGGGGAAGGGGAGGAGGGGAGCCATGGAGAGGCGATCGCCCAGACCTTGGGAAGCGGCTGTCACCGGATCGGGCTCCCCGAGGCCCACCACCATCGCGCTGTCGCGGGCACATCAGAGGCGGCAGCGGGAGCGGCGACGGCTGTGAGAGGAGGAGACGGCACCGAGCGGCGAAGGAGGAGCAGCAGGATGGTGACGGCGAAGTGCGGCGCTGGAGAAAACGGAGAGGAGGGGAGGGAGGAGGTGACGCGAGGGGGAGGTGAGGCGACGAGGCGCGAGGGCAGGGGCGGAAGGCTAGGGTTTCGGGGGGCGCCAGCAGCTGAAGCCGTTTGATCCAGGCAACGAGATGAATGGTCCGGATTGTAAGTTGGCAGTACCACCACGATCACAAGGTGCTTTAAGATAGTAGAGATAGATAGATAGATGTGTGAACAGATGGCCAGATCCTACATCTTCTATCGATCGAACGGTCAACATTTTTCCGCTGCCATGGCCCGCGAACGTCGCATCTTAAGCAAAAACGCTTATGCGCTACAGTAGTATAGGGGTAATACCTTGCATTCGTGGCTAGCTCGTGCATGCGCTCTGTGTATCATGAGCTCGATCAATCGCATACATATGTGTGCATGCATGGTCCGCGCTGGTCCAGCTTCACATGCACGAATGCATGCATGCATTCGTGGTTGGTGCTGCGCGCATGCTAGCTTTTCTCTTTACGGCACGCGTGTTCGTCGGGGAGATCGATCGATGGCGATGCATGGATCATGGTGAGATGGAGCTACCTTAGAGAATTGGTCCAGCTCCAGGACCAGAGAGCTAGGCAATTTAGCGTTAGTTCCTGTTTATTATGTACGTACGTACAACCGTGCTCAGTGCATGCATGCCATGTCCTGTAAGAGGCAGCTGCCAGCGTCCCAAGCTACGGTGATATATATATATAGCAGCATTTTGCCGTCTTGTGCTTGTGGCGCCGCAACAGCCAACAAGCCAGCAACCTCGTATTCAAACCGATATAAATTAAGGCAGCGTGGAGAAAATTAAACCTAAAACGGGCACGACGATTGAGCTAGCATTTCAGGCCAGAACGCCCCTTCGCACAGCAGATCTGATCGATTCGTCAAGCAAAAGAAGGAAGCTGTAGCTAGCAAGCATATGGGGTGCCTTTATTCTCTCTCGTTTCCTCGCTACCCATAGCATCCTATCAGCGATGTGTCTGTCAGTGTGTGTGTGTCTGATAGAGTACCGGTGCCAGTGCCTCGGTACTCGGGAAAGAGGCTTCCGCTGCAGCTACTGAGTGTGCGTATGAGTGAGTGAGCAGCAGCACCCGTACACACAGATTCCCTGACGGAGCAAGCGAAAGCGAGCCATTGGCCAAACCTGGGCAGCCAGGTAGCCCAGCACGCAGCCATGGCGAGCATACCTGGTCCTCTTTAGGGCCTCCTCCCCTTTGGATCCATCGTCTTTAGGCTCCGTTTCTTTAACGGTTTATCTACGTTTCAAAAAGGCGTATGCTTTGGTTTTTTTAAATTCATTTTTCCGCTGATTTGAAAATAGGTCCTAACGTACGCTTAAAAAAGCAAGCCAAACAAAATGGATCCAAATCTTAAAATTACTTTAAATTACTTTTATTATTTAAACTGCTCACCGTTTCGGATCACCGAGAGAACCCCCCGGGAATGCGCTCCAGAGTCTATGTACGATCGGCTTTGGCCTTGTCTTTTTTTTTTCCCCGCTCTCCTTTTGATTGCTGGTGCATGCATGTGTGCCCACTGCCCATGATGTGCGTCGTTAAATTTGTTTTGCCGCCACAGTTGTAAAGGACCAGGCAGGCATGCAAAAGCCACCAGCGCCATGTACCTGGACCATAAGGGTGCCTTTTCTTGCATGGGTCCACGTTGCTCCCCTCTGCATGCTGGCCTACGGATCATATTGTTGATTGATGCATCATCTGTGACCTAGCTACTTGCAATATCGACTGGATCGATCGCATAGTTAGCTAGCAGTATACCTTTCAGTATATATATTGCTCCATGAGTTGAGAATATTTGGCAAAGGCCAAAAGGCTTGCAAGTTCACTTTCATGGGTAATAAGCATGGTGTCCCGTGCATTTGCGCAGCTTGATTTATCTCAATCTTTTATATTGACACGAACTTTTATTCCTGTTATTTTCTATGCTAAATTTTTTTTTATTGTTGAAGCGGATATAAACCTTTCTTTAATGTAAAATTGACTCTTAAGGTATTTATATTATTTTTTATTTTGAACTTTGTATACCGTATTGCTGTAATTGATATAAACTCTTTTTTAACCTGCTATGGACTCTTATTTTATTTTTGTTTGAATTCCTTTTTTGTTCTAGTTCATATGAAACCTTTTTTAATATAATCCGTTATAATCTAGCGACACAATAATTAATGCCATAGATTTTTTATTTCCAGTCAATGTGAAAATCTCTACCGCCCACCTTACCCTTGGTTGGGCCTAGGGCTGGAACTTTAGCTCGAAGCTCGCGAGTTGCTCGAGCTCGGCTTGGTAAAAGCTCGGCTCGTTTGTAAATAAGCACGAGCCGAGCCCCATTTCCAGCTCATGGCCATTAGCGAGCGGAGCCGAGCCAGAGGTTGGTTCGCTCGGGCTCGGCTTGTTTTGGCTTGTTTATATGTTAATGCTATTTATTCCATCGATTAACCATTAGAAAATAACATATCCTATTGCCAAAAGGACCATAAAATAAACCAAAACCCACATATGCATGCACAAGTCATTTTAATACTCGTATGTACAATGCTAACTTATATTTTGCAATGGTTAATGCTTAAGAAGGTTGGGAGACCAATATTTTCCCTGGCTGACAAGCGCTCGCGAGCTTCCAATGAGCCGAGCCGAGCCCAGTTTCCAGCTCAGACACCCTGCTGAGCTCGGCTCGGTAACGAAGCGAGCCGAGCCGAACCGGAGGCTGGCTCGCTCAAACTCGGCTCGTTTCCACCCCTAGTTTGGGCTTAGATCTACCACCACCATATCACCGTTCCCTATGCTTCGACCTCTCTATCACCTGGTCGGCTCTACTCCACATGTCATCCACAAGCCCATTGCCTTTCTTTGGTCTTGGCTGGAAGAGAGAGGCACCCATGCATGCTCAAATCACCCATATGGTTCATGCTTTGTTTCTATTGCAGGTGGATCATGTATGGCTGGACAGGGGAGAGGGAGAGAGGCCAGATGACACTAGCGGGAAGGAGGTGGCGTTGACGGACGACATGTGGAATGGGGGCAAGGGAAGCAGTGGTGCAGGGGAGCAACTGAGCAAGAGCGGCACCATGGTGAGGATGAACGCCAATAGGGGGAAATGGCAGGGGTGGGAAGGGGAAATAGAGGTAATTTGGTACTTTCATATGATGTATACAAAAAGGGAAACCCTAGATGAAGTCAACAAATTGAAAAAAAAAACAGTGACATATTTCGGTGGTACTAAAGTGTACCATTAAAAAATAAAACACACGATCTTTCGTTGCCACCAAAATGATTTTTCCATAAAAATGTGCAGCAACTGTAAGGATATATGATGGCTATTTATGTACCATTTGATCAGTTGTAGATTGTAATAAACGGAACACCATTCATCATTTTCTTTCCCGTGAACTGAATAATTCGACTTCGATGATCGAGACCTTGAAGTACATACCTCTTGGGCCTAGCCATTTTCTTTTGAGAGAAATTCCTTATTTGCTATAAAAATTCTCATTCACAACCTATTTGTAGTACTTTTTTTCTCGAAGTTTAGTATTTGCCCTATCAGACGAACTTTGTCCCATATATATCTACCATTTCCATCAACCCCGTTTGATTCGATGAATACAAAAGCTCAAAATACCTTTTCTTAATTTTTAGATTTAGAACATTGAGAATTTTCATCTCCTACACGTTTAACTCCAAATTGAGTAATTCAAATTTTTATGTTTACGTAAAATCATGTTCCACTTATCATTCAAATTTCATAATTTTTTCTTCTGTTTTTTCAACTTTTATCCCTTTTTCTTTAGACATGATATGTATCATAAAATAGATCTTAGAATTTTTAAAAGGGACCGACTAGAACACAGGCGCCTGCGTTTTGCGTTTCGTGCAGACGATCCTTTTTTCAGTACGATTGTACATAAATTTCACCGCATGTAAGTATCTGAAAAAAAGATAAAAAGTGAAAAAACTCAGAGGGTCGCCGATCGAGCAATCGAGAGGCACGCCCGCCCGCCGCCGTTGGAGCTGGGAGAGGAAGGGGGCGGCGCGTCGGCGCCTCGTGCTTCGGGCTCTCCAGAGCAGCCGCCGCCACCGCCACCGCCGTGTAGGCGAACCTCGCCTGGACGAGCTCCGTCGCTGATCCAAGATCACGCTCCCGTTCTCGTTCGGCGCCGGCAACCAGAACTACGTACCTCTGCGAGTAGTAGCGATGAACTACGTACCTCGAATTGTGCACGAGTAGCAGTTGTGGAAGAAAGCTAGCCGGCGCCGGCGCAGCGAGCCCTCGAGCGAGCGCATGCATGAGCGAGGAAACGCAGGCGCCCACAGAGAAGCAGAACTGTTTTTAAAATTTACTTTCAAATTTGAGTACAAACAATTTTATGAATCCATATAAATCTTCCTCACAATTTTACGAACATTCTACTATTTTGTGTTTTTTATTTTAACATATTAAAATGGCAACGGAAAAGAGGACATGTCTAATTGCTGAATCTAATGGAGTTGGTGAAAATAAAAAAATCCGAAATCAATGTTATAATACAAGGCGTGGACAGGCCGTCTCCAGGATGGGCCACGTCGACGCCTCGCCCGCGAGCCTGCCCCCGCATGGCCACGTCTCCCGGCAGTCCGTGCCCGTCCGATCGCTTCGGCCAGCGACATCTGACCGTTCATACGAAACCAATCTTTAAAAGCAAAAAAAACGGTTGGCTTCATGCCGACTCGGGCGATTCGGCGAGTTGGCTAGCTAGCGTTGCCTTCGCTCCGCCGGCCACGGTTCGATTCCCCCTCTAGCCGCTCGCCTCCGATTTTTCCTCTGCGCGAGCAGTGCAGCCATGGCCTCCGATTTTTTTTCCCGCCGCGTGCGCAACGCAGCCGTTGCCTTGCGCTGGCGCACCGATGGTGCGCTGGTTTCGCTAGTAATGATCGTCCGCCAGGGCAAATACTGAACTTCGAAAAAAAAAAACGAACATACAGTGAATTAGACTAACTTTTTATGGCAAATAAGTAATTTGCTTAAGCTTATGTACTTATTTGTTTATCATCGGATTTGAAAACATAGGTGATAATAGTATTCTCAGTCAGTTTTTTATTTCGAAGGAACGCCTCAAAAGCTCTAGAAACACAAGTAAACGGACCGGGCAGGAGTTTCCGAAATGCTTTAAGATGTTCAGTGTATCAGACTATGAACAAATAACGCAAGCCATAAAAAATAGTCATATAATTAATGATCCAGCTACAATAAAGTATCAGTACATGTGTGTTTGATCTTTGGAGATTTCTCTTTTTGCTAATCGCAAATACCAGAAATTCTCTATTTATCATTCATGTGTCACTGCCGTATAGACTCTAGATCTGCATGTCATGTCAGTGACACGGAGTATAATATATAGGGAATTGATATTCTTTGGGTGGTACACAGGGAATTGTAATTTTTTAATAAAATAGTTTAACGCTTTTGTTCGCTATGACGCGCATGCGTTGTCATGAAGCGCCAGCCACGCGGGCGACGCCGTCGACGCAGCTGCTCTTCACCGCCGCGATGTCCTCTTCGGCCTCAGCACGCTCTGCGCGAGCACCACGGCAGGCCTCTTCTCCCGCTGTCTCGCCAACACGAATTCTGCCGCCACCCCTGACATCTCCTCCTGCGGCCGGCCCGACCTCCCGCCGTCCGCCAACGTGCTGACCTGCTGCCCGTCACCGCCGTCCGCCGCCCGCCGCCGTTCTAGAGTTTTTTCACTTTTTTATACTATTTTTCAGTACTTCTGTACGGTGAAATTTCTATACAATCGTACTGAAAAAAGTATCGCCTGCACGAAATGCAAAACACAGACGCCTGCGTTCTAGTCGGTCCCATAGTTTAATTTGCAAATATGCATGAATTGAAATTCATGAAATTTTGATATACAGGTAGATTTTAGACATATATAATTTTAAATTTTCAAAATTCACTGAATTTTTATTAAACATTTTATGTTACCAGACCCAACAGATAACACCAAAAAGTCACTGATAATCGGTAAAATTTCAGTGATACAATATTCGACGTGCACACATATCAGATACCATGCACTATACCAAGAGTAGTACATATATACCAGGACAAAAAACAATACTACGTGGGGATGGTCAGAGGTATAAATTAAAAAGGAAAAGTGAAACGAAATAAAGAAGGTTGGACCTCGTCGCCGTGGATGGAGAGAGGAGGAGGATGCACGTGGTAAGCTCTTCCATGGATGGAGAGAGAGGGGGGATGAGAGAGGAAGGAGGAGGAGGAAAAAAAGGATGTGAGTCTGACATATGGGCCCCACATGTCAGAGGCGTATTTCTATGTATTTGGCTCAGGTGTAAAATAGAAATGCTGAGAAATGGGCGAAAATGTCACAAAAATAAAGAAAACACGAATTGAGTGTCTCTGAGAAATTAGATGACAACTTAGTGTCTATTGGAAACTAGGGTACGAATTGGGTGTCATGAAAATAAATTTCCCACTTCGAAAACGCGTATTCACGCCTCTTCATCACTGACAAAGTGACAGAGGATACAAAAACCATGGGTCATGAGTCCCCGCCAGCCCCGCCCCAAAAAGTTACCGGTGTGACAACACCGATGATTCACTGCTACGGAACGGGCGTTCAGTCCCGGTTCGGAACGGGCTTCAGTCCCGATTCTTGAACCGAGACAGCCCTTGGAGACTGATGCCTGCTGGGCATCAGTCCAGGTTATAGAAACCAGGACTAAATCTCTCCTCGATAGGTCGGTCTCGAATACATGTGGAGCGGCAGCTGGGCTATCAGTCCCTGTTTTAGCTACCAACCGAGACTGAGATGTGCGCACGTGGCCACTATACTAAATCTTGGGCTATTGACACTATGTCCCACTGTGTCACACCAAGCCACTTTGAGACGATGTCGAACTCAGCGTTGTCACTTTCTGAGATCATTGTCTTGTATCATGCCTTTGCACCAGCGTTGACCCTAGCAGCCTCCTCCTACAACTCAAATTAAACACTATTATTTAACAAAAACAGTAGAAATGGCAACATGCTAGTTTGGCAGGTCTTGATTATGTACAACAATAAAGAAAATGAAAAATCAAGATAATAATGAAAATAAACAAAACTAAAAGGCTAGCCAAGTAAGAAATGGATCACATGCTAGTCAAGTAAGAAATGAATATGAAGAAACTCCTACATATTTAGTATTTAAAATTTGCGGCGCCACTTGAATAACACCACTAAGCCCACAACAGAACAGATATATAAATTTGATCTTTACCTTCTTTCTTCCAGATTTCCTCAAGAACATAAGCAGGGGAAGGGCGGTTCTCAAAAGTTGATCTATAACCTTTTAGGCCCAAAGACTCCAGGACTCCAGGCAATGAAATCTTCAATCTGCTCTTTTGTTAAACAACAAATATGTATTAGATAGCTAGCTATACATAAGTATCATACAATGTACACAGTGCACATACACTTTTTATCGGGATCTTTTACGTGCATCGCTCCTCAACGGTTAGTTAGTATTTTTTAAAGGCTCCGGAACTTATTAACAAAAGGGTGGTGATGCTCACCCATCGGATTTATGCACTCATCTAAAAGGAAGCCGATGATTTGCTCTTGAATTGTTTTGACACGCACCGGCGATAGTTTCGGACCATTTTCCAAACCTTTTTCACCAGCTTTAGGGGAATCTATCATTAAATAGGAAATTAACTTATCAATCTTTAAAACTATAGAAAATGTCTGATGTAGCTAGCTAGGCGTTATTAAGGTAGTAATTATATATTACTCACCCCAAAACCTGTATTTTTTCTTGTGTACTCAGTGGTGCCTCCGATGAAGTTGTGCATCATCTCGCACACATAGTATCCGCATGAATTGTTTCCATGTGGTTGATGCAAGACCTGTGGTGGAAAAGTTGAAATCGTCAAATAGATGCATGCAAATTACGTTAACAAAATACTCGTAATATGATATACATACATATTTAGCGAGGTACAACTCGAAACGTGTCCTGAATGTTCCCACAGTTTTCTTGTGGAACGTTGCAAAGGCACGGCACATTTGATCACAAGTTATATATAATTGAGTTTGTTTGATATGGAGAAACAAAACTAGTAAGATATGAATGGAAGAGCAATGTACCGGTTGAGCATGGCGATGAAGTCTTTGTACTTTTCAACTGGTTCCCTTCTCAAGTCCATGACCGTGATCTTGCTATGGTCTAGCTCTATAATAAAAAAGGCCCAGTGAAAGCTGCACATATATATGTCAACGTGGTTTACTAATTAGTTTTAATAGTGTGTTAAGAAAAGGAATTAAAATAAGGCGGTACGAAAACACGTACTTAAATTCGTAGGGTAGAAGTATATATCTCTTGTGTCGTTGTCCCATTAGCCATTCGTAAATGTTGTTCTCTGTTTCTTCTGGGTAGTCTCTAACTATTTTCTCGTTAATGACCAATGGATCAAGAAAGCTAAATTCATGGTTTCCCTCCATTAGGCATCTTTTTATCTCCATTCTACATAAGAAAAAATTATTTAGGCCTCTATGTTAGTATAGTATACCAGTGGGCACGATCGAAACTTACAAACAATACACTTACAGAGACCAACAAGTCATCATGGCGATGTCGAGGGCCAATCCCTGATATAGTTCATACAGAACCTCCCATTCAATCATGAAATTAAAGTCCCCGCGGTAGAAATGGTGTTGCTTGAAGACGATGGCGATCATGTCCAAAGCATTGTCGGTTGCGCGCAAATACCGATCATGGAGTTGTCGCATCTTCGTTGTTAGCCGGGGAAGCTCCTCACGCCTTACGAGCGATCCATCTTTCACATATTTCCATTATACCTCTGCAAAGGGGATGTCCTTAAGGCCCAAGACCATTTCTGCATCAAGCCTATCTTCATTGTAGAAATTTCTTTGCGCATCCTCTTCTAGAATCAGCTCATCTGATGTTCCCTTCTCAGATTCCTTACTCAATATGCGCTCATAGTCTGATACAGATGGTCTTTCTCGTATGTCGATCTTATCCTTCAACGATAAGAGACACCTCTTGCCTTTGTGCCATTCGTCCGTACCGGACTGGACCCTCGGTGGAGATGGTTTCTTCGCAAAATGTGCGGTGACCTCACCTCCTACTATCCACTCAGTTTCCTCTTCGGTCATATCATACGGCAGCTTCGGAGGTGTTTTTTTCTGGATGACCTGGACCCCGTCTTCTTGAGAGGTGCTGGCCCCCAGAACTGCTTGACCTAGCCGGCACCTTCTTGGAAGCTATTTGCTAAGTAGGGTGGTCTGTCTTGGCCAGTGTTTTAGTTGGAGTTTCGTGTGAGAGGTTTCGTTCAGGAGTTGATGCAGGAGACCGTGGAGAGGACACGGGCATGTTACCTTTGAAAATTATGAACCGTTTGCGCCACATGACAAAATTGTGTACTGTATCTCCTAACTTCGTGGTCCCGTCACCTCCTTCAATGTTGAGGTCAAGGTCCTCGTACCCCTAGCATACCTCGTCCACGGAGACCTTGGCGTAGCTCGGGGGTATCTATTGGCCATGAATGACCTGCCCTGCCTCCATTGGGTAAGCCATGCCTTCAGCTGTCTTGATGGAGAGGTTTCGCGCTTCGAAGTGCAGCTCACAAGGTGTCGGCTGCGTGATGTCGTCCACGGGATAGCGGGCCAAGTCCTCTTCGGGCAGCCCACCGGAAGCACAGTTGCTCCGCCGCATGGAGGGGCTAATGATGTTTGGATTACTGGACGGTTCCTGCTGACCGGCCTCCCGCGCTTGGCTCAAGGCTAGCTGCACCTCTCTTCGGACTGTTTCTTGTATGCTTGCCTGTGTTGCACTAAGTTGCTCCTCAAGGTCGAGGAGGTGTTGTGCCTGTTGGCCCTTGCTCCTCGACGGACTCCTGTAAGTCTCGTCATCCTGCGGGAAAACAATCTTCCACGGGACGACGCCAACGCCTCGTGTACGTCCAGGGTGCTCAGGGTTCTGTAGGGCCCTGGTTAGCTCATCGTTCTCCCTATTTGGCACGAAGATGCCTTGAACCGACTCTTCGTGCGCTTCTTGAAGCCTTCTTGCAACATCTCTGATCCTTTCACCAAAAACTGGCCTACCGTCGTCGTCAAGGCCGCTGTCATGACTAAAAAACCAATTCCTCAATCTGTCGGACCATCTCATTGTTACGGGCTCGACACCTTTCACAAGCAAGTCATGTTTCCTCTTCTCCCATTTGGGTATCGCCTTGCGGTAACCACCAGGGCCGTGACGATGGTGGTATTGCTTCTTCGCCGTATTTTGCTTATTCTTTTCACTCATACTCTGACCTTGTTGAGAAGTTTTGTAACCTACAAATTCATCCCAATGATCTTGCAGCTTTGGGTATTTATTGAAGTCGGGGAGTATATTATTCTTGACGTACTCGTTGTTCAACTTCTTCTTGAATGTCTGAAATGTCATTGCCATCTTCTTCAATGTGTAACTCTTCACCTTCTGTTCGGTCCTTCGGGAAGGTGAAAACTTGTTTCATATCGGTCCATATGGTGTTCTTGAGGTCTGCAGGTACATTGTATCATTTCACAATGCTAATGGGCACGTGGTCCCTAACAATCATGCCGAAAGTCGATCTAAACGGCACAATCGCCAATGCTGGCTTCAGAGGCTCGCCTTCCTCGCTGACTTCAGTGATTATGTACCTGACTTCGGCCTCTTACTTTGACCTCGCTGACGTGACTGGCTACTCGTTTGACCGGGCTGGGTGACTTCATCGGCCTCGGTGGCTTGTACGGCCTCACCGGCTGCCGCAGGTTGAACTCTGTCATCCGGACCAGTCCCAAACATCTACATAAAAAATTCTTCATCACCAATCCCTCCGCTCGCAATTGTAACAAATAAAGGCACTGAAAATACAAGTGCATCCTCACATAAGGCCTGGCAGAATCGTGTTGAAGGATATGATAAATTGCTTGCAAGTTTTAACTAACTTGTGAAGCTAAAGACCCTAGAAAACACATAAATGTTGGTACATTTAGATTGTTAATCCATTTTTGTCTGAACAAATATCATAAAAGAAGTTTCTGACATTATATAAACAAAGATGCTTAATGATCATTTTGAGGAAATCATATAAGCCCTGCAATGCTTTAGGTCATCTGCAAAAATTCTGGACATGTATGATATATGCTCTTCAAAATAATTCACTATTAGAACTGGACTTGTATACAAGTCAGAATCAGAATCTTTCTCACAGAATAAAAAATTCACGGACTATGGATTTTCAGAGAATAATATGTAGTCATTTAATTGCATCGATAAATAATTCAATAAATCATCTTATTTCTAAATATACATGATACTTGTCTTGAGAATCTGAACATGTTACTTGATTACAAACACTTCAAAGCTATTCTCCAGAAGGTATTTGTCGGTGTCTGGGAATCACGCTCCTGAGGAGCAGTGGTCCACGGACCGGCAGACGAATTTGTAGTTGGAGTGAGGCCCAACGACGACCCTTCTCAGCAACTCGGGTGGTGGCCGAGCCTGCGGAAGGCTAGGGCCGCGCTATCTTCCCGGGCAAGGGCCTGGTGCGACTTGATGACCCTGGGTACAGGTCCTCAGTACAGTGCGAGAGAGAATGAAAGGAGATGCGAACCACGAAGACATTTGCCGATTTACCTCGGTTCGAGCACCCACCGCCGTAATAGCTCTACTCCATTTAGATGATTATTTGGTGGGAAATAGTACAAGGGTGCCGAGACCGGCTCAAGGCACCGATCCCGAGCTTATAAACGAAGGTGGCTAAGGACTAAGGCTACTCGCTAAGGAAGCTTCAAAGGGTGTTGCTTGAGCTTGAATCAGATGGAATCGGATCGGGGGACGCTTGAACGCTCAGGAATCCTCCTTTTATAGGCGCGATGAGCCGCCCGAGGCTGATACGGCGGGCCCCGCGCTGGTCTTTGCTTTAGTGGCGAGGCTCTTGTCTTGTTATAGGGTCCTATCGGGTATCGAGCCTGCAGGGAGAAGCTGGTCGGGTTAGTACTGAACACGTGTTTGTCTCAACATGCCCGTTCAAGGGAGAGAACTTCTTTAGGGGGAAAGCACTTTCCCTTTATCCCCGATATGGCCTTGACTAGACTGAGCCAGCTCTGCACCACCCGCTGGAGGCGTCGCGTAGCGCAACAACCATCTGCTGCCTGCCAAAGAGGGCAAACGACAAGACGGACTGTCCGCGTGTACTTCCCCGGGCTGCGGGTCCCTGGGAGATATAGTTCGTTCCGGTCAAGGCCGGAGAAAGCATGGTGGGCTACAACAGTTGTCACCACCTGCCCACGGGTGAGCGGATCACCCGAGGGACCTTCTCCCGGGCTTAAGGGATAGCCCGGGAGGGACACGGTGTCGCACGGGTTTGACCTAGTCAAGCCCGGGACAGCCACGAGCGAGTTAGGTTGCTTCTTTAGTACGGCCAGGGATAGCCTGCTTGGTCTTTTGTTCGTGTGGTGGGCCGGTACGGAATCGGCCCAAGGCCTGCTTCAAGATAAGCCATTTACTAATCATCAACAGCCAGCCCCCGAGCCTCTAGCGGGTCGCGTAACGAGCCGGCCTGAGGTTTAAAGAAAGGGTACCACGCGCCGTGCGGGAAGATTTGGTTCGGGAGCCGAAGTCTTAGGCATTGAATTTGATTTGATAGGAAAGCGGAGCAGTTACCCCCCCTTTTGGACACGATTCCCACGGCTTCCGTTCCGACTGTTGTCTTCTCTTATAAGGCAGCGCTTCAGGGGGAAACTCCTTACTGTAGGATCATCCCCCTCGTTTTTTCTCTTCGTCTCCCTAACTCGCCGCTCGCATTCTTACTTCTCGCCTTCCGCCGCCATGGTTCTCATTGGAGACAACACCTTGACGAGGGAGAGGATGAAGGAGCTGGAGAGGGACGGCTTTGTGAAGCCGGGCTCGTGGAGGCTTCCGGGCGCGGAGCAAGAGCCAAGGCCGGAACCCGACGAATTGGTGTGCTTCGAGAGCTCGGCCATCTGTGGGTTTCATGTGCCGGAATCTCAGCCATCACCGACTTTTTGCCTTCACGAGCCGAGGCGGAAGAACCCGTCCCGCAATCCTATGTTCATCTGTCAATCTTCGTGATTCTGTGTGGCGATTGCGGGTTCGCCGATGGTGAGCCTCCTCCAAGACTTTTTTCGAATCGGCCCGCTCGGCCGCCGAGCGGGCAACGACGGGTTTTACTACCGACCGTCGCCGAGTCTGGGAAGCCAACAGACTCGAGTACGAGGTGAGGACGAAGGTCGATGGTTGGGCCCGGCGGTGGTTCTACCTGAACCGCGGGGGCTCGACCCTGGAATACTCCGCGGTCGCGCCGGATACGCCAATCTTTTAGCGGAGCGAGCCCCAGCCGGAGGATCAAGCCACAGAGGCTGATATTAAGGAGCTTGTCAAGGACGGCTTGACGGGCTACGAGGTCGTCGTCGGTTTTGTCCGCACGGATCAGCCATTGGGCGCCAGCGTCGCGATCGCGCCGACATGGATGGTTGGGAGGATCCCGACCGGGACTTCCATGAAGGTAGGCGTGAGTTGCTTCCTTTGCGTGTGATCTTGAGTTGGAATACGTCGTAACCGTCAGTGATGCCACGCAGGTCTCTCAAACCGCGAGGTCGCGCGGGTCGCAGGGATGTTGCTACCTCTGGACAAGACTCCTCGCCGCATTCGGTTTGTGAAGGACAAACTGTCCGAGGTAAGTGCTCGGAAGGTGTTCGATTGAATTCTCAGCCGTGCGCGCCCGTGAGGCTTTGATGAGGCGCATTTTTTGTTCTGCAGCGGACGTGGAAAATGGTTGGGCAGGCCACTCAGGTCACGGGCTTGAACGAGGATCCCTCGCCGGCGGGAACGCCGGTGGCATCCGGCAGGGCGCCGGTCCCGTCGCCGACGGCGGGCAAGGGGAGAACGACACCTCGAGCGGCTGCGGCGGGCTCAGCACGGGCAGGTACGGAGATGCACATGGGAAAACGAGTAGCGCCTGCATAGGTGAGCTCCCATTCTTCGACACGGGTTGGTGCTAGGCACCAGCGGCCCTTAAGTCTTCATGCCGCGTGTGTTCAGGGCGCGGCGCCTACGAAGAAGAGGAGGACGTACCAGCCAGCTCCGGAAAGTGATGACGAGGAGGTTGCGGTAGTGTCTGATCCGCCGCCAGCAACAGTCCCGCGGCGAGGATCTACGAGGAAGGTTCCCGCAGGTCGTAAGGGAGCGGCTTTGCTCACCTCGAGCCGTGCCGGCGGGCTGGAGACAGAGCTTTTTCTTCGCCCTACGCCAGGGGTGTACGAAGGCACCGAGCTCGAGCCGGCGTGTAAGTTTTCCGAGCTACATGCTATCACCCCGTTTCTCGTGTCTGACCGCCGTGCCTTTTGTTGCAGTGCGTAGCGCTAAAGTGGTCACCGAGGTGTTGCTTCCCTCTGCTGAGGCCGTGGCGGCTGAAGATGAGTCGGTCGATCCTACAGGAGGGGTGCCTTTACTGCAGCAGCTGGAGGCCGCCGGGCTAGCGAAGGATGAGACGGCTGAGCCCAAAGGAGATGCGCTCAAGATAGCGCAGCTAGAGGTCACGGTCAAGCGAGTTGAAGGGCAAGAATCAACCAGTCCGCGGAGGATCAGTATACTGCCTACCGGTGGCGGTGTTGGATGCTTCCGCGGAGATTGCGGAGACGGTGCAAGTCATCGTTAGCGATGATCCCGTGTAGATTACGCCCTTGCGCGTGGAAGGGCGCACGGCGCATGGATGGTGGCCGATCGACCGCAGGGGGATTGCCGATTACTTCAAGACCCCAGTTGGAAAAGCCCTTCCGACACTTGACCTGCGGATGCTGCTGGTTAATTGGATCTGGCCGGTCCGCGTGCTTACGCCGGACGGATGGACAAGCGTGGTGATGCCTAGCGTGGCTCCGCTAGCATCTGCGGGCTGGATTTCTGCCACTCCAGAGTGGGTGGAAGAACAGGACGCCGCCAGGTCGCAGGAGGCCGGTCGGACAGGACTGCCTCGTCCGAAACCTCGCCCCATTCCCGGGGTAGAGGATCCACCCGAGCTCGTGACTGCTAAGTGGACGGTGGACGAGCTAAAGGACGCGTTGATAAGGGCTCGGGCTCAGCTTGGCGAGGCCGTGCTGGCCGAGAGGCGGGCCGCCGCAGCGAAGGCCGAGCTGGCGGCCAAGCTGGAGGACGCTGAGAGAAAGGCGGCCGCCGTTGGGACGACAGCTTTGCTTCCAGTTGCGCCGCCATGACTACCGTGCCCCGAGCCATTGGAGGAAGGTGGTGAAGAATTGGTCGGCTGCCCACCCCTGCCGCTGCAGGGGGCTCACGCAAGTGGGCCTGGCGGGAGCACGCGCGACATTATCGCGGCGAGGACATGGGATATGCTCGCTCACACCAAAAAGGTGACACTCTTGACCCTGCACGCTACTCTTAAGTACAGAATTTCTTGCGCCTTGACTTAGCTTTTCCTGTTTCAGCTTTACGCGCTTATCGCCGGCTCGTCGTCGCTAACGGAGGCGATGGGCGGGCAGGCAGATGAGGACGTGGCGAGGATTGAGCATCTCTCCGCCGAGCTAGCGCAAGCCCGGGCCTAGGCAAAGCGCGCAGACGGGCTCACCGCCGAGATCGATGCCCGTGCTACGGCGCGCATCACCGAAGCCGCATCTCGCGCTAAAAGGCAACGCAGAGAAGGAACAAGATGTTATGATTTAGGAGGCTTGCCCGAGCTCGGGAGGTGGAGGAAGCCGTGAAGATTCAAGCCCAAAGGCTCGCGAAGAAGCGGACAGGGCTCGGATCCTTTGTGACGAGGAGTACAAACGCAGAGAGCGGCCGCCAACGAAGTGGCGGCTACCAAGTCTCACCATAACTCCATCGTTCATGGGCTCGAGGAAATTTGTAGTAAGCTCGGCGTAAACTACCACGCTATGCCGAAATCGCGAAGTCCGTGGCGTAGTCGGAAGTCTTGAAGAAACAGAGAGAGGAGTCGTCGAAGCTCGGTCAAATCTAGCCAAGAGCAATCGACATGGCCGCATGAGCCATAGAGTTGCTTCAGGCGCAGACACGAATCCGGGACTTAGAAATCGAGCTAGAGAGGCTCAGGCTGCAGCACGGACCGTAGTTTGACCCGGCCCGCAGCCCTCGGGCTCCGTGCCACATACTTTTGTGTATTTTCTTTCGCACGCCCGTTTAATTGGATAAACATGGCGTAATGTGCGGTGGCCGAAGGACTTAGCCATTTCTCCCTTAATTTATTACGTCAAATCGTGTGTACTGTGAGCTCGTCAGCAAAGACAAGGTCCCATCGACGAAAGTACGGGTTCGCTCGGCGCGGATACGGAGGAAAAATCGTCCGCGCCGGTTCACGCACCTGGCTTAAGCCACGCGGCGGGCTGCGAGAGCGTCGCCGAGCCTTGCCCGCGTGGGTGGGCCACGCCCATGCAGCGGGCTCTGGCCCGTAATGATTTCTCACCGCCATCGACGGCCAAAAGGTAACGTGTCGCCGCGGCGACAAAAGGGACAGTATTCCGTGAGACGGCGCGTGCGCTCGCATCTCTTCAGCTCGGGTAGTGGGTTTTAATTGCTTGTTCCTTCGCGCGCAGCGACGCTTCGGGTAGCCCGCAGCGTGACAGGACGTCGTACGGTCACCGGCCTATAAAGCAAGGTGCGGCGATGCTGGGCTGCAACGTCTCCCACTTAGCTCTTCTCGAAAACTTGAAGTTTTTAGCCAGCCGGAGAGAAGAGAGAAAAAAAAGCGAGAGAGAGAGAGAGGCAACACCAGAGAGCGAAAATGTCTTCGTCGAGCTGGTCGTCGGACGTGAGCTCGGATTACCTCCATGCCTGGTCGGTGGCGGCGACGGAGGATCTGCCGCCGGTGCTCGCCCTATCGCGATCCAGCCTGGAGGCGGAGGCGCTGGCCGGGCCCGCTGTTCGCGCAGCGGTTGAGCTGGCAGCGACGCCCGGCTCGCCGACGCGAGGCGGCGGTTATGTAGCGGTTGCCGAGGCGGCGAGGAGGAAGAGGCGACGCGGTGGCGGCGCAGACACGCCGACGCCGCCTACGCCGCCAAGACCGGGCGACGGAGGATGAGGGGCTTCCGCCGCACATTACGGCGGAGCAAGAAATCGAGGCGGTCGCGGAGGCCATCGCAGCGGAGCCTCCGTCGCTGTTTATGGACTCCACCAACAACCGACGGCGACGGAGGCGCCACCCGAGCGCGCCAGGACCATCTGAGCCCGCAATGGGCCTCCTGTCGTCGTCGTCGTCATTGGCGGAGTCTGCGGCTCCGCCGGCTCGTCGCTGGCGCCGTTGGTAGTCGCAGCGAGGTTGTAGGGTTTGGGCGCCGTTGAAGGTTGTGGTAGCGCGGCGCCCTCTTTTGTGGTAGTTTTAGGAGCCCGGCCTCCTTTTGTTCTTGTAAGATCTTCCGCTTGTAGAAATGCTACTTCTTTTGAAAAATCCCATCGTGTTGCTCCTGCTTGTTTGTTCGTTTCCTTTTCTTGTTCGGATCGTGAAATGCGAAAAAGCAGGGTGTCGGGGATTAAATCACGGCCCATTGCCATGGCCCCTCCGACGGCCAGCTTGAATGACCTACGGGCCCATCCTGGAAGGTTCTATCAGCCCATATGCATCCCCGCCAACAACTTCTTGATCGGCACGGTGTGTAACGGCCTAGGATTCGTTTGAGTCCTACTCGAACAAGAGTTCTCAGACGGCTACGTGAAGACCCTGACGTTGGTTTCGGATTGGAATAGAAGTCGTGATCCCCAAGAATTGGAGTATACCTTATCTACCTCGGGATGTATTTGGCATGTATGAGTTCGTTACAAACTCGTAGTTAGCGGCCCGATTATCCCTTGATAGGTCGGTTTGCTCAAGACTATATAAACAGAGCCCCTACGGCGTGTTAAGGGTCCGGTCATCATCTTATAGCTTATCGCGACTTGTACTCAAGATAATCTCGCCGAGACTTGTTCGTCTCATCGAGCCACCTCTTGTATTCATCTCTGATATATAAGAAAGGCTGGATGTAGGGCTATTATCTCTCCCGAGAGGTCTGAACCAGGATAAAAACCCTGTCTCCCTGTTCGTTGCTGTTCGTGGTTGTTCGGCGTGTCTCCTATCTCCTCTTTGAAGAACCTTGGTTGACTTGGGTCGATATCCCAACCGTCGACAGCTGGCGCCGTCCGTGGGGATACGCAGATCGAGCATGTCGAACTCTATCAGCGATCAGGAGATTCTCCCTGAGGACTACGACTCAGAAGGGCAGGATGTCTCTTCCCCTGCCAGATCGGATCGATCCCTTCGATCTTGATCGCCTTCCAGATCTGGTTCGGCCGCGCAGCTCGCTCGCCCGCCGATAGAGTTCCGCGTCTCGATCTTGATCGCCTTCGGATCTGGTTCGCCGGGCAGCTCTTCGCCGGCGCTCGTCGTCCCCGCGACGAAGCCCGTGCTCGGGACCGGATCTCTTCGCGCGGCAGCTCTTCGCCGGCGCGTCTGTCCCCGCGACGAAGCTCCGCGCTGGGGACGGATCTCTTCGCCGGGTAGTTCTTCTCCCGGCGCGCGGCTCGTCCCCACGACGAGCACCGTGCTTTCGGCTGGATCTCCTCGCCGGGCAGCTCTTCGCCTCGTCGCGTCTCGTCTCCGCGACGAGCTCCGTGCTCGGGGCCGATCTCTTCGCCGGGCAGCTCTTCGCCGGGCACGCGTCTCGTCCCGGGACGAGCTCGTGCTCGGGGCTCGGATCTCCTCGCGCGCAGCTCTTCGCCGCGGTTCGTCTGATCCCGCGACGAGCTCCGTGCTCGGGGATGGATTAAAATTCCTTCCGGATCCCGGCTGTTCGCTTGGTCAGGATGACGGGAGAGAGTGACAGCGCTTGGAACATCGACCGTTTAAGTTCCTCGTGTAGGTCTTCGTTTCCTAACCGTGCTTTTTCTCAAATTTCGCGCCTTTAGTTCGTCCAAGTCTCTCGGGCGCCATGTAAAGTTCAACCCATTGAGCGGTGAATGTTCGCGGCCCCTGCGGCCCTTCTCACCACTCGTCTTCTCGCACTCTCTTTCTCTCTGGTAACACTTGATGGTCGGTCTTGCGAACTCTTGGCTCGCAATCTTAAGGGTTTTCCCCGCCGTATCTAGCTTCAACAAGTTCCTAAACTCGAGTTGCGTAACACGGCATCCAAATTTGCGGCTAAGCTCGCTCTCGTAAGCCCTCCGCTGCGGAGGCACTTTCCTTGTCCGGTTACCCTCGGAATCGCTTAACTTACGTTAACGAGCGCCTCGAACGAAGTCGATCGGGATACGGTGTCGCTTAACTTCTACGCACGTGCTTGAAGTCGCAAGCTCAGTCTTCATGCATCGTCCGTCACGGGGCTAGAGCGTCGCTCTTTCGCTTAATGCACTGTTCGAGTTCGCAAACTCAGTCCTCGAGCAACTGTGAACGGGGGGAGTTAGGCTAAGCGTTCTACGGTTTTCTTAAAACTTTCTAAAGCTGTTCGCCTTGCTCTTGGTTTCTGTTCGTCCTTGTCTTTTCTTTGCTATTTTTTGCGAGAAAAATTGCTCGTCGAACTCTCGCTCCTGATTCAAGCGCTGCTTTCGGCGGTCTTGAGTTGCTCGGCCACTCCTCGAGGATCCTCTCCTCGGTCGATTGGGACTCGAGCTGAATCTCGGCAACCACAATACGCTTTTCAGTTTTCGTTCCTTTCCTTAGCGTTGGTTTTCCAAAACCTCGTTGGTCTTTCGCTCCCGTAGCGCTCCCCGCGTACGAGCATGTCGTTTTATCTGTCGACGACCTATATGGCTCCGGTTAACCGAAGCGGTGCACCACCGAGGGAGTTTCTGCCCACCGTAAGCCGATTCTCATCGCAATGGGCATGCCCACCGTAAGCCGATTCTCATCGCAACGGGCACTCCTGGCGCTGGTTCCGCATCCGCCGAGGCGACACCAACGCTATATGGGTCCATGCCCGGATAAGATTTTGCCTCACACGTCTTGCCTGCGGCTAAGGTCCCGATCGCCTTCTCTGGTTAGCGGTCTTAGCCACAGCGGGGCTGCACTTGTCCGCACACGTCTTTTTATCCATGCTCGTCCTTCCCGCACGCGTAATCCGGAGTAATGCACCACCAACGAGTCCTGCCCACCGTAAGCGATTCTCATCGCAACGGCACTCCTTCGTCGGTTCGATTCGCCGAGGTGACACTAACGCTATCAAGGGCGTGCCGGAAAAAATTATGTCTTGTGCGGGTAGGTCGCCCTTAGCGTGTTTTTCAAAACTTCGCTTTGCTCTTTTAGAGCTTGTTCTTGCTCTTTTTTTCCCTTGCTGGCTGGTTTCTTGTTTGTCTTATGCAGGAAATACAGGAACGGGGAACATCAGACTCCGGTGATGGTCGTGGCGAGGTTCCAGGCTTCCCCACCAAAGCCGATGTCTGCATCCCTCTCTTCTCGGGTTTGCTCCGCGCATGCCCAGGGACCGATTCACTTCACCCGCGTATGATTTATTGCCTTTACCCGGCACTGACCTTCACAGTTCGGCTAAGTCAAGGTAGTGCGCCACCAACGAGTCCCGCCCATCGTAGTCGATTCTCATCGCAACGGGCACTCCAAGCGTCGGTTCTCACTTTGCCAAGACAACGCTACCACTTGCTAAAGGAATACGTAATGGGTAATGCGTTGATTTCACACGCTCTTCGGCTCTGATCGCATCGGGTTGTGATTCATCTCGCGCGGGCGAGCTCTTCGCCCGGGGCGCACATCTGGTTCCCGCGACGAGCTCCGTGCTCGGGGACTGGATGGCCTTTGACTGGGTACGTCTTCGCCTGGTCGTACTTTCTGGTTCCTTTAACGAGCTCCGAGCTCTGGGACTGGATCTCCTTACTTGGTTCCTTCGACGAGCTCTACGCTCTGGGACTGGGTCACCTTTCCCATTCGTATGCATTGTCTGCTCCTAGCACACGATCTACGTCTGGAGGCACATCACCTTTGCTCCTGAGCGTGACATTCGCTCGAGAGCACAATCTATATTTCCTCTGGCAAGCTCTAGCCTGAGAGATGGATCCCCTATCTTTTCCTAGGCATCTGAATGCTTGGATGCAAAGAAGACGAGTCCGTCTCGCGACTTGCTATGTTCATTCTCCCGAAGATCTGATCTTCTGGGATGCGGTGATACGCTCTTTACTACCAAGAATCCAATCCTTCTTGATGATGTTCACCTCAAGGAGATGATTAAGCCTTGCACCGGCAGCTCTTCGCCCGGTCTGCGTCTGGTCCCCGCGACGAGCTCTGCGCTTAGGGACTGGATTTCCGATTCCGTGCTTGAAGGCTGAGTGCTCTGCTCGGACAGATGTCGTTCCTGTTCGACGCCAACGGAGTTGCTCGGCCTCGATCGGGTTTATTCAGTCCCGAACAAGTCTTGTTCGGTTGAACCATAACCTTGTCGGTCTTTGTTACATGCCTTTGTAGCAGAAAAAATACCCTCTTCGTGACTTTGAGTCTCAAGAGGACGACCCCACTCTAGTGAGTCCTTCCACTTGAGTCTCGGGGGCTAGCTGTCGGGGATTAAATCACGGCCCATTGCCATGGCCCACTCCCTGACGGCCCAGTTGAACAGCCTACCAGGGCCCGGTCCCCTGGAAGGTTCTATCAGGCCCATATGCATCCTGCCAAACAACTTCTTTATTGGCACGGTGTGTAACGGCCTAGGATTCGTGTTTGAGTCCTACTCGAACAAGAGTTCTGCACGGCTACGTGAAGACCCGGACGTTGGTTTCCCGGATTGGAATAGAAGTCGTGATCCCCAAGAATTGGAGTATACCTTATCTACCTCGGGATGTATTTGGCATGTATGAGTTCGTTACAAACTCGTAGTTAGCCCGGCCCGATTATCCCTTGATAGGTCGGTTTGCTCAGCACTATATAAACAGAGCCCCTACGGCGTGTTAAGGGGGCCTGGTCATCATCTTATAGCTTATCGCAAGACTTGTATCAAGATAATCTCGCCGAGACTTGTTCGTCTCATCGAGCCACCTCTTGTATTCATCTCTGATATATAAGAAAGGCTGGACGTAGGGCTATTATCTCTCCCGAGAGGCCTGAACCAGGATAAAAACCCTGTCTCCCTGTTCGCTATTGTTCGTGGTTGTTCTGCGTGTCTCCTATCTCACTTCTAAAGAACCTTAGCGACTTGAGATCGATATCTCAACCGTCGACACAGGGGAACTAGATGAACAGTAATGAAGTTCTAAGAAGAACTTAGGAAATCTAAGCAAACAGATTGTTTTTTAGAGAGCTTATTTTTGGTGCGCCTAATCATCCAGCCCCCGGGCCGTGGCCAAGTCCAAGTGCGATCTTAGAGTTGGGCGCGGTCTAGAGACTAGAGTGATTTAGAAAAATTCGCGCGAACTCTCAACCCCCTAGTTTCGTTGGGCTGTGTAAAGGTGCAGGCCTTCCGAAATTAAGGACTTGAAAAAACTCGCGAAAAATCCCTGACCGAGCTTTGGTGGGCACAAGGGCGTCTGGGCTCAAATGGGCTAAGGAAGCCTGAGTGCAAAAGAGCCTTCAGCCCCCGAGCGCTGCGGCCCAAGTTAGCCATCCAAACAATCCTGACGTGGACTTACTGTACCTTTGGGCCGCGGGAATTCCACATTGTGCGGAGATTCACTAGGGTGCGAGAGATCGGCTTATCCCGTTGTGGAAATGCTCCGGAATGCTTTATCCTTAGCCTTCGGGCTTTTGGCCACGGGCTTGCTTGGAACGGTCAAGACCTAGACCGGCGTGACTCGTGATTGGGGGAGAGGTTTTTTTTTTTTGGAACTGAACTGAAATGAAGGAAACTTACGACCTGATTAAGCGTAGAAGCGTCGCAAAAGGGAGATGTTCCATGAGCTAGGGAGCTCGTTTCCGTCCTTGTCGGCGAGGCGTACTCGGCCCGCAAGTCTTCTACCGACTACTTTGTACGGTCCCTCCCACTTGGGCTAAGCTTGTTGGAGCCCGCGAGGTTACGAATCGTCGTAGAACCAGGTCTCCTACTTGCAGGGTCCTTGTGTGTACGTTTCGTGCCGCATATCGACGCAGGGACTGTTGGTAGGCCGCAGCTCAGAGTAGGGATTGCTCACGGCGTGCCTCAAGTAGATCGAGGTCAAGCTGCCGCTCCTCGTCGTTGACCACGAAGCTGGCGAAGTCGACGCGATCGGATCCTAGTCTCATTTCTGTCGGGAGGACTGCTTCCGAGCCCTAGACGAGTCGGAAAGGAGTTTCTCCCGAGTCTTACCGGGCGGTTGTCCGGACCGCCGAAGGATCGACGGTAGCTCGTCGACCCAACGTTGCTGTTTTGCCTTGAGGGCGTCGTAGACTCTCTTTTTGATGCCTTGGACTAGTTGTCCGTTAGCTAGTTCAGCCGCGCCGTTGCTCTGTGGGTGGGCCACAGAAGCAAGGGCGAGCTTCATGCCAATTTCCTCGCAGTAATCGTTGAATTCCCGGCTCGTGAATTGGGTGCCATTGTCGGCGATGATCCTGCTAGGCACACCAAATCTTGCAACGATGTTCCGAAAAAATCGTACCGCGGCAATTGCAGTGATGTTGGAGACCGGCTCGGTCTCGATCCACTTGGTGAAGGTGTCGATGGCTACGAACAAATATGTTCTGCCACCAAGCCCTTTGGGGAACGGTCCTAAGAGGTCCATGCCCCAAACCGCGAACGGCCACGCTAGTGGAATTGTTTGCGGCTTCGCTGGCGAGCGTCGTCATCCGCGCGCCAATCTTGGCAAGCTTTGCGGTTAACTAAAACCTGCGTCGCTCATCGCGATGGGCGATAGTAGCCCATGCGGGCGCTTTTATGCGAGCGAGAGTTACGTGTGAAGCGTCGCGCCCACGATGCCCTCGTGAATGTCGGCTAGAAGGTACTTACCTTCTTCTTGGTAACGACTTACAAAGCACGCTATTAGCACCCCTTCGATGCAATAAGCCCCGTGCGGTAATGCTTCGGGCTCGCCTTTTTAGTGGGAACTCTCAAAGAACGTCCTCGGGCAATGTCCCTGCTCCAAGAACTGGATGAATGGCATCATCCGGAGGTGCTTCTCGAGAATGAGGCAATACCGGATGTCTCGGTTTGGGGGTAACAGACGTCCCTTGGCCTCCTCTCGGGAGGAATGGAGGGCTTTAAAAGGTGATGCACTAGCACCCTCGGCGGGGCCGGTTCTTGTGAGGATCCGAGCTTGGCGAGCTTATCGGCTTCGCCATTCTCTTCCCTGGGAATGTAGCTGATTTCGAAATTCGTGAAACGCCTCTCTAGTTTCCTCACTTCCGTCGAATTACCGCTATCGAGTCATCGGTTGCACGAAACTCCTCCACGACTGGCGGACGGCGAGCCGCGAATTCCTTTCGCAACAAGCCGTTTAATGTCGGCGCGGCGCATGCTCGTGAGGGGTCGCAATTAAGGGATTCATACTCTGCGGCGTTGTTCGTAGCCGCAAAGTGTATTTGTATGACGTGCTGGAGTCGCTCTCCGTTGGGGGAGATGAGAACGATACCGCATCCTGATCGCCCGGACTGGTGTGAACCGTCAAAGAACAGAGTCCACCGAGCTTCCTGCCCATCATGACCTGGAGAGCCTCTCTCTTGCTCGTCCGACCTGGTCAATTCTGCGACGAAATCAGCCAGGGCCTGGGCCTTGATCGCGGTTTGGGATACAAACTGGATGTCGAATTCACCCAGCTCGACTCCCCACTTCGCGACCCGACCAGTGGCCTCCGGGTTTCGGAGAATGTCCTTGATCGGGTAAGTAGTCGGGACAATGACTTGGTGGGCTTGGAAATAGTGACGCAACTTGCGCGAGGCCATCAGCAAAGCATAGCACAGTTTCTGAAGGTCGGGATAACGCTCCTTTGGCCCGGTGAGTACTTCGCTCACATAGTAGGCGGTTTTGCTTCCTTCTCGTTCTCTCGCCAAAGACCGCGCTTATGGCGTTTACGTCCACCGAAGGTATAGCGAAGAACTTCCCGAGCTTGGGAGTAGTGAGGGCGGGTGGCGGCGAGATCTTGCTTGAGTTGCGTAAGCGCCTCGGCTTCCTCGGTCCACTCGAAACTATCGTGCTTCTGCGGAGCTTGCGAAAAGCGCCGGTCTCGGCGGGGAGATGAAACAACTTAAGGCCGCCATTTTGCCGTGAGGATTGGATGTCCTTTACAGGTCGGCGACCTCATCTTTTCGACGGCCTCGATCTTTTGGGTTCGCACCGATGCTCGCCCCACCGATTCGTAGCCTAGGAGCATGCGGACTTGGCGCCAAAGCGCACTTCTCGGGGTTTAACTTGACCCTGTGTCGTCTCGGTATCAAAGGTCTCGGCTAGGTCGGACCGTGGTCACGGGCATCCTTGCTTTTGACTACGATATCGTCGACGTAGACTTCTACGTTGCGCCCTATTTGATCAGGGAGAGTTTTTTGCATGAGACGCTGGAACGTGGCGCCAGCATTTCTAAGACCGAAGGACATGGTCGTATAGCAAAATGTGCCGAAAGGCGTTACAAAGACGGTTTTTTCTTCGTCCTCTTTACACAACGCGATCTGATGGTAACCGGAGTAAGCATCCAGGAAACTCATCAAAGCTGAATCTGTCGTAGCGTCAACTAGCTGATCTATGCGTGGAAGGGGAAAGTTATCCTTGGGGCAGGCGGAATTAAGGTCGCGGTGGTCGACACACATGAGCCATTTGCCTCCTTTCTTACGGGCGGCGATGGGTTCGCAAGCCAATCGGTCTTGAACCTCGCGGATGAAACCCGCTCGAAGCGGCTTGCCGTGGTCTTGGATGATCTTGGCCTTCGATCGGAACACGCCTCGACAACGCCTTACGGTTTCTTGTCGGTAGGACAGCTAGCTTTGCTCGATCACCTCGCTTGGGACACCGGGCATATCGGACGGTTCCCATGCAAACGCAATCCTTGTTAGCAGGAGGAAGGTAATGAGCTCGAGTTCCTATTGAGGCTCGAGGTTGTCCCCACGTGGACCACCTTGGAGGGTCGACTCCGTGAGGACGACGGTTTTGGTGGGCTCTGCGGCAGTAGTGCCACCTTTGGGCGTGTTGTGGGCGCTCCTTGCAGCCCAGGACCACGGGTAGGGAGCTGTCCTACCATGGCCAGCGCGATCTCATCGCAGTCGAGGGCTGTCTTGTGGTTGCCCCGGACGGTGATGACTCCCTTGGGTGCCAGCATCTTCAGGCAATGGTAGACGTGGTGGGAGACCGCCATGAACTTGGAGAGCGCGGGGCGTCCCAAGATGGCGTTGTAGGGGAGCTCTGTTTCCACCACCTCGAAGGTGATGTACTCCGTCCGGAAGTTAGCGAGGCCGAGCGTGGCGGCGGCCACGACCCCCTAGCGAAGCGGCGGCGATCTGAGACAATCCGTGGAAAGGGACGGTGATGTCCTTGATCTTGGAGCCTTGGGACCTGCATGAGGCCTAGGGCCTTGCCGTGATGATGTCCAACGAGCTCCGCTGTCACGAGGGCAGCGGTCGACCTATTATTGCCGATGGTGGGGCGAGTACCCGATGGGAGGTCTTTGGGTTTGATAGCCCGGCCGCGATCCATCACCAAAACGTGATGGCTGGCTGGACCAAGCGAAGATGCGCGCGGGCTTCTTCCGCGGAGATGTGGAGGACCTCACGGGGCGCGGCCTTGAGCTCGCGACGAGAGGTGTAGGGCGACGTGCGCCAAGATGGCGGCGGCGTGGCCATGGGTTTCGAGAAAGCCTGATCCTGGCATACTGGGGTGGGCGCCCGTGGCCGTGCCCTCAGCGATTCGGGCATGGGACGCGGCCAGCATAAAATCCTCGGTGGCGGGCCCATGTGCGGCGATTCGCGCGCTTCGTGGCGGGCGTTGATGAAAGCGGCGAAGAGGCTAGGGTCGTGGGCGGTCCTCGCCTCTGTTACTGCTGCTTTGTGGGCGAGGAGGCGCCGTGGGGTGCCCGACCGCCGCTTGCGACCGCCTCCGCGAGGAGAGGTCGTTAGCCGGCTAACATGGGGTATTGCGGACGAAAGCGGCGGCGCGTTAGCAAAAGCGGCGGCGTGGCGGGCACTCGGGCTGGTCGGGCTCGACAGCGGCGATGAACTTAGCGGGCTGCTCCTGCCGCTTCTTCTTCTTCTTGTCCGCCTCGGTTTTGCCCGGGTCGTCGCCGACCTTGGCCTTCTTCTGCGCACGGCCCCTCTTGCGCTCTACCGCCTCGGAGGCGTTGACGTAGAGGGCAGCGGTGCGGAAGAGCTCGCTCGCCGTGTTGACCGGGTGGAGCTCGAGATCCTCAGTGTAACGCCGGTCCCTCACACCATCCTTGAAGGCCTCGATGATGGCCTCATCCGAGATGCAGGGGATTGTGTTGCGGGCTCTGACGAACCGGCACACAAAGTCCTGGAGACTCTCATCATCTCGCTGCACCACGAGCTTGAGGTCCTGGGGGCGTCCAGAGCGGGCGTAACACCCCTGGAAACTAGTGCGGAGGGCATCCTGCAGCTGGGACCAGCTGTGGATAGAGCCAGGCCGTTGGTTGAACAGCCAGGTTCGGGTCATGCCCTCGAGCACTGTGGGGAAGTAGTTGACCATGACGGCCTCATCTCCCCCCATGGCGCGGACGGCGGTGGTGTAGATGGAGAGGAACTCCTCGGGGTTCTTGCTCCCGTCGAACTTCTCGATTGGCCCGGGCTTGAACCTCGGCGGCCACGGCGCTTCTCGGAGAGCGTGGGAGAATGCGGGGCATCCCGGCGCAGCCGAAGCGAGGCGTCGAAGCGGGCGAGCGGAGAATACCCGCCGGGGCACGTGGCGATCCCGTCGAAGAGGCCGTCTGGTGCAGCGCGATGGGCTGCGGCGGCGGCGGGAATGCTCTGGCGCCATCTTGACGAAGCGGTTTGAACGCCCGGCGGTCGGACTCGTTCAGCAAACGTCCGGCGATCGTCGTGGTCTGCTGCTCATCTTTGGTCGATGCGCGGTGATAACGCCTACTCGCCCGGCGATGGCGGACACGAATCTGCCATAGTGAAGCCACGGGATCCTTCTCCAAGTCACGGATGACCGTGGTGATGGCGCGTGCCCTCTGGCGCTACTGCGAGTGGGTTCATCATGGTCTCCACGAGGTCGGCCGGCTAGCGACCTGCGAGTGCGCGAGCGATGGTCCTCCTCGCGAATCCGTCCATGGCGTGACGGACAGCATCGTTGAAGAATACCGGGCGCGGCAGCGGCGCGGCCGCAGCTGCTCTGGCCTCCCCATCTCCTACGTCCGCGTCAACTGCGGCTGCGAAGACGCAGCGGGACGTGCGTGAGGCCGGGGGAAACATCCCGGTGTTTCCAGCGGAAGTGGCGGAGTCGCCTAGCAGCTCGAACTCCATGGGAGTCTCACTGACATGGGGTGACGGAGGGGTCCAGCTCAGGGAGCGATTCCTCGGGGCGAAACTCTACCCCTGGGGCGAGAGAAGCGTCGACCTCCATCTCATCGGCCCGGCTTGGCGAGTACTCCTCCCACGGCCGTCGTCAGCGGACGGATCGATCGTCGGATCGTCGCACTCATCGAACTTCGAGGTCGAGCCTCGTCGTTGCTCGGAATCTCGAGGCGTGCGAGGGAGCGGAGTGCTAAGGGCTAGTCATGGGCCCCACGGTGGCGCCGGTTGTCGGTGTCACAGGAATCACGCTCACGAGGAGCGATGGTCCGCAGACCGACAGAGCGAATTTATGTAGTTGAGTGAGGCCCAGCGACGACCTTCTCAAGAACTTTCGGGTGGCGGCGAACTGCGGAAAAAGGCTAGGGCGCTATCTTCGGGCAAGGGCACAGTGCGACTTGATGACCCTAGGTGCAGGTCCTCGATGCAGTCACGAGAGAATGAAAGGAGATGCGAACCACGAAGACACGGTCGATTTACCCTGGTTCGAGCCCCCACTGCCGGGTAATAGCTCTACTCCAGCTTAGATGATTATTTGGTGGGAAATAGTACAAGGGTGCCAAGACTGGGCTCGAAGGCACCGATCCCGAGCTTACAACGAAGGTGGCTAAGGACTAAGGCTACTCGCTAAGGAAGCTTCGGGTGCGGGTGTTGCTTGAGCTTGAATCAGATGGAATCGGATCGGGGGACGCTTGAACGCTTAGGAATCCTCCTTTTATAGGCGCGATGGGCCGCCCGAGGTGATCTGGCCGGGCCCATGCTGGTCTTTGCTTTAGTGGCGAGGCTCTTGTCTTGTTATAGGGTCTGTCGGTGCTCGAGCTGCGCAGGAGAAAATTGGTCGGTTAATCTTGAACACGTGTTTGTCTCAACATGCCCGTTCAAGGAAGAGAACTTCTTTAGGGAAAGCACTTTCCTTTATCCCGATATGGCCTTGGCCGGGTGAGCCACTCTGCACCACCAGGGGCGTCGCGTAGCGCAACAACCATCTCGCTTTGCCAAAGAGGGCAAACGACAAGACGGATCGTCGCGTGTACTTCCCGAGCTGCGGGTCCACAGGAGATATAGTTAGATTCGATCAAGGCCGAAGAAAGCATGGTGGGCTACGACAGTTGTCGCCACCTGCCCACGGGTGAGCGGATCACCCGAGGGACCTTCTCCCGGGCTTAAGGGATAGCTCGGGAGGGACACGGTGCCGCACGGGTTTGACCTAGTCAAGGCCAGGACAGCCACGAGCGAGTTAGGTGGCTTCTTTAGTACGGTCAGGGATAGCCTGCTTGGTCTTCTGTTCGTGTGGTGGGCCGGTACGGAATCGGCCCAAGGCCTGCTTCAAGATAAGCCATTTACTAATCATCAACAGTATTCCACTGCAGAAAATGTATACATAACTCATTGCTCCAGAACAAATATGACAAAGCCCATTACAGAATTAGAGCAATGCTTTAGTTACTGACATTATATTAACAAAGATAAACAATGTTGCAGGCAACTAGAGGCTAGAGCAATGCTGTATGTGAAATGGGTCAGGAATTAAAAGGCGACACGGGCAGCGACGGCGTCGGAGGGGTTGTAGGGGGCGGCGACACGGGCGGCGGCGACGTCGGAGGGGTTGTCGTGGGCGGCGGAGACTTCACGGACGCGTCGCCGGAGGGGGTTGTAGGCATCGGCGACACGGACGGAGGCATCGGAGAGGTTGTAGTGGGCGGTGACACGGGCGGCGTCGTCGTCGGAGGGGTTGTAGGGGGCGGCAACACGGGCGGCGGCGACGTCGGAGGGGTTGTAGTGGGCGGCGACACGGTGGCGGCGGCGTCCGGGCGCTTCGTCGGAGGGTTGTAGGCGGCGACACGGACGGCGGCGGCGGAGGGTTGTAGGCGGCGGCGACACGACGGAGGCGTCGAAGAGTTGTAAAGCGGTGACACGGCGGCGTCGTCGTCGGAGGGGGTTGTAGGGGGCGGCAACACGGGCGGCGGTGACGTCGGAGGGGTTGTAGTGGGCGGTGACACGGGCGGCGGCGACGTCACAGGCGTGTCGTCGGAGGGGTTGTAGGCGGCGGCGACACGGACGGCGGCGTCGGAGGGGTTGTAGGAGGCGGCGAATCCGGTGGCGGCGGTGTCGACCTAGGGTTAATTTGGCGCGGTTTAGGGTGCATGTTTTGAAGAATTAGGGGGAAACGGACATATAGAGGCCATCAATCCCGGTTAAATCCAACAACCGGGATTACTGTGACCAACAATCTAGGTTAAAACCTCCAACCGGGAGTAAAAGGTTACTGACGAGCGGGCCCTGCAGAACTTCTTTGTGTCTGGAGGCCTTCAGTCCCGGTTCGAGATAAAAACCGGGAGTAATATTGTGTTTTAAAAAAAATCAACAAAACTGCTTCGCGTCGGGAGGCCTTTAGTCCCGGTTGGAGGTTTAAACCGGGAGTGATGGTCATAATTTTCCAAAAAAAATTTGGTTATGTAGGGGGCTGAAGCGGGGCTCGAACATGGCTGACAGTGAGCAAGCGCTTTCATGCGCTACTAACCCGATTGGGCCTTACGCTTGTCGATGTATAGGGGTCGCATGGTTTAAATGGATGGCAAATTTCTATTATGAGAATTTTCAGAAAATGAGGTTTCTTCTAATATTGTAAATATTGTTCGTAAATAGTTTATATTCACTATAATGTACGAAAAGTTATGAAATATTTTAACATTCCAGTAAATGTGTAAATTCCAGTCGGCAGTAGAAATTCCAGTAAATAGTATAAAATTCCAGTTAATTCCGTTTAATAGTATAAATTCCATTAAAATTCTCAGAGAATACATGTTTGGACTTAAAAAAGAAAATTCGCATGAAATTAAGAAAAACTAAAACTACTACATAATGTCTAATCAGCGCCGCCCTCGCCGTCACTGCTATCCTCCTCCTCCTCCTCCTCCTCGTCGCTGTCACCCTCGTCCCAGCTGTCAGGGTCTGACGACGCATCATTGTCGTCGGTTTCGTCTTCACCGTCGAGTTCGGGGTCGGAGTCCTCAGCGCCCTCCAGATCGTCGGAGAGATCGTCATAGATGAGGTCGTCGTCGTCGGACCATCATGGCGCCTCATCCTCTTTCGAGTTGGTACCCTCTGAAATGTGCCACCCAGGGGAGTGGCAAAACTCAGAGAGCCTCCACCGCTTTGGTGGTGGCGACGCAAGCGGCGATGAATCAGAACTAGAAGACATGGCGGCCGGAGGTATAAGCGAGAGAAATTAGGATACCTAGCTCTGTGTGTATGATGTGGATTCCGTTCAAATTTATAGGGGGCCTGACTGATGTTTGCCATTCCATTTCCTCTCATGTGGATCGAAAATGTAGCTGCACGCGCTTTGGCTCGCCTCCCCAATTCAAGCGCATCAGGGCATCGAACAATCGGCGAAATTAAGGAGCGAGGCTAATAAGCTAATCCGGAGGAAGGGGAAAGAACTGACGTGTGGGGCACCGATGCATATCAATCCCGGTTTAATACATCAACTGTAATAAAATAAAACAGTTACTCCCGGTTGAAACCTACAACCGGGATTAAAGGTATACCAACGTGCGGGGCCAACATAACTACTTTGCGTCTGGAGGCATTCAGTCCCGGTTGGAAGTAAAAACCGGGAGTGAAAGTTGTGTTTTAAAAAAAATTCAACATAACTGCTTTGTGGGGCCTTCAGTCCCAATTTGAGGTTTAAACCGGGAGTGATAGTTGTATTTTCCAAAAAATTGGGACTGCAGGGGGCAGAAGCGGGGCTCGAACCGTGGCCGCCTGAGTGAGCCAGCTATTGCTGCCTTGCCGCTAACTAGTTGGGCCTTAATCGCTTGTTCATATGTATAGGCGCGCAATATTTTTATGGATAGCAAATATCTATTAACACAAAGACAAAAAATGAGGTGTCTGCTAATAAATATTTTTTGAAATGTTTTAAAGTTCCAGTAAATTATGAATCTATTAACAAACAGTTCGAAAATGAGGTGTATAAGGGAGGGCAATGTTTTCATGGATAGCAAATTTCTATTAACAAAAAGTCCGAAAATAAGGCGTCTGCTAATAAATTGTTTATGACATCGTAAAATTGGAAAACATTGTACGTAAATAATATATATTCTCTTTAAACATTTCCCTTTAAACATTGGCATCTGAGCTCATCCAAGTACTTGTCATATGTGATTTTCATAAAAAAAAATTATGATAAATAGTACATATATGCAACTACGTTGTTTTTACAAGCGATCCTTCGTTGTGGTTATGGCGTACGTAAGGGACATCGTCATCACCATTGAGGATAGTAATGTCTACATCCATCGAGAAAGGCGGCAGCTCGTTGAACTGATTGTACTCTTCTTCATCTGTTACGTCCTCAACTCTGTCAATCCTTCTTTTACCAGGAAGAACAACATGGTGTCTTGGCTTACCAGTACTACAAGTATTGTCCTTCTGCCTTTTGGTACTCTGTCCCTTTTGCATTTTCGGTTTGCTATCCATGTCAATCACATAGAAAATCTGTGTGAAATCATTGGCGAGCACGAACGGCTCGTCCCTGTAGACCACTTACTTAAGGTCCACGGTTGTCATCCCGTACTCGTCAATCTGCACAGCTGTTAGTTTGACCCATTGGCACCGAAATAGAGGGACTTTCAAAGGTCCGTACTCGAGCTCCCAGATTTCCTCTATAAAACCATAATAGGTGTCCATGTTTCCATTATTGTCCAATGCATCAATTCGAGCACCGCTATTTTGGTTCGTACTCTTGCTATCCTGGGATGCAGTGTAAAATGTGTATCCATTTATCTCATACCCTTGACATGATACGATTGTTATTGATGGTCCCCGAGCTAAGAGTTGCAATTGTTCATGGACTCCCTCTTTGCCCAACAGCTGCTTTTGTAGCCAACCGCCGAAACTCTCTACTTGTTTGTTTGCGATCCACTTTTCTGACCTCCCTAGGTATTCGTCTCGTAGAATCTTCTCGTGATCATCGACATATGGAGCCACTAAAGCTGCTTGCTTCAATACTGTGAAATGTGCTTGTCTAAATGACAGTATATCTTTGCAAAAGGATTCTTTTCTCTCTAGAGTGCCTTTTCCCTGTAGCCTCCCCTCATAGCGTGATACAGGCACGCTAATCGGATTCAATTCATTAATATAGTCGATGCAAAACTCAATCACCTCTTTTGTGCCAACACCCTAGGCAATGCATCCTTCTGGGTGAGACCGGTTACGAACATATTTTTTTTGGACACCCATGTACCTCTCAAAAGGGAACATGCTGTGCAAGAACACGGGTCCGAGAATTTCTAACTGTTTCACCATGTGAACCATGAGATGGACTATCATATCAAAAAAGGACGAAGGGAAGATCATCTCAGGGTTGACCAAAGCAGCGACAGTATCATCCTGTAGATTAGATAACTTATCTGGATCTATGACCTTTTGTGATATTGTGTTGAAGAACGAGCACACCTTGACGATTGTCCCTCGTACCATGTCAGGCAGAACACCTCTCAACATCACTGGCAGCAACTGGGTCATCAACACGTAACAATCATATAATTTTACGTTTACGATTTTATTCTCTTTTGTGTTTATAAGTCTTCTTATGTTCGACGAGTATCCGGAGGGGACCTTAACATTGTTTAACTTAATCATGTTCTTTTTCTCTTCTTTGCTTGGAGTGTAGCTCGTAGGATAGAGGTAATGCCCTTTGTCTCTTTCTTGCGGATGTAATTCCTTCCTGAGTCCTAATAGTTGTAGGTTATTTCGTGTTTGAATAGTATCTTTTGATTTGCCGTACATATCTAGGAATCCTAGCAGGTTCACACAGACATTCTTCGTTATATACATGAAGTCCAAAGAGTGACGAACTTCTAAGTCTTTCCAGTAAGACAAATCCTAAAAAATTGATTGCTTCTTCCAACTAGCCTTCTTCTTAGCTTCTTCAGGAGGGAGTGGTGGGACAAGTTTGCTACCATGGCCCTTTCCAAATACGATTTTTAGATCCTTCATCATAGAAAATAAATCTGCCCCACTGTGATGTTTAGGCTTCTTACGGTTCTCTTCCGTCCCATCAAAATTAACTAGATTACTCCGTAACAGGTGCTTCAGGTTTAGGAACCTACGATGGCCCATGTATACAACCTTCCAAGAGTATCGTCCAAGCACTCGATGTAGACTTTATATCCCTTGATAGATAGGCCCGACAGGTTATCAAGTGCTGGCCAGTCATTGATGGTTACGAATAACAATGCATGTAGGGTGAAGTACTCTCTTTTGTACTCATCCCATACACGTACACCATCGTTATCAACGGTTTTAGGTACACATCGATGTCGTTCCCGGGTTGCTTGAGGCCTTGGATGAGCAATGGCATCATAATATACTTTCGCTTCTGACACAGCCAAGAAGAAAGATTGTAGATACATAAAGTCACTGGCCAGGTACTGTGATTGGTGCTCAACTCGCCGTAGGGGTTCATCCCATCTGTACTCAACGCAAACCGTATGTTCCTCGCATCGCTTGAAAACTCCGGGTATTTCCTATCAGGTTTTCGCCACTGCAATTCCTTATCAGACAATCCATTTGCCGCCTTCCATTGCATTAGTTTTAGTGTGGTACGTAACTTTCTGTGCCCCTGTCCGTAGTTTGGATACAACAGTGTTTCATAGTCCTCCCACAGGCGCTGAAACTTTTCGTAATGCCTTTCATCAACGTATTCTCCCTCTCCATCAAGCAGCATCCACCACGCGAATCGCTGGAATTCTCGACGGCTAGAGCCGTCGATAAAGAGAGGAAAACCGTCGAGACAGAAATATCTCGACGGCCAGCCGTCGAGATTTGGCCGTCGAGATAGCACGGTCGAGACAGACGATCTTCTCGACGGCTCGGTAGTCGTTATTTCACTTTCTGACGGCTAAAACCAGGCGTCGAGATACATGAATGGGCGAGCACGGCGTGACTTTGGGTGCTTTCTCGGCGGCTAACACCGTCGAGATTATTCTTAAGCGAGCCGTTCGGCCCGAGGCCCATCCACAAGTTAGTCACGACGACCAATAGCCGTCGAGATTTTATCGGCGAGGAACGACGGCTCCTCCAGTGGGCCATGGAGGTTATTCACGACGGCTTATGGCGTCGTGATAGACTCTTCTGGTCGCGACGGTGGTTGACCTGCACGTGGGCCATGGAAGGCCTCGACGACCATGGTGTAGCCACGAGAATACTTAAAAAAAAAAAAAATTTTAAAATTTGTAAAAATCACAATAATTTTGCGGTACTCTCGCACCCAAAGAAAGACAATTGCAACTCGCACACCCAAAACAATCCCCGCATTTAATTTTCCCACGATTTCACAAATACACATACCTCCGACAATTTCGATATATCACAAATATCGCATCACAAAGATCACAAACATAAAATCCACATTCACGAACATCTAATTAAAATTCACAAACATCGTAACGACAGTATCAACATCATGAACACAATAAAGTAAACATCGATCATGGCTGTCGTGGTGGCGTCCCGAAGAGCTGCTCCGCGAGGTTGGCGGCCATGTTATCTTCGTTTAACGATCCCACGACATCCGGGTCTTCTTGAACCTCATGTTCGTCTTCTTCTTCGACATCCGGGTCTTCAATTGCTTGTAATTCGTCAAGTCCCGACCCAATATCGACTACCATTGTGGTGTTCAGTCGGTGATCCTGTGTTGGACCTTCGTAATCATCGGTTGTTGGGTCTAACAATCTGCCTGGCCGACGGACCTTAAACACAACCCACCACGACTTCAAATCTTCCTTAACACTGCCTTTTATAGGTTTTTGGCATGGATAGGGGAGATAATACACCTGTTCTGCCTGGTTTGCGAGAATGAATGGATCGTACCCTTTAAGTCTGGAAGTGTGCTTTACCTCAACTAAGCCAATATCATGTTTACGCCGAACGCCATCATATGGATCAAACCACAGACAACGAAATAGAACTATTGAGAGCTCTTTACTGCCTTCGAATACCAGTTCGATTATCTCTTCGATTATACCGTAATAATCAACCCCATCCTCCCCCTGGCATAAGACACAGCTGTTTACTGATCGCAAATCAGGTTTTGACTGCTCATGTGTGGAGCAACGGAATCGAAAACCGTTTATATCGTAACGGTTATGAACTTTCACAGATCTCATGCATCCACGTGACATTTGACGAAGATCATTATGTAAACTAGCATCAATAGCAGCTTGTTTCCAAAACCATGCTAAGAAATTCGGCCGCCCATGTCCAGCACCCGTTCGCAAAAGTTGAGTTCTATCACCAGCAGTTGGCTGTCGACTTCCTTTCCATTCGACTCGGACAAATTCGTCTCGTACAGCTGCCAACTCTTCGATGTTGTCGAATATATATAACAATCGACAACTCGTTCATCCCAGATAAGTCTCGGGTCGGATGCTTACCTACCGCCTGACCTTGCACGAAAAATTCTTAGCTCGGTGAACTCTGCGATCGATGAGCGGTATCTCGGTATCTGAATATTCACATTTTATCTATTGCCAAGTATTTGTTAGTGAAATTAGTAATCTCTGAACATGATATGCCTCGGCTATTGAGCCTTCGACTCGTGCTTTGTTTTTGACACTTGCTCTAACATTTTTTAGTCGACGTTCTATAGGATACATCCACCTATATTGTCTTTGGTCCCCAAGTTGAACTTCATAAGGTAGATGCGAGGAGATGTTGCATTGGATTGAAAAACCCGGGAACATAAATCTTTTCTAACTTGCATACAAGCACGGCGATATCATCCCCAAGCTTCATCATATCATCCTTATTGATCTCCTTAGCACATAATTTTCTGTAAAAGAAACTCAATTCACTAAGAGCTCTCCAGACATCTTCAGGTACGTAACCTCGTAACACGACAGGTACGAGATCTCGCATGAATATGTGAAAGTCGTGGCTTTTCATTCCATTTATCTTTCCTTGAGTGATGTTCACGCCACGCCCAAAGTTCGACGCATAAGCATCGGGAAACTTTAGACTATTCTGAAACCAAAGTAATACCTCCTTCTTCTGCGAGACTGTTAAGCAATACGCAGCTTTTGGCTTCTTCTTTTCCCCCTTCGCCATATTCATTGTCGATTCGATCACATATGTCACGACAATCTCGCCGTGCTTCGCATTATCTTTACTTTTTCAGCTATATCAAAGTTTGTACCATATATGGCCTCTGCTCGTTTTTCTCTTGATGCATCACATCAATGTTGTGCGACAAAAGAAGATCATTTGCATATGGCAAAGCATATATGCAACACTTGTGTGTCCAATTATGTGAGATACCGTAATCTTCATAGGCTCTATTCGACCCGGCATCAATTGGGAATGCCATTCCTTTATGAGCATAATACCCACACGACCACGTTTTCTCCTTTTTATTGTGGTGTTCTTACGGAATGCATTTTACATTTCGAAAAGGATGTCCGGTTTCAAAAATGCTCGATGACAATCGAACCAACTCGGTTTGCCACCAAATCAGAATCGGAATGCCTCTGTATCATCCAAACACATAGGACAACTAAGCTGCCCATGTGTACTCCATCCGGAGAACATACCGTAAGCGGGAAAATCATGTATTCAAGACATGTAGGCAGCCCTCATACGAAATATCTGTTTGTTTTTCTATCGTATGTCGAGCACCCTCTTCCCATAACTCCTTCACTCGTCAATCAATGGACTCATAAACAAATCAAGATTTTTCCAGATTCTTTGGTCCAAGCACGATTAAAGAAAGAAACATGAACTCTTCTTTCATCGAAATTGAAGGCGGGAGGTTCAGAGGAATGCTAAAATCGGCCAACATGAGTATGATGCAGCCATCATATTGAAAGGCGTAAAGCCATCGATGGCAAGTGCTAGCCGACGTTCCTTGGATCCGCCGCGAACTCCGGATACACCCTATCAAAGTGTTGCCACGCTTCTCCATCACCGGATGAACCATCATACGGGTCTTACACGTTACCCTCCTTATACCACCTCATCTGCTGCGCGGTCTCCTCCGTAATGAAACATCTTTGGAGTCGTTTCTTTAACGGAAAGTACCCTTGATACTTTCTCGCCACTTTGGTGCATTTCTTTTCTCCACAACCGTCGACGATCTCAATATATCTGGACTCCCCACAATGATCACACACATTTTGGCAGCCTCATTTTGTAATACAACATGCAATGGTTCGGACAATAGTCTATTTTCTCGTAAGGCATTCCCGCACAGACAAGCGATTTTCTACACTCGTACCAACTTGGGGGCATCTTGTGTCCTTGAGAAGCGTCGCAAACATCCTAACAACTCATCAAAACAATTGATAGAGAAGTTATACTTGCATTTGAGCCATCATCCGTGTTACCATAGAGAGCGAGGTCACGGTGGTTTGATCATGCAAAGGCATTTGGAAGACTCTAACAGGTTAAGAATTCGGTCATAGTGGTAGTTGCCTGCTCATCATCAAAATCATAGCCAAAATCATCCATCATATCTTGCATTATGTCAACTTCATCAAATCCTTCGTCGGGAGGAGTAGGGACGACACGAGCACAACCACTCTCACCGTGATAAACCCAACGATTTATAACCGCCTTAAACCCATTTTGCATAAATGCATTCCCATATCATACCGTGTCCTCTTTCTACAGTTTCCACACTCCGTACAAGGGCAATGAACGTATGCCGTGTCAGGGTTTGGGGTCGCCTTGAAAGCATTATCAACAAATGCATTGGCCTTCTCATACCATTCATCCGAATGTTGTCCGCTCGATCTCCATCCATCGTACATCCACCTCCTCTCTTCATCCATCGGTCTTGACACGGAAGCTACGTTAGGGTTTGAGAAAAGGCTTAGGAAGGCTTCTAAACCCACCCATAGTAGCCGCTCGGGCGTGTTCATTGTGGCATCGATAAGAACGAGACAAAATTTGAAGACATAACCTATAGTTCTCTTAGTGCAGCGATGGCTAAAAAGTTGAAAGCCACTTAACGGCACTTATGTTATGCACTAGGAGAACTATAGGGTTATCTTCAAAATTTTATCTCGTTCTATCGATCTACAAATAGACACGCCTAAGCTGCTATCAAGTGAGTCATCCCATGGGGCGCCACACATTGGTCGTCCTTTGGACAATTCGGGTCATTGCACACAGCGTAATAGAAATGAGCGAATCACCGTCAATTTCTTTACGTTGTGTTTTACCCGAACGGGTGACGTACGGCTAGGTTACTAATCGGTTCGAGACTTACAAAAATACAATAAAATAGGCATAGCACATAGCAAAGCAAAATTATATCTATAATTAAATAGCAAAGCATTACAATTGCATTACCTAATTTCGCAATTTTATAAATTAGGTAATTTTTAATAATCATTACTTACAAAACTAATTAACTCAATATTATATAAAAATGTATATATAAGTTGCATCTAAAATTAAATGGTAAAACAAAACAATTGCATTATCTAATTTTCAATTTTATAAATTTTATTAATTTTTAAATTATTACTAATTACAACACTAATTAAATTTTCGACGGTTTAAGACCGTTGAGACTACCTAACAATAATTTAAAAAAAGCGAAGAAACAACACGTACCACCGATGACGACGGCGGTCGAAAGCTAGGCTAGACGCGACGGCGGCGGCTCAGACGGCGCAGGGCGCTGTGGCAGGCGCCACGGCGCTGTGATGAACGGCAGGCGCTGAGGCGAGGGCAGCGAGGCGCTGGCGGGCGCGGGCGGCGGCGCATGCGACGGCAGGCGGGCGAAGGCGGCGCAGGCAACGGCGTGAGCAGGCGGCGCGGAGAGCAAGCGGCGGCGGCAGCGACGGGCGGCAACTTTTCGGCGGCGCGGGCGACGCGGCAACGACGCGACGGCGGCGGCGGCGAGGCGGCGCGGGCGACGGCGCGGCGGGCGACGCGGCGGCGGCGGCGGGCGGCGCGGCGATGGCGCGAGGAGGCGAGACGGCGGCGGCGCGACGGTGCGGACTCAGGGAAAATTTGCCTAAGTCCCAGCGCGAGTTTTTTTATAACAACTACTCTCGACGGCTTTAGGCCGTCGTGCAAGATCCCTACCAGACAATTAACCAACGAAAACATGACACGTGGGGAGCTTAACTGTCGCGACGGCTTCGGGCCGTCGAGATTACAGGCCATAACGCGAGACGTTGGGTCGCTGTTTTTTCGACGGCTAACGGCCGTCGCGATAACTCCGTCTGTCAGCGTCTGCTCAGCCACGTGTCACATTTTCACAGGCCACGGTCTATATCGACGGCCAGTAGCCGTCGATAATATTTAAAGGGTGACGTGGCCCGTTTATTTCCTTTTATATCGACGGCCAGAAGCCGTCGAGAAAGATATGTGTCGGTCGGCTCTTGGATTGTCCATATATCGACGGCTTGTGAAGTATAGCCGTCGAGATAACTCTATTGCGACGGCTTACGTTGACTACCGTCGTCAATAATGCTCTGTCTCGACGGTCTTTTATTATGCCATCGAGAATGTGCTCTATCTCGACGACTAGTGCAGCACCCCCCTTCGATGGTCAACATAGCTTACTTAATTTTTTATAAAAAATTTAAAAAATCTTTGGTGCTTCTAAATGGCTAATAATGTTTATGACATGATAACGTACTATGAAGAAAATTCGTATGCTCAAATGAAATTTGCAAACGGAGTTGCCTATGTAAGTGGTTATATCGAGCAAAGTATAAGTGAGCGTTCTATAGAGTTTTATGATTTATGGGTCATGGGGATATCAAAATTTTCAAATAATGCACCATTGTGTCGGAAAACCATTGTATATAGATCATTTCAATTGAAATGTAATAAAATATTGCATTTTAAAAACATTACAATACAATTTGTTAGTTTTAAATATATATACATATATTATACCTAACCTAAATTATAAATACAAATTATTTCAAGAATTAGTATGCAAAAAATAACACCTTGCACCATTATATATTTTCCCAAAATTTGGGACTGCATCAAATTTTATTTTTTATTTAAGTTCTTTTTATTTAAATTGCTAAATAAGCAAATCTGGAAATTATGAAAATATTTACAAAATGAAAAATTCAATGGGCCACCCACGATTGAGATTAACTATTTCTCGGCGGCCACATTCTAGCCGTCGAGATTGATTCATTATGATGGGCGGCCCATAATCTATTCACGACGGTGATTGTGAGCCGTCGAGATAAATCTTCCGCCAGCCAGCCGGAAAAAGCGTCTTGCTGCGGGCCTCAAGGACCTTATATCGACGGCTTTTCTATGGCCGTCGATATTAGGGCCACTGTGTCGACGGCATTTCCTTGGTCGTCGATATTAAGGTCACTGTGTCGACGGCCTATATCAGGCCGTCGAGAATTTTTCTGGCCGTCGAGATTTCGCGCGTTTCCTGTAGTGATCTGGTCTAGATCATCGTCGCCAAACTCCCCCTGCATATGTTCTAAAGAACTATGTTGGCCAGTGTCCAAGATATTATCGTCCACCTGTTCTTTTTCAGCCCGTGTAATCTCTACTTCGCCATGTTTGGTTCAACGGGTATAATTTTCCATAAAACCTCTTGAGATCAAATGAAAATGAATTTGCTCAGAGTTTGCCCACTCCTTTTAATTCTTGCAATCAATACATGGGCAACATATATAGTCTAAGGTAATATTTGTTTCGACATGACGAATAAAAGTTTCCAAACCCTCTAAGAACTGCGAGGAACATCGGTCCATGTACATCCGTTGCCGATCCATCTGCATTATACATATTGGTAGCATTAAGTGCGACAGTAGCTTGTGTATCAAATACACATATTGATACCATACAAACAAACATGATTTTATAGTACACATACAAACATGATTCAATACTTCACATACAAGCATGATTTAATAGTACACATTAAAATACATCAATGAACACACAAAGTCTGCAGCAGGTACAATTATACATAAATTATTCGGACAACAAAAATTCTAAAGTGCATAAAACTTAAATTAATAAGTACAACACAGAGTGCGATCTTGATGTTTCAATCACACTCTACGGGAATGTGACTTCCCCTTCGCCTCGTCGCCCTCGCCCTCATCCTCGCCCTTGCCCTGGCCCTCCACAATACCACCATTCCCGCCGCCGTCGTCGTCGCCCTCGCCCTCGCCCTCGCCTTCCTCATCACCACCATTCCCTCCGCCGCCACCGTCGCCGTGACATGTCACATCGTTGCTCGCCACGTATTTTTTGTCTTCTTTTGCGCTACTTTTGTATTGATTCGTCCCCCACAACAAACAACGGTGGAGGAGCAGGACATTTTAAAAAAGCACATTTTGGACCTAGGAGGAGGAAGCGTGGTTGCGATGTTAGTGGCCCCGTCACCGGTCCAACATGACAACCTAAATCTCCCGGACGAAAATTTAAAGCTAAAAACACAAACAAAAGTCGGCATTCGCGGTTGCGCCGGTAGCGGTGGCGGCGGTCGCTGCGGCGGTGGTGGCGGTGGGACCAGAACGAGGATGCGATGCCGGTGAATAAATGTACCTCAGCGGCGTGGCCGGGGAAGCGCTGATGAATCGGCGGGCGCGCGGCGACGACGAGAGCGGCTACCGTCTCCTCCCTCAGCTCCTTCCCCCTCAGAGCGACGAAGAGGCGAGGATCCGGTCTCCCCTCTCCTCAGAGGCGCGGCCGGGGCGGTGGTGACAACGCGGCCGGCGCGGCGACACGAGTGTGGCTCCAATCCCCTTTCAGCCTCCCTCGGCGCGGCGAAGAGTGACTTGGCTCAGCGCGGCGACGAATGTGGCTCCGGTCTCCACTCCTTGCTCAGTGCGGCGATGAATGTGGCTCCGGTCTTCGCTCCTTCCTTAAGCAGCGTCTGGCTCCCTCGGCTCTCGGTCGGCGGCGAAAGACGACGGTGGGCGCAGCGCGGCAAGGACTTTTTGTGACCGGAGAAATGCACCAATTATCGGAGCTCAATATCAGTCCCGGTTGGTAACACCAACCGGGCCGTTTGTGACTGAAGAAATGCGCGCCAATTATTGGAACCCAATATCAGTCCCGGTTGATAACACCAACCGGGACTAATACTCCCCTGCTGCCATCCGTCGCGCGAGGCAACCTATCGGTCCCGGTTGGTGGCACCAACCGGGCCTGAAAAGTGGCCTGCGGCCTCACTACCGTTGAACCGGGACTGAAGTTAATCTCAGTCCCGATTTGATGTGTTAACCTGGACTGATGTGCCGGGATAGAAGGCCCGTTCCCTAGTAGTGATAGTATAAGTATCACCGGTGAGTATTTGATTTTTGGACGCACATTTTACTTGAAAATTATTTTTACCCACCATGTCTCATAAAAGAAGAGAAAAAGGTAGAAAATCCCCAAAAAAAAAAGAGAGAGATGAATCAATCAAATTAGGAGCACACATATCAGATCTAGAGGTCAAGTGACATATATATGAAATTGATCTAATGTTAAATTTTGCAGATAATGTGTAGTACGTGTATATATGGGTGTACACTGAAAATATTGAGGGAGAGATATCTTACCCCTTCGACCGACCGAACGGGGTCTTGGATGGCGCGGTCGACGATCGAGCCAAATCTATGTTATAAAAGGATGCGTATATATTTAACCAACATTGACCCTGATTCGATTGGTTATTGGTTATTGCATGCATGCGCATCTGGACATGCATGAGCTCGAATGCTCCATCAATCGCATGTTAATTATACAGTATGGTCCAGCGTACATAGCATGCATGCACGCAAGCGCGCGCATGCAGGTGCTGCATGTCTGGCTTTTTTCTTCGCGCGATCGACACGCCTGTTCATGGCGAGATGGGGCTAGCAATCGATTCAGCAGGCTGGGAGGCAAGCAAGACAGAAGGGGATAAATGAATTAACGAGCTAGCGTTAATTCCTGTACATGTACGTGCGTGCATGCACGCCGTGCCACATGTGAGATGAGAGGCAGCAACAACCTAGTATTCAAAGCCATAAATATATGCTGCGCGCAAGGAAAAAACTTAAAACGGCTTTGACGACAGAGCTAGCAGTTCAGCCAAGAATGCCCCCCATCAGCATAGCATATATATATAATTATATATCGATACTAGAGCATCTCTGGAAAAAGGTGTAGACACTGTTTATTTGAAATTTTGTTTGGATAGAAGAGCGGTTGGATAAACGATTTTTTTAGAAGATGTTGTATAAAGTGAGAAAAAGTTTTAAAAGACATAAAAATTTTTTGGAACATATGGTTAGATAGTGTTATAAATACAACCCGGGGAGATAGGATGTGATGTGATGTGTTTTCAGAGGATCTATTGGGAGCGTGCCGCTAAAGGCCTTGTTTGTTTCAAATTAATGTTGAGTTGTGTTTTACTGTAACAAATTTGTAACCCTCTCAAAATACATTTTAACGAGTTCATAAAATTATGAAAAAATATTTTACAAACTTTAAGAAGAACTATTTAAAATTCCACAAGAATGACTACAAAACATTACATCATTTGGTTTATACAAAAATAACGAATTAATTTTCATTTCATTTCATTTATTTTAAGCTGAAACAAACAAGGCCAAAGAGAGAAAAGGACGCCAGCATAGGCCAGTCGGCCGATCAGTTGATCGAGATGAACATTTGGCGTGTGCAGGTTGGTCACAACACAAGCTACACCCTTTCTTCCATTGCAAAGTGAACAAGCTCCCAGCCTGTCGAAACTCAAATGCTTGGGGAGCTAGATATCTACAGCTGAGGCAGTTCCATACCACATGACCACACCGCACAGCACTGGCGGGCGGCGCATGCCTGGCTAGCTGAGCTAACCTGCAGGCACACAGTACGTACGTACACTGATCAGCCGCTGAGGCACTCAGGCGCGCGCACTGAGCTTTCACTTAGGGGGTAGTGGCACTGTGTGCTCCAAAGAGCAGACAAGGCTTCAGGTCACCATCCCTACCCACGGATCGATCGTAGTTGCATGCACACCGCAGTTAAGACGAAGGTGGCCAGGATTCAGATGCTAGCTGTGCCTGTGCGTGCATCGATCCCAAATAAAGCTAGCCGTCACTACCAGGGAAAAAGGCTTCCCAAGCGGTTCGTAAGCCCCCTACAAGCGGTTTTAAAACCGCCAGAAGAACCATGATCGATGCCTCATGAAGATCACAAGCGGTTCTCTGAACCGCTTATAATAGAGTGTAAAAAGGCAAATAAATATTGGGGGAGGTGGGATTTGAACCTAGGACCTCTTGACTCACACCTCACCCACTAATAACCCACCCACGCGCATTATCTGACAGAATGGGAGGAGCTTTCCTTTTATCTATTCGAAAAATGGGCCTCTAGAAGCGGTTGGGACTATTAAACCGCTTGTAAAGCCAAGCATCCTAAGCGGTTCGTGTTCCCAACCGCTTGTAGAGTATAGCGGTTGGGGACACAAACCGCTTAGGATTTTAGATCTTTAGAAGCGGATCGTGCCCCCAACCGCTTCTAGAGATCATTTTCTGGCTTGAGACTGTTTTGAGACATTAAACCGCTTGTAGAAGTTTGATCCTTTTTTTTGAACCGCTTGAGAAAACTTGTTCCCTAGTAGTGCGTTGCTGGTACCATCTCCCCGGAGAAAACCGGGCAGGTTTTAAAGCACCGCGTTGGGCCGGCGTTGGCTATCGATCGAATGATAATAATATCTATCGGTGAGTCGATCGGCCCTCGGTTTCCTTTGCCATATTATCTCTTCGAATCATCCATGGGCACCATGGCTAACACCACTCTGCATGTGCTGATACGTATGCACCTCGCACCTATGTACCCCCTCTGTTCTTTTTTGTTTGACGCTTTTGACTTTTTGGCACGTCTTTGACCATTCGTCTTATTCAATTTTTTTTTTGTGAATATCATTTATTTTGTTGTGAATTGTTTATCAATAAAGATACTTTAAACATGACTTATTTTTTGTATGTTTGCACTAAATGTCGACAGTTGGGATATTGACCCAAGTCAACCAAGGTTCTTCAAGGAGGAGATAGGAGACACGCCGAACAACCACGAACAACAACGAACAGGAGACAGGGGTTTTTATCCTGGTTCAGGCCTCTCGGGAGAGATAATAGCCCTACGTCCGGCATTTCTTTATATCAAAGAGGATTACAAGGTGAAACTCGGCGAGATCAGCAGGTCTCGGCGAGTAGTATGCGAAAATCTATCTGCTAAGGGTCCCTCTAAACGCCGTAGAGGCCCTGTTTATATAGTGCGGAACAAACCGACCTACCGAGGAATATCGGGCCGGGCTAACTACGAGATCGCAACGAACTCAGTACATGCCAAATATAACCTACGGTAGATAAGGTAATCTCCTAATCTTGGGGGTCACGACTCCTAATCCAATCCGGGAAACCACGTCCGGGTCTTCTCGTAGCCGTGCAGAGCTCTGTTCGAGTCGGACTCAAACAGGAAGCCTCGGCCATTACGCATCTCGCCAGCCAGGAAGCTGTTCGGCAAGACACACATGGGCCAGATAGAACCTTCCAGGGAGCTGGGCCCTGGTAGACTGTTCGATTGGGCCGTCAGGGAGTGGACCATGGCAATGGGCCGTGATTTTATCCCCGACACTAAAGTTTTGAATAAGACGAACGGTCAAAGGCGTGCTCAAAAGTCAAAGGCGTCAGACAAATAAAACGGAGGTAGTAGTATGTTAGACCGCGCTCCGAGATCTGTGTGCGCGCTCAACCTCATAGCTAGTACTAGCTCTCGACCCCTCCCTCATTTTGTGAAACAAAATCCATTCTTCTAAACTCTTGTGCGAACTAGAGATGGTGAAGGCCATGGGCATGGGGCCTAAGATCATTTCTAGCGGGTTCCCTAAAACACTTTTGCAACTACTCTCAGTTTTTATGCACCGTACAGCGGAGTCTCTATCTCAGTATCTAAATCTGGACACTCTTTTGCCTTTTATATTTAGAGACTCTCTATATGATCTATATATCTTTTTTAGGATAGAGACTCTACTGGAGAGAATGGAAAAATAGGAAACGAATAACGATTTATAGAAGGGATCGATATAGAAAACAAAACATGGAGATCCTGCTGGTGACGCTCTAAGCATGAGAGATATTTCATACAAGAAATTAATATAGCAGAAGAATTGACTTTTTTTACATTATTTTAGAATAGGGTGATAGTGGGGAAAATGGATGCCTTGATTGAGAAGTCATTATTGTGTCCCTGCCATAAATAATGCATGTACTAATTAATTTTCATATGAATGTCGCGCCGCGCGGAGGCCAAGCTGACATGGTTGCGCGCCATCGATGGCAGCAGCGGTGGGCGTCTCGAGTGAGAGTGTGGGAGGGGAGGGAGGGAAAGGACGTACGGTTTGATTGCTTAAAAATAAAAGGTAAGTTTTTTTTTTTTTACAAAATAAGCATGTGATCACATGGAGAGTTTGTTTAAGCACAAATCTTGATGTGAGTTAGATATGTAGTCCTGAAGGTAAGGTGTATGAACGTACCTCTAGGAATGACTTTCTCAAATAAATACCAACTTTAGATGTGTATTTGTGAAATAAAGCAACTTTGTTGTGGACTGTTATCATGCAATTTCCCCTTTTTATTTATCGAAAGGCCTGCGCTAGGTTACGTACACCCTCGTTGTGCGCTATGTCCGTGATCAGCTGGATCCAATAAGGAAAATCCATAATTTCCCATGATAATCTAATCATGGTTGCTGCGGACGGTTAAGACCTGCCGAGGTTACACCTGTTACATCATGCTGCATGTACACTGGCTCTGCAAGTCTGCAAAGACTGGCCAAAAGCTCGCACGCACACATGCACACTGACTTGTATGCATGTACGTTTGCATACTTTACCTACGGCCCACGGGGATAATTCTGTGAGATGACTGTTTCGTGTGCCTAATGATGACCTATCCTTTCAATGCCTCCATAAATATAATTAGTTTAATAGCACTTCCGGAGCAATGACATTAACCGTCTCTGTGACTGCCACGTAAGATAACTCGGCAAGAAGACGGTAATATATTAAGAGTTAATGGCTAGATACAAGCATTGAGAGGAATGTAGTATATATGACGCGGCAGGCTTCGAAACAGTTTGATGAGACGATGCATGGGGTGTGTTAATTGTAATATATATACACTTTCATCTATAATGAAACAATATTATTACCTATTACTAGTGAGCTTCGTCATTTTTGTAAGTGCCTTATACAACTATTAATCTATTATTTTTAGACATGATTATTGTCTTGTTGAATGGTGAACCCCGGTCATCTTCGCTCTAGATCCGCCCCTGCACATCGGGTCCTTTTAATTAACTAGCCAAGCATCCATGCTAGTATGCTACAAACAAATATCATATTACATTTCACTTCACCATATTTGATTTATTTGACTCACACTCTCAACCTACTTTTAAGCTTTTATAATCAAACTGAGTTATACTTCCACACCCCCAGTTCCGTATCGTATGCTATGTCTTTCATGCATGCTCAAATTAAGCCTCAAATATGTCGTGCTTCAAAAGTTTCATATGACACTTGAAAAAAGTTTCGTACAAGACAATATGCTAAAATAAGGAAGGTAGATAAATAAGGTGGCACGGTGTATCTTAAGCTATTGAAAACTTTAAAAACTATAATGCACTAAAATAAGAAGCAAACCAAATATATATATAGAATATACGTCGATGGTAAATTAAGGGGCACTGATGAGCAGTTGTGTACGTAGCAGTGTTATTTTCATAAGTTTGTGTTTATTGTTTTTTTTAAAAAAAATTGAATTATGTGCTACAAAATATAAAATACAAAAAACCCAACTATGTAAAAAAGGAGCGAATAATATAGGACATATATCTTTCAATCCATTATCTCGTCTAGGCCAGGGACATGCAGGATTTCTAGACCACAGCAGGGATATATGTCCATGGTAGTTAAAGGCTATCATATGCTCCCTCTAGTTTCATAATACTTATCGTTTTACGTTTGTCCTGAGTCAAAAGTTTCAAAACTTTATCTATAAAAATCTTTTAAACTATTTGAATTATGTACATAAAAAATCATACATATAAATTCGTCTTAAAAATTACTTTCACAACATCATATTTTAGTGGATTTGTAAATAAATTTCATTAGTAATTGATGGTCAAAGTTGCATTTCGAAGAATGTGTCAATGTCCAAAACATCAAGTATTATGAAACTAGAGGGAGTATTTAAAAAGAAAATATGCTTCATGGAGCTGAAGGCCTCCTTTTATCTTCTTATGCCAGTATAACAACGGTGAAAGATTAGAAAATCATGTCAATTGTAGTTTCAAATGTATGATCACAAACCATGTATTAATGCAAACTAGCAGTATAGCTTATGCAATCGTGTGGCTAATAATCTTGTATTTGATAGGGACTCCTTTTGCAATTACTAATCTCGTATTTGATATGTACCTTTTTTAATTTCTTCTATTTTATTATTATAGTGGATATGGACTATTATTTTAAATCTAAATCATTATAATTCAGAGCCACAATAATCGACGATGTAGATCTTTTTCCTTTCTAATTAACATGTAATTTTATAGTATTCTATAATTAATGTAGTGACTCCGTTTAACTCTACTTTAATTTTTTAGTAATAATAGATGCTACATTTGTAATTTATTGATAGCAGCGATCGCAATGTGACTATTTTTTTCATATATAGTTAGGCAGATTGCATTCATGCCATTTTACCATGCTAAGTCTTGCAACTTTATAATGGCATCAGCATGTATGCCATTAAACCTATATAGTTTAGGCATATCTATCACAGCACGCACTACACACCCTGTTCTCAAATCGATGTTCTTTTTTTAAAAAAAACGTGGGAAACTAAAATTGTTCTATAATGGTATGCACAAAAGGTATTTGAGTTGTCACGTGGAAATGGTATTGATGAATTTGTCAGGAGAAACACTTCCATGTTTTTAAATAGTTTTACTAACACATATTTAAAAATGTTATTATTTTTAAACATGTATGTGTGTGTGTGTGTGTTCTATATCCAGAATAATAAATAATAAAAATAACGATTAATTGAAGTATTACTGATTGGATGATTTAGATATCAATTAATAATCAATTCAGTTTGTAGCTACAAGCGAATAAATGCACCAATGTATATATGTCCGTAGTAAGATTCGGTTCTAGTAAAATTGTTATTAAGTTCAATGAAGAAATAACTATATTATGTATATATGTTTCAGGGAAAAAGAAGACGGCCAGGCATAGATGGATATGCATGTGTATGTACTATTTCCACCGTTACCACCAAACACATGAATGAGATTAAGAGCTTACTGCATGCTCTTAGCATATATACGAGTAATCGATCAATTGCAGTACTTCTATCTATCACTGTAATACATATGTTTAGTCAAAAACACTCGTAAGCTAAAACATATAATTAGCACATAGGAACGTACGTGCAACCTTATCTGGCAAAAAAACATGCATGCATTAATTTCATGCGAATTTCGCAGAGGTAATGAAACAATTTGGTAAGTCTCCAATCACCATGTCATATATATCATTTAATCATGTATATATACCCTCATGCACCATGTTTGATTAACTAATTAATCCCTGTAAACAATAGTGTGAAAAGGTCATGAAAAGGTGACACTATGGACACAACACAAGCACACACCTTGAGTTGAAAACCAAATGGCGGTTAAAAAAAGTGTTAACCAAGGAGCAGCCTTTTAACTTAAACCACCTACCTGAGACCGTCATGAGCTAGCATCAACTGCACTTGTACAGCAGTTGATGTAGAATCAGAACTTGAATCCCTTCTTCTTTCCCTCCACCCTCCATTTGTTCAAACCATGCATCAAGCTATAGCCAGAAAACTCTCTTCTTGTCAAGCCAGTTGACCTAGCTAGAACAAACCGCACACTACAACAAGCCGCCGCAATCGTCGCCGGTCGACGAGGAATGGAACCCAGGGATGTTCATGGTCCAGCCGCTACTGCCATTACCGTTGTTGCCGCCGCCACCATCGCTGGCACTGTCTCCCCAGGTGCCCTCAGCTCCTTGGCGTAGCGCCGCCATGTACTGCCTCTGCAGGTTCATCTCCTGCCCCTTGCTATCTTCCAGCTTCATCGACCCTTCCTGCCTTGCGGTGGGAGCACTAGGTTGCGCTAACGTGAACGCCGCTGCTGCGCCAGTGGCTGGTCGAGCAGCTTCCAGCTGTCCCACTCCCATCTGGTACATCGGCGGCGGCGGAAGCTCCAGTACACCTCCCCCTAAGAACGGGAACTGCTGCTGCGGCTGCTGTTGCATTCTCCAATGCTCCAGTGATGCGCCAATGGTGGAGCCGCCGGCGCTCGCCACTGGGAACTGATCCGCCGCGTCTACGTGATGCATGCCGAGCGGCTGGTGGCCGGGGGCGAAGGCTAGCCCTAAGCTGGGTCCCGGCGGGTTCATCGGCCCCAAGAACGGCAGGTGGTGCGACATGGAGCTGAGGCCCGGCGGGATGATCGCGCCGGCACCGGGGCCCATGCCTGCCGCTGCAGTGGACGGCATAGACGACGGGCCACCGGGCAGCTGCCTCGCCGACGACGACGGCTTGGAGGAGGAGGAGGACGCCGCCGCCGCGGTGGCGGCGGCGGAAGAGGAGGACTTGGAGGAGCGCTTGTTGCGGCGGCACCCGCCGCCGACGGGGACGTTGCGGAGGGCGCCGCCGCGCGTCCAGTAGCGGCGGCACGCCTTGCAGAAGTGGCGGGGCTGGGAGAGGGAGTAGTTGTTGTAGTAGCAGAACTTGGTATTGGTGGAGTCGCATCGCGGGCACCTGAGCGCCGGCTCCGGCTGCGGCATCCGCGCCAGCCGCGCGCGCTCCGCCATCGAGTTGGGCCGCGTGTGCTGCAGTTGCGCCACCGCCGCGCCGGCCGATGAGCTGCTTGAAAGGCCACCGGCCTCCGGCAGTGGCGCCGCCACCGCCGCCGATCCCACGGGCAGATGCGGCGCATCTCCTCTTCCACCGCCGCCGCCTCTCACCCCCGGCTGCTGGCCTTGCTGTTACGTACACACAGATGCAAGTATGCAGCCATTTTACGGATCGAAAAAAGACGAGAGGAAAAGGAGGAGAGAATTGTCTGTGGATATTCAACATGAGGAGAATATCTTTCTGCTGTGCTTCTTTCTGCCAAAGAAATTCTCTTGCCATGAACTGAAGAAGCTGTGTATTTGAAGAGGGAGGAAAGGAGAGTGAATTAAGATCATGCAGATGCAGTACCTGGTTATTCCAATTAGGTGGATCTAGGTAGGCAGGCACTGAAGGGAACACCATGGTAGCCAGAGAGATATATTTCCTCTTTCCCTCTCCCTCCCTCTCTCTACTAACTCTTCCAGCTTTTCTGCTTTGAATTCTGATCTTTCTTTATAATTTGCACTTTTCTTTGCTGTGGATTTGTGTCTCGAAAGAAAGGAGGCAAGCAGCTAGCTGGGACTGAAGAGAGGAAGAAATTGAAGAGGTGGAATCCTCAAGCTAGTAGCTAGCTAGGAGGTGGTGGAGAATCACATCCAGCGGTTGCAGGAGGGAAGACAGCAATGAGAGAGGGAGAGAGAAAGAGAAGCTAGGAAAGAGAGAGGGAGGACAAAAGCATGAATTTATCTCCTCTTTTTATGCGTATGGGTGGCTTTATTTCAATTTTTTTTTTTTTTGCTTTGTGGGGTTCGGCAGACTGCTTGAGAGAGAAGGAGAACAAGAGTAATTAAAGGTTGCTTAGGCTTTAAGGTTGTACTCACTTAGTATTGTGCCCGTCAGAAAAAATTGAAGCCAATCAGCTGGTGCAGTGTGATACAGAGGAGCTGAGATCCAACGGAAGGGAACGCGCCACTCGTGGGAAATCCGCTCTATAGAAGCTAAAAATTTGTCAGCAATGCTAGCTGTTAGGGTTTCTAAAAGGATCATTTATTTCTTTGGTGCACCTCTAATATAATATCCATGTCTAATATGAAGATACAATAGTATATTTATGTACTTTTAAATGATTTTTCTCTAAGACTCTAACTAACGCAAAAACTCTTCATTTAGAAATGCCGGAGTGGTTCCTTTTACCTTTGCTTTCTTAATAATATTAGATAGATACTCCCTCCGTTCCAAAATATAAGGCATATTTTGACTACACAAAAGTCTTTAAAGATAGAGTTTGACTGTTAGATTCCTCTATTATATATTATGAATTGTTACAATATAATATCGTATCAAAAACACTTTCAAGTATGAACAATTTGATACAACTTTTGTATACTAACGATGCATATTATTTGATTTATTTATGGTCAAAATTCACTAAGTTCGATTTTTCTCCGGTCAAAATACGCCTTATATTTTGGAACGGAGAGAGTATATTTTATCTGGATTTATTATGATTTTTTAGTTTTACTTTCAAGTTCTGGTAAGACATCATATCATTAGGTTTTTATTATTTTTAATTATAGTTTTATCATTTTATTTTAAATGTGTATTATATGGATTATTTCTTTTAATGTAAACAATTGCAACTTGGGCTGTGTTCTAATAAAACATTGTATCATTAGGTTTTTATTATTTTTATTTTAAATTGTGTCCATTTTGTTTTTATTATGTATTATATGGATTGTTTTCTCCTTTAATGTAAATTGTTAGAACTTGGATATGCATGTTGTACCTGATATGAACCTTTTCTTTATCTATGCTATTATAATCTAGACACTATGGTGGTGTAAATTTTTTTCTCCGCTTAATGTGAAAATTTCTATCCTTTTTTTATGTGATGGAAATTTCTATCATATTGGAGCCAATGTACTGGCTCAAAATTTCTATTATTTTTTATCCTAACTTTTAGTTGTTTATATCTTTTATTTTTATTTGACATGGATTTTTCTTTAATCTAAACAATTAAAAGTTGGATATAATTGATGGATATATAACTTGTCCTCGACTCTTTCTTTTGATCTTACTTGTTTGGATCCATTGTAATTAATGGTGTAAACATTTTGCTTTTACTATTAATGTGGCAATTTATAGTCTTTTCAAGCAAACATTGTGAAACATATTTTTTATTTTTGCCCCAAATTTAAGTATTTATTATAGCTAATATGGACTTGTTCTCTTTTTTCTAAAAAAAATCCTGTTGTTTATTTTTTATTGCAATTGATATATACTCTTTCTTTATTATAAACAATGGCAACTTGAATTCACATGTTATATTGTACTTGTTGGTGTTTCTTTTATTATAACCGTTATAATCTAGATTTTGTATAATCAATGGTGTGCATATTTATTGCTTCCGATTTATACGAAAAATTCTTTTGCAGCTTATTTTGTCTGGCATGAGGCTAGCCGTGACAGGGAGGATCGCTGACAATCACCTGCATGGAGGATGCACATATGACATAAGACGATCCATGCAGAATCAGTGTTGCTTGCCATGACCGGAGTCAAGAGAGACTAGACACTACCGCGTCCTTTTCCATGTAAAAAGTTCTGGCAGCTGCAGTACGTGGGCCGAGTCCCTCCACCTTGACAATTTTATGGAGTAATTTGAGTGATGGCTTGACATTGTACGACTCAATTTTTAGGCCACAGATCAAACATTTTTATAGGACATGTAAAAAGTTCAACAGAAACAATGTAGATATGTAGAAAATCGACTAAAATTATTTAAAATTAGTCATTTGATGATCAGTAAATACGATAATTTATTTTTTTCAGTACCATATAAATACATAGACCTTGTACATTTTAGTTTAGCGTAGTGCAGCGTTTCACTGTAGTAAAATTTATCTTTTTTATATATGGTCTATTTGGTGTAATAATTTGTAATGATTTTTCTCAGATTTTTAGTAGTCATCTTAAAGATTCTAAAACTATTTTTAAATTATTCCTTACAATATTTAAATTTTTTTGAAGACTCTTAAATTTTGATGCAGTGATACGCTACGCTGAGGGGAAACGTACAAGGCCATGGTCAATCATTTGGCTGCTTCTCGTTCCGCCTTCCTGACCATCCTATGCATGCACGCATCATGCATGATGCATCTCCATGCGTGGCTGATGGCTCCATCGATCGCGCGGGCGCCTCACCGGTCAGCCGTACGTGGGTGCTGGCCGATGAAGCGACAAGGCTAGTGCACGCTGTTCGGCCGGCCGGGCCGGCGTGCGTGCGTCTGTCGCGAGACTCGCTCGCCTCCGAGACGGCGGGGCTCACGGCGAGCTAGCGCAGTGCTGCACCAGCCACCAGCCTAGCCAGCCATGCATATATCATGCATGCATGGACACACCTAACCTCTAGCTATATACGGCCATTCAAAGCCGGGAGTTGGCCATGCAACTTAGCTTATTACAGGTGATGCTTCATGCATCGATCATGCATATGCTTCGAGTTCAGCCAAGGAAACGATTAATTATATTGTTTTCTCTATTCTCATTTATTTCCATTGTTAATTTTCTCTGCTCTCTTCTTCTTCTGGTCGATATGATGTTTTGTCAATCCCTAGCTGGGTCCTATCCGTAGTCTAACATCACTGTAGTAGCTAGCTAGCTGGAGCTGAGAAAAGATGGATGAGAGCGAGCAGAGAATATCCATGGGGGAAGACGGAGTTCGTTCACTGCTGCTGCACAGGGGAGGAAAGCAACGATTTTGTTTGTGCGGCATGACGATGTGTGGGGGCAGGCCGGCTGAGGTCGGCCAAAGCCAAAAGCCTCTCTGCTATGGAAAATTTGATAGGGATAGATGAGGCCAGGAGGAAGAATAAAGGTGTACTGCGCTCGCCTTTGCCCTTTAGCCATACTAATGAACCTAGGTTCCACTACTCCTCCGCGGCAAACCCAGCAGCTAGCTGCTAGCCCTGGTCTGATCAATACAAGCACCATCGCCATGGTAATTGGTAAATAATAGTATCTTGTTCCTAAAGCAAGATTCTCTTTGACATATGAAAGCATCTCCAATGATAGAGCCAGTCAGCCAGCTTGTTGGCTATAAAAGTGTCCACGCTAGTTAAGAGCTCATCTATCCAATAAGGCTATAGTTAAAGATTCTAAAATTTATATGGAACCCACAAGTCACAATTTTCTTCCCCACCAGCTACATCCTCATTCTCTAGTCTCATTTCCCCCACCAGGTTCCTCACTGGCCACCACCGCCACCTCCTCCTTAGATCCCATCGCCGCCCTGCCCCTCCTCCCCAGATCCTGTCGCCGCCCTGCCCCCTGCTCGCGACACCCCACCCCTCCTCCTTGAATCTTGCCGCCACCTCGCCCATCCTCCTTGGATTCGACCTCGGCTGCAACTTCGAACGGACGCAGTGACTTCAGGTGGCACATGGCGGCAACTCCAGCCGTGGCGGTGACTTGGTTGGGCACGACGACTCTGGTGCCGCCACACCCTCCCCAGGATGGCTCCATCACCATCTCTCCCTTCCAAGCCGGATCCATTGTCGCCATTCCCACACCTTGGTTGGATTAGTTATTGTCACGAGGATGGTCGCCACCAACCATGAGTTTGACTAACTCACTACCATGGTCATCATGCTCCTCTTGGCTAGATTCGTCGTTTGCTTGGACGTATTTGGTAGGGTGCGGCATCTTCGACGGGGAGTTCGGCGGCGAGGATGATGGACTAACATGAGACCAATGGTGGGAGGAAGTCACGCGAGTGTGTGTGTGTGTGTGTGTGTGTGTGTGTGAGAGAGAGAGAGAGAGAGAGAGAGAGAGAGAGAGATGTGGCACAAAAAGCTTCTAGCCGCTCGCTAGTGATTGGCACTAGCCTTGGACACCCTCTCTCTCCTCTATCTCGACACAGAAGATGATGTGGATGGCTTACAACCGACATGGTTCCATCGGAGATGGTTCACATATGTATAAACAACTTAATTAAGGTGAAAACAGTGAGATGGAGAAGGAAATACACTATGGCCTTGTTCTTTTTAATTTAAAGTTACTTTGCCTAACCTAACCTTATCCTAGTGTGACTTGCCACACTTTTGTGGCAAAAAAAATCAGCGCCACATTTGTGGCAAAGTGTGGCAAAAAAAAGTCTATGACGAGTGGGTTCGATTTCTAAGAAAGTGTGGCGAGCCACAGTTATGGCACAAACTAAACACTAGTCATAAAAAATATGGCACGTCTAAACTTAATTGTGTCAGATTTGACAGCAAACCAAACATGCCCTGAAAGTATAGATGGCCAAATGTGCGGCCCGGCACGAACCGGCCCGAGCCCGACTAAGCACGGGCCCGTTTGGGCACGGCTGAGAAACGGGCCGTGCCATGCCTACCCATGGGCCGAGGCCGAGGCCCAGGCACGATAATAGGTAAAAATGAGGCCACCAAGCTTTGAACCTAAGATCTAAGGCTTGTTTCCACCTCTGATAACCAGTAGGACACTTGTTTGCTTGTGTATATTTCATTATAGTTTGTTATAATGTACATACTATTAAATGAAAATAAAATAAAAACTAATCGTGCCGTGCCCGTGTCGGCCCACGAGCCTAGCCTTCGGCCCAAGCACGGGCCAGCCGATCGTGCCGTGCCGGCCCGGCCCTATCTACATCTTGTCGTGCCGTGCTTTGGGCCGGGCCAAAATGTCGTGCCTCGTGCCGGCCCTTTTAGCCTGGCCCATTTGGCCATCTATATCTGAAAGTTTTGATCTGAAATGTTGTGATCACTCGAGAGAGATCTTTAAAAGTTTAAGGAATTATGAAAATTTTATTTTAATAACTTTAAGAAAAACTATTTCATACCACACAAAAATAACTGCAAAGTACTACACCGTTTAGCCTGTAAAAAATAATAAATTTTTATTTAATTTAATTTAAGCTGAAAAGAACACGGCTTATATATACTCCCTCCGTTTTTTTATAAGGCGTATTTTGTTTCGTTAGGACAAAGTTTTGACCAACAATTACTTCATTAATTCATAACTTTTATGACACAAGATCGATGTTGGTATATTTGTATTCAAAAGTATTTACATATGAGTATGATTTTATATCACATAAATGACATATTAATGAAATAATTGTTGGTCAAAGTCTTTTCCCAGTGAAACAAAGTACGTCTTATAAAAAAACGGTGGAAGTAATATATACCCAAATTAAGAAGTCCTTGAATGCAGATTTAAAGGAACCGGTCTACCGTCCCCATCGATGAGTAGCTTGCCGGATTGGGATTTGGGAAGCAAAAAATAAACGAGTCCGTCATTTTTGGCGCGGGAGTGGAGTTTCATTGTCGACTTTTGAGGGTGCATAGGCCCGTTTTTGTTGGGCCACGATACAGCTCTCCTCTCAAGGGAAGCTATAACTCTGGTTAACATTCAGTTCGGCCCATCCGCCTAGGCCTATATTATTAACCATTAAGGCCCTTTTTTTTAACAACTAAACTAAAAATACAAATAGGTTATTTTTACAAAACAATCGTTGCAACTTTGTAGTTATTTATTCAGACCTTTTCTCCTTAGATATCTTAAATTTTTCAATATATTTTTTAGTCATTCCGTATCAATTTTCATCAACCTTTTGGTTTATAAATTAACACAACCTATTTCCACCATTCGCCTCTCGTACTGTAGCATCCATTTAAGCCCAAGGGTATAGGTGCACCCCAATTCTAACCCTAACTTATAGATGGCCAAACGGGCGGCCCGGCCCGGCACGGCCCGGGCATGGTTAGGCCCGGCCGCGGCCCAAAATACTAACGGCCCATCGGGCCCTGTACTAATTAGAGATAATATGTGGTAAAAATAGTGGACTCTAGGCTTTGAATCAAGGACCTCTTGACATTCAAAGCCTTATTGCCACACCTACTAGTTACTAGAACTTGATTTCACTTGTGTTGGTTGTGTCATGTGACATTATAATATACATATATTGATTAATTAAAAATCAGAAAAATTAATCGTCTGCGTCTTGGGCCGCGGCGTCGGCGTCTGGCCTTCGGTCCGAGCCTTTGCCGATCAACGGGCCGTGCCGACCGGGGCCCGATGCATGTCGTGACGTGCCGTGCTTCGGGCCGAGCCAAAATGCCGTGCCTCGTGCCGGCCCATTTGGCCATCTATACCCTAACTTGAACTTTGGGGGAAGGAAGACCGTGGTGGCTAAGTATGGAAAAATTGATTAATTTTGAATTGTTTTTACAGCGCTTTTGTTAAGATAAATGATTAAAAATAGATTGGATTCCCCTCTAGGCTTGGTGGACCTTTTTCGCATAGAATCACCATTCTAATGGACAATAGAAATGCTAAGGTAATAACCCATGGGGTCTAAGTTAGACTGGTCTAGACAGTATAGCAAATTCTAAACATAAATATTTATATAAAAAATTAACGTTGTTGCTTCTGTACGAGCGCCTGCGAAACCGCAGCTCGTCTTGAGAGCGATCGCCCGCACCAGGCATCGCTCGCCGCCGCCGCCGCACCGCTCACCTCCTCCTCTCTCCTCGCCGCCAACGCCGCCATTACCGCCGCTTAGCCTCCTCCTCTCCTCGTCGCCGATGTTGCCGCGCCATTGCCAATCAACATCGTCGCCTCCCGAGCTCCGGCGAACACGGCGTGTGCAGTGAGTACTCATGACAGCCGGGCGGCCGTCTTCAGCTTGCCGTCGTCGCCGCTTCTGACGGCCGTCGATCTCATTTTCTACCTCTCGATTTGCTCGATTAGCGATTCTGAGTTTTTTATTTTTATCTTGTTTTTCAAGATCTTACGTATGGTGAAATTTCTGTACAATTACATTGAAAAAAAGATCGCCTGCACTAAATGTAAAACGCAGACGCCTGCATTCTGGTCGGTCTCAAAAATTAATAGTAAAAATGTAAATAGTGGATGAACAGTAACTAGAGCAACCAAGTAAGGCACGGTTGATGCTTTGGTGGTGACCTAAGGCCCAGCATTTCCATTGGGCAAAATGCCAGGCTGAATAATGGGCACAACTGAAGCATGCTCTCGAACGGTACAGATGCTTCACGCCAGGTTTCAGCCATCGACCGGCTTAGCTCCAACTACAGGAACATACTTCACGTGCTCATTCTTTCTCATGTTGTTGAGTTCTCTTAATCCTTATTATTATTACTCCTGGGCCCACGCACCAACAGCTCAACGATGTTTCCTCGTTGTTGTTCAGTTCATACGATGTGCTTTTGTGATCCAACCTTTTCTCCAGCTGTCATATGCTGGGATCCTCGGTGGCGGAAGACATTTGAACAGCCCGTGTGGCAGCCTTGTATATTTTTTTTTCTCTACTTTCAATGACATGTACAAAGTGAGTTTAGACTTACTTGATTAGAAAAAAAATTGTGTAGTTTTTTGTAACATGAAGCCACCTCTAAAAATTCCTAAAATAAAGTGGCACAATTTCGCAAAGCATATGCAAGAGCCTATCAAATTCTAGCTTACCATTCAACTCAATTCAGTTCAGCAGCTCAGTTAGTTTATTCATTCAGCTTAGCTACTGCGAACATGACGCCACTTAAGTTACAAGAGTGATGCAACATTTCAATAAAATTACATACCATCCCATCCATAGTAGCAAGCCTAATTGTTTCACTAAAATTACTCACCATGCCATCCACTATGATAAACTCACCTTATATAATTCAACTTGTCAAGGGATCGCTCTTTTCACTTATTTATTTATCTCATCCATTTTTCATCTCCTAATCAATGTGCTCACACCTATATGCAACATATATATGTACTAAATAAGATATTGAGATAGATCTTAACATAAATTCAAGAGAAGTGCGGGTAAACCAAAGTATAACATGTGCCGACCTTTAATGCCATTCACATGGTTATTGTGACACAGCACAATGCCACTTTACTAAAACTAGTAAAATACCCGTGCTCTGCCACGGACCATAAAGGAATGAAAGGAAAACATAATTCGTAGACAAAAATATAAGAATGAAAGGTAATTTGCAGCAAAGATCGAAAGTGTAGCACGTGACATGTTGTAGCTTGGATCGTTTAGGTTAAAACATTATTTAACATAAAAAATATTGGTCAGGATATCTGTTTTGCAGCACCCATCAATCAATACATTATTTAATATCTGTTTTGCAGCACCCATCAATCAATACTGTGTAACAGGGTACATCAGGTTCAATTTCCATGTCCTTCATAGATCTCAGCAACCTATTCTGCTTTGCTCTAAGAAGAAAGCTCCTTTTCTCCTTAGCAATGCCTTGCCAGCTTTGTTGCAGGGTCTCCTTTAGGTGACCATCCAGAAGCACTGTATAAGCAACTACATCAGGCTTAATCCCTAAACTTGTCATTTGGACAAATAAATTATAAGCTTCTTGCAATTGACCAATCTTGCAGTAACAATTCATCAGTATAGTGTATATAATGACATCGACAGAATGTCCTCGCTGAACCATATCATGGAACCATACGTGAGCATTGTGCATATCTCCTGACTGACAATAAGATAATATGAGTTTGCTATATGAATTTAAATCAGGAACAACATCCTTTTCTAACATCATGCTACATACTGTTGAAGCTTTCTGGACTTTTCCATCTTTACAAAGGTCATTTATCAACATTGAACATAATGACGAACCCACAAAATTTCCTTGTTGAGCAACCCTACAAAAAAGGTATGTAAGCATGACCAGGCCAGCCAGAACGCAAATAACCACAAACCATTGCACTGTACAAAGCTTCAATATGATCAATTCCTCTTTCCTCCACTATATAAAATAAAACTTCTGCTTCACTAAGATTTCCTCCTCTACAGAACCCATCGATTGCTAAACCATAGGTTTGTGAATTAGGTTCCAATCCCTGATCCATCATATGGTCTAGAAGATCAAATACGTCCATAACAAGACCACTCTTTGAATATCCATTGATCAATATGTTATATGTAACTACATCTGGCTTTACATTGGCCGTATGCATCTCCTCAAATACCTGCCGTGCATTTTGTAATTCTCCCTTCAAACAGTAACCATTGATCAGACATGTATAGTGGATTCTGTCAGGCGCCAAACCCCGAGCATGCATTTCATTCAGTACCTCAAATGCCTCACTCGTTTTTTGTTAACCATTCAAGTTCAATCATATAAAACAGAAATGTTTTTTGTTAACCAAAACATTAATTTTTGTTAACCAAGTAATCAGTCAATCTACATGCACTTGCACAGAAGCTAAATGTCTTTTTCCTCAATCATAGGATATCAACATGCCGAATAAACATGAAGCAAAAAATATCAAATTGGGCCCATTTGCATATCTGAACAACAAAGTAACAAACTAAAGTAGTTGAACCACAGAAATTAAAACCCAATTATAACATGTCTATTTTAAGTATGTTCTTTGCTGGTTAAAGATTTCTAAATGTTCTCGAACTAATTAAACTTTCTGAAGTAAAATGGATTACTTAGAATATATAGGTTTTTTATATTGATAAAAGGTGGATAGATTCATGGCTAGAAATTTGGTGAAATAAAGATATACCTTGTACGCCAATTCCGGAACAGATGCACTGAATTCTTGCAAGAATGGTAGCAACAAGGAAACAAGGAACCTTGGCCAACACCCAAGCTACAAAAATGCCCTCATTGTTCTGCTCAAGGTGCAAGAATGGTAGCAACAAGGAAACGAGGAAATCTGCATTTAAAATGGATTACGTAGAATCCCTTCAATTATCCTATTGATCATACTTGGCTTCACATAACCCCATTGCATCCTAACCTCAACGAGCAGATCATAAGTCAACTTTTCTCACAAGCTTTGTATAAAAAATGCAATTATCCCTTGCAGAATTGCTCTCGGCGAGAGCTATTTGAACTAAGTCCTGCAGACAGCAAACAAAATGCCAGCTTAAGACATCAAATGTCAAACATGACCAAATCAGGAATCACCAAATGCTTCTGAAGAGGTAAAAACAGATGCAAAAAATACACCAACAGATTGTTTGTTGAAACTCAATTCCTACAAAATGATAATAATCAGTAATGTTATGCATCAGCTGCACACAGCAGTGGGCAAACCAAAACTAAAAAGGATTTATTTGCCATTACATTGAGTTGATGAATTCATTATTATTCATTTTCCTTCATTTCCAATGCAGTCACACTTCATGGTATGCTCATCCAACCATTCGATCCAGGCACCAAACCGTCATGATCTTATTTAAAACAAAATAATGATGTAGTCTCAGTTTACTCTTACCTATGTATAAATTTCAAGCTCAAATTCGTTTTATGTTAAGGGTAACACAATGAGGTACCTGAGATATAATAGATTAATATAAAGAAAAAAAGACATCTTACTCCTTCCTCTCTTGCATGTGTTGCAGGCAAACCAAGAATAAAATGTTGAAACCAAGATTAAATATATACTTATTGCAAAAAGGGTGGCCAATGAAAATGCAGGGAAATCTTTTGGGAGACCAATTTGAAAATAAGATAACAACAAACTCGAACAGAAATTTATGAAAACCAGATAAGATTAAGTATCTAACCTTGACATCCCTATTAGACAAAACTTGCCCAATTGTGAATAATGCACCTTAAATCATCCACCTGCAGTGGTAAAAATAAGAAAAATGCATCTTTGTGCAACTAATTCAGGAATTCATTCTGACAGAGCAATGGTATCATTAATATGTTACCTTTAAAAAACCTGCTCTATTTTGGTCAAAGTACCTGAAAGCCTACAAGATGGGGAAAGGACCACGTGTTAGCACTAAAATTAGTTATGTACCTTGAGTAAAGGTATGTCATGAACAGAATTTTAACTCAGCGTAAATGACTAACAGTATTTTACTCGGCGTAAATGACGAACAGAATTTTACCTGCAACAGGTTCTTATCAACCACCTCATCTTTTTCTGAATCACCTTTACGTGATACAGATTTCTTCACCGCCTTACTAACCGATTTTTCCCCGGCTTCTATCAAATCTACTTTCTCTGCTACAGACTACTTGGTCTTATCTGAAGTACATTTTTCATTCATGATACCAATGTTTTCCAATGCCGGATCCACTATTTTTTTGTTTTCATATTCTTTAGCTGCTTCAAGTGGCTTGGCCTCTGGGTCATTCGAGTTATTCTCGTTCTGCAGCACTGCTTTTTTGCTTTCATCTTCTCCGGTTACTTGTGGTGGCTTTGTCTCTCTATCATCTGACTTATTCTTGTTCTGACGTACAGGAAATGAAGACACAGATTAAGGACTGTTATTCAAAGCACTTACTTCTATATAAAACTGAAAAACTTTAAATTTAACATAAAACAAACATGGGATCACTTGGCTGTAAATGCCACTCTCCACTATTTTGATGCCGTCGACAGGGGGGAGGCGGGAGACAGGGAGGGGCGGCGGAGGGAGAGCGGAGCGGTGGGAGAGAGGGAGGCGGCAGGATGAGACGGTGCACAGAGAGAGAGAGAGAGAGAGAGAGAGAGAGAGGGAGAGAGAGGGGGGGAGAGGGGGGCCTTACCCGGCGGCGCCGTCGACAGGGGGAGCGGGAGACAGGGATGGGCAGCGGAGGGAGAGGGGAGCAATGGGAGAGAGGGAGGCGGCGGGAGAGAGTGAGAGAGAGGGGGAGAGAGAGGGGGGGCCCTTACGCGGCGGCGCCGTCGACAGGGGGCGGCGGGAGACAGGGATGGGCAGCGGAGGGAGAGGGGAGAGGGAGGCGGTGGGATGAGACCGAGGGGCGGCGGAGGGAGAGCAGGAGCGACGGGGGATTTGCGGCGGAGGGAGAGAGGAAGGGGCAGCGCGGGGGTAGATGAGGCGGGGCACAACTCGCGAGCAGAAGGGACGGGGGGCAGTTACTCGCGATCCGTAATCACAGGGCAGAATGGATCGTGTGTTATTGGCCGGGAAGCAGATCGGATGGAGACTGCAACATGCGAGATGGACGTTTCGGATTGAAAGTTCGAACAACCACCACGTCCATTAGGTGCTTTATAATAGTAGAGATTACCCTCTATACCATTTGCCGCAACGAATTTGTTTATTTCATTGAACTTTTTTAAAAAATAAAAATTTTTAGGATGGGCATAATCAAAGTATATCGTGTGTCGGCCTTTGATATCATTCGCGCGGTTTTGCGTGACACACCGCAATGCACAACATCAATCACTTACGACAAAGACAAAAATGTATGACCCATGCGCTATTGCTCATGGTGTGTAGTACACCAATCATGCGAAGACATATAACTAGCCCGCTCATAGATTCAACGCTGAAATTTTGTATTTTTCACAGCAAGCATGGATGATTGGCCAATTTTAAGAAAATGCATGAGTGCATCTTGCCATTTTTGAAATGTATCTTTGACTACCATCATTGCAGTTTATTTATAAAATTTATCAAAATTACCATACTTGAAAGTACTTTTAGAGGAATCTAAATGTATAATTTTCATGTGCCCAATCCAAACAGTTTGAAATAGTTTATTAATAAAGTTTTAAAGGTGAAATAAGCATTGACGAGGAATGACTCCATAGGGACCATAAACCGCAGTAAAGGACAACCCACCACAATAAGTAAGAAGAAAAAAATGGCGAAAACTCCACGACCAAAACAACTCTTTAGAAACGATAAGAAATAGAGGCATGATTCACTTGAATCAGACAACACTCAACGAATGAATAAGAGTGAATCAATAGGAGAAAGAATGTATCCCATGAAGGAACAAAAAACGAAGAGTTTGTTTTTCCAAAGAGCAAACAAACCAGCTAAACAAACCTATTTAAAAAGGTACAACCAAATGAAGAGGGCAAATAGAATCAATGAGTCTTAATAGCAAGAATACTTATGGAAACCCACGTTCTAGTAATCATATAAATTTCTAACCAATATAGTAAGACGTAGGATCATTATCCTTACACGAGCGGTCTTAACCAGCATAATTGTATGATGTATGTCTTAGATAGGAAGAAAAAAAATAGCCTGGACACCAGAACAAACAATCCTCGTTAGGTTAGGTGAACAAATTAGTGTCGTGTCGTGGAATTTGGATGTCAGAATAAAAGTTGCGGTGTGTTTGACATCCTGCGCAGAGAATCCAGGTCAGACCCGGCGGTTCCTGCGGGGCGTCCGAAACTGCATCGAACACAACACGCAGTAGGAACGAAGCAACTAAACGGCGGAAAGTCTGCCGCGAAAGGAATATCTCCCGCCTCTAGAAGCTTCCGGTGCTGTCCAGAGCCCGGCCCAAACCCCTCTACTCGAGTCCAACACGAGCCGCGGCCCGTCTCTGAACCCGCGACTCGCCGCTGCCCGCCTCCCTCACCCGTCCAGATCGCATCCGACGGCCAGTTCTCCCAGGAACCTTCTAGAACCCCTCGCGGGCCACAAAATACTATAAAACCCAGCCCGCCTCTCGCCTCCTCTCATCCCCCACCAAAACCTGTTCTCCTCCTCCCGTGCTCTGACCCCAAGTCCCCAAGAGATCGCGAGGAATTTTCGTTTGAGGTTTTCGTTTTTTCTTCGCTCGATCGAGTTCTCGACGGGAAGCATGGCCGCCAAGGGAGACGGGCCGGCGATCGGCATCGACCTCGGCACGACCTATTCGTGCGTCGGCGTGTGGCAGCACGACCGCGTGGAGATCATCGCCAACGACCAGGGCAACCGCACCACCCCCTCCTATGTCGCCTTCACCGATTCCGAGAGGCTCATTGGCGACGCCGCCAAGAACCAGGTCGCCATGAACCCCATCAACACCGTCTTCGGTAAGTAGATCCGTCCGCGCTAGATCTGCTCTGGTAATCGATTTCGATGTTACTGTGCGTTGATCAATAGTTCGTGATCCTCGATTTTTGATGTTGCTGTGCGTAGATCGATAGTTCGTGATCCGTTCGATGCTGTGATAATCGATTTCGATGTTGCTGTGTGTTGATCGATAGTTCGAGATCTGTTTTGATGTGTGCGGATCTGAATTCTGAAACGCGCGCGTCGCCTTTCTTGCTTCTGCAGATGCGAAGCGGCTCATCGGCCGGCGGTTCTCGGACGCGTCGGTGCAGAGCGACGCCAAGCTGTGGCCTTTCAAGGTGGTCGCAGGACCCGGCGACAAGCCGATGATCGGGGTGCAGTACAGAGGCGAGGAAAAGCAGTTCTCGGCGGAGGAGATCTCCTCCATGGTGCTCACCAAGATGAAGGAGACGGCCGAGGCCTACCTCGGCAGCACCATCAAGAACGCTGTCGTCACCGTTCCCGCCTACTTCAACGACTCCCAGCGCCAGGCCACCAAGGACGCCGGCGTCATCTCCGGCCTCAACGTTATGCGCATCATCAACGAGCCCACCGCCGCCGCCATCGCCTACGGGCTCGACAAGAAGTCGAGCAGCGTCGGCGAGAAGAACGTGCTCATCTTTGACCTCGGCGGCGGCACCTTCGACGTCTCCCTCCTCACAATCGAGGAAGGCATCTTCGAGGTCAAGGCCACCGCCGGCGACACCCACCTGGGTGGCGAGGACTTCGACAACCGGATGGTGAACCACTTCGTGCAGGAGTTCAAGAGGAAGAACAAGAAGGACATCAGCGGCAACCCGAGGTCGCTCCGGCGGCTGAGGACGGCGTGCGAGCGGGCGAAGCGGACGCTCTCCTCCACCGCGCAGACCACCATTGAGATCGACTCCCTCTTCGAGGGCATCGACTTCTACACGACCATCACCCGCGCACGCTTCGAGGAGCTCAACATGGACCTCTTCCGCAAGTGCATGGAACCCGTGGAGAAGTGTTTGAGGGACGCCAAGATGGACAAGAGCAGCGTCCACGACGTCGTGCTCGTCGGAGGCTCCACCCGAATCCCCCGCGTGCAGCAGCTCCTCCAAGATTTCTTCAACGGCAAGGAGCTCTGCAAGAGCATCAACCCCGACGAGGCCGTCGCCTACGGCGCCGCCGTCCAGGCCGCCATCCTTACAGGCGAGGGCAACGAGAAGGTGCAGGACCTCCTCCTCCTCGACGTCACCCCGCTCTCGCAGGGCCTGGAGACGGCAGGAGGCGTCATGACGGTGCTGATCCCGAGGAACACCACCATCCCCACCAAGAAGGAGCAGGTGTTCTCCACCTACTCAGACAACCAGCCCGGCGTGCTCATCCAGGTGTACGAGGGCGAGAGGGCGAGGACCAAGGACAACAACCTGCTCGGCAAGTTCGAGCTCTCCGGCATCCCGCCGGCGCCGAGGGGCGTGCCCCAGATCACTGTGTGCTTCGACATTGACGCCAACGGCATCTTGAACGTCTCGGCGGAGGACAAGACCGCTGGGCTGAAGAACAAGATCACTATTACCAACGACAAGGGCCGCCTGAGCAAGGAGGACATCGAGAAGATGGTTCAGGAGGCAGAGAAGTACAAGGCCGAGGACGAGGAGCACAAGAAAAAGGTGGACGCCAAGAACTCCCTCGAGAACTATGCCTACAACATGCGCAATACCATCAAGGATGACAAGATCGCCTCCAAGCTGCCGGCCGAGGACAAGAAGAAGATCGAGGACGCCATCGAGGGGGCCATTAGCTGGCTCGACAACAACCAGCTCGCCGAGGCCGACGAGTTCGAGGACAAGATGAAGGAGCTGGAGGGCGTCTGCAACCCCATCATCGCCAAGATGTACCAGGGCGCCGGCGCTGACATGGAGGAAGATGCTCCGGCTGCCGGCGGTAGCAGCGGCCCTGGGCCCAAGATCGAGGAGGTCGACTAAATGATAGATTACCTGCGCGCTCGTTGAAATAATTTGTCACTTTTATTATTAGTCCTTTTGCAGTAGATTCTTAGTAGTATGGTTCTATAATTTTAATGTTCTAAAAGTTTTGGTGTGATACATTGCATGCTTATGTAATGAGTTTATCTGGATTCTGAAACGTGATAGCAAATTGGTATACTTATTTATCTGCATCGGTCGAACCGTTTTTAAGTTATCCTTGTATTGTTCGGATTTGCCTCCTATGCGGTTTGGTACCAGAAACAGCAGACTTCTTCACCGTAATGCCTTTATCTGGATTCTGGAACGTGATAGCAAATTAGTACACTTATTTATCTGCATCTGTTGACCCGTTTTTAAGTTATCCTTGATTAAGTTTCTTTTTAGTTACCAGAAAATATTATTCGGATTTGCCCTCTATGCGGTTTGGTACCAGAAACAGCAGACCTCTTCACCGTATTGATTTTGCGTTTCACCATATTGATTCCCAAATTGAAGTCCATAAGAGCATCCCCAGCAGGGCCTTCAATTTTTCCACTATCGCTACAGTAACTGCTACAGTAATCTGCATTTGAAAAATTTTGAAATAGAGGGGCATTTGGGGGGTGAGATGAGGATGCTCTAAGGCTCATTCCAACAGGAATCCCCTAAATTTGATCTTCTATAGCCTCATATACAGGCTTCCTTTACAAAAACTTGAAAATCTAGGGAACACTGGCTGTTGGAGCACATAGAGGATTAGAGGGGAATCTCTATTTAGGGGAACGCTGTTGGAGCGAGCACATAGGGGGGAATCTCTATTTTAGGTAACGCTATTGGAGCACCCCTATTTTGAGATAGAGGACCCTTTAGGGGAGCCTGTTGGAGACAGCCTAAGAGCTATCTCATCTAAATCACTGTTCGTTCCCTATATTTCCATCACTGCAACAGGTTTTGTATTCTCAAAAAGAAATAGAGATCGGAGAGAGTTTATAAAAATAGACTCTTGAGGAGAGTTTATAAAAATACTCTTGAGGAAGTCTTCAAATTCTGCTGGATTGTTATAGTGATTGAAAATTGGATGTTTTATAGAACCTCCTGGCGATGCTGTAGGTGGCACGGCAGAAACTTTGGGGTCATGTTCTTTTTCTTTTTCTTTTTTGCTTATCTTTGTCTAGAATGCAAAGAGTTTGGTTTTAATCTTTTTTTTTTTACTTTTGGCTTACTTTCCCCTTTTTCGCCTATAAATATAAATAATTTGTTTTTTATTTTGAAGGCGTCTCTAAAGGTTTTAGGTTGCTCAGATCTCGCACATTGCTCGGTTTACGATCTCGTACAGAACCGCTGCCGAAACTTGTCTTTCTTTGCTCTTAATGGATTTGACAAAACCTCTGCCAATTCTTCAAAAAGTATTGTTTGGATGACAAGCATATCGATCTATCAATGTTCAATGAGCTCCGAGTATGAACGTGCATATCTATGGTATGAAAAGCTATCTTCATCTACATACGCCAATGATGATATCGGCAATGATACAGTAACTTCACTGACCAGCTAGATACAAAAAATCACGATACAGTAACTGCACTGACCAGATAGCTAGATACAAAATCACAACCAATGTAGGTAAATTTTTTGTCTGGCATAGAAATTACACAATCACCTCAGTTTTGAGTTTCAGAGTTCCCTCAATTTGCAACTCCTTTTTCAACAAAAATTCATGCAAACTATCTTTGACATCATATTTTTGAAAAAGTATGCTAACTGGGCGAGCATTACACAACCAAAAAAGATGAAGTCGTAGCTTAAGCCAAATCTTGTGCCATCTCGGTCACATTACTATCATAGTCACACCTATCCCCTTCATCATAGCCCGCTGTATCTCTTTATGCTCAGTAGAGCCTCTCCTTCTAATTCAACCAGCATGCGGCAGAAGTCCTCAACATCTTTGGCTGCTTCCTTGAATGGGAACCTGAACTCTTTCCAATGGTATTGTAGAGGGACATTGAGAGAGGTTTCTCTTAAAGGGACCTTGGCGAGCACATCAAACCCGCGATGATCAACAGAGAGCAAAAATGCATCCTTCAAGCAATGAAAGAGGATGATAGTCAACAGTATTGCAATAGTAGGTCTTAATTTAGACAACGAGAGAAAAGGCTTCGGAAATCACAACTAAGCATGCTATCCACTTATAAGAGTCACTTACTCTTGCTGTCACTTGAAAATACTCAAAACAGAAAAATATAAGTACTCTCCGCCTTGTGTCACTCTGGTTGATACCATCAATAAGCTTAGAGCAAAATGGCACTATAATGAAGAATATACACATATTAAGACACTAAACATAGTTGTGTAAATGAAATGGGGAAAGAAGATATTGTTGAGCAATAAACTTGTTCCCAGATGACAAGTTTCTAGCTCAAAATTTGAACAGTCCATGCAGCCATCTTTTAAGGTACATATATGCAGGTGCTCAAATTTTGGAATTTGGACAGTCCAAGCGGTCCTTTTTAAGGTGCAAAGATGCAGATGCAAAGCTGAAATCAATCAAGTAGGAAAGCTTACATAACAGATCTGATTTTGGGGGTTCAAAATTATCCAATTCAATATTATGGTTGCTCCCAAAGGAATCTATGTAGACACATGAACTGCAATATAGATATCCACAGTCACAAATAGCTCTTTGTAACTACTCATGTCGATAACATTGAAAAAATACTTGTGCTGATGAGCAATAAAAAGGTCACTGAACATCACAAAATTAGCAAGTAAAGCATATATTACTCACCCAATTTCAAACTTCAAAATATTGTAGCTCTGTTCATTGAGTAAACTAAGGAGGCCTTCACTCCGTGACCTAAAGGTAGCACTTGCAGAAGATAAGATTGCTGAAACTCCATAACTAGCTTCAGTAGAAGCTTTATGCTCCTTCAGAATAACTTTCTTCAGGTTATCAGCTACAACCGGAACCTTAAAAATAGAATATGAAGCACAAAAAATAATTTAGCATTGCTTCACCACCTTCTGCTGGGCAATCAAACATGCCCACCCAGCGCCCAGTGTCTAGGTAGTCAGAGCAAGCTTACCTTCGTCTCTTTCATGCGCAGGACATCACCGGTCATAGCAACTCGAGGAGGCAACTGCACCAGATAACAAGATCACCACCAAAGGTAAGAATACTATAAAAAAAAAATTGAGCAACCCTACAACAAATTTTGATGACTCCAAGCTCATGGAGAAAGAAGGACCTTGTTGATTGACTTGAGCAAGCTGGTAAGGCGACCAGGGATCGGACTGCACACAGCAAGAGACCCCCGCTCATCGATTGCTACGTTCTACATAACACAGGATTCCACACAAGCAACACATTTCATGCAATTTAATCATAACAGCAACCACTACTACATACTAATCAGCCATCATAAGTAAAACATGCCTAGGTGCTAGAGCATTACAATGTTGTGGAGGTCATTCTCCGGGACGATCAAGTAAGGCATGCTGTTGAGGACCACGTAGTGCACTTTCGATGTGTAAATCTCCCCCTTGCTGACCATCAGCGGTGACCCAGGCAACACAAAAAAAAAAGATCCTCTTAAAACTTTAAGGCGCCATTTGCACGGGCATATGGATGAAGTATATGAGTAAAGAAAGATGTAGGAATTGGTGCACGAACCTTCCCTTGGCATCAGCTTTAATGGTGTTGAGGTGCGCCTCCCAACTGGCGCCCAAGATGTTCTGCAAAGGGCATGAGAATCAGCTAGAGCGAGAGGGAGCATCCGGTGAGGAGCGAGCGCCGAGGTTGTCTAAGAGGAGTACCCTGCACTTCTCAGTGGCGGAGAGAGGGACGGATTTGATCTTCGCCATCGCCATGGCTCCTGTTCAGCGCGCACCAACTGCTCGACGAAATGTTCCCAACGCTGGTGGTCCAAGTTGAGGAAGAGGAGGCGGAGGCGGTGGTGGCCAACTAGGAAACCTAGAAGAAAAGGTGAAGAGTGCCTACCGCTGACAGCGGCAGAGAACACCAGCGGCGGCGAATGACGGCGATGCTAGCGGCCGCGCGGAAGGTGGCGCCGCGGCGGGTCGCGGCCGCGCGGGAGGCAGGCGCCGCGGGCAGGAGGCGGATGGCGGCGCCGGCTCCGGCGCCGGGCAGGTGGAGAGGAGGAGCTGGAGTGGTGGAGTTGGCTTCTACGGTTAGCTGTTGAGTTGGGCCGTGCATATGAGGCCCATTAGGAAGGTGGTACTAATTTAATTTTTTTTAAAAAAAAATGGGTGTACATCTGTACAACCTTAACATAAGGCTGTCTCCAATAGGCTTTTCTCCAAGGCTCTTTCCAACAGGCTCCTCTAAAGAGCCCCTATCCAAAAATAGGGACGAATTCTTCCTCTATATGCTCAACAATATTCCCTATTTCATTCTCTAAAATAGAGAATTGTTCTTCATTCCCTTATATGTAGGGATTTTATCTCCTTCCCCTATACAATTCTCCATATAGGGATGTTGTTGAAAATGAGAAAAATATATAGAGAGATTTTTTTTAGAGGAAGCATGTATATGAGGCTATAGGGAGCCAAATTTAGGGACCACTGTTAGAGTTAGCCTAAAACATCCTCTACCCTAAAATAAGAGACGAATTCTTCTCCTATATGATCCAACGGCATTTCCTATTCCGTTCCCTAAAATTGAGAATTTCTCTCCATTCCCTTATATGTAGGGATTCTCTCTCCTCCCCCTATATAATAACGGCATTTCCTATTCCGTTCCCTAAAATTGAGAATTTCTCTCCATTCCCTTATATGTAGGGATTCTCTCTCCTCCCCCTATATAATTCTCCATATAGGGAACGCCGTTGGAGATGGAAGAAATATAGGAAGAGAATCTTTTTAAAGAAAGCCTGTATATGAGGCCATAGAGCGGCACGGCCCGGCACGGCCCAGGCCCGGGCCCATCAAGGCACAGCCCGATTAGGTCAGGCACGGCACGGGCCGTGTAACTAATCGTGCCATGCCATGCCGGCCCACGGGCTCAGGTGGCGGCCCAGGCACGGCATGCAGCCTGCCAAGCTGTGCCATGACGGCCCGTTAGCACGACAGGCCTCATGGGTCGCTAGCAGGCCTCGCGGAGGCAGGAACCGGGGCCAGGGAGGGAGCGAGCGCACGCGCGAGCCGGGAGGAGGAAAAAAATGGGCGAGCGCCGCGTCCTAGAGGACTCGATCCCACGACCTCGCAGCTCGCACCTGGGAGGACTAGCGCCGCGCTAGCTAGCCAACTGGCCGCAGCTGCCTTTGTGTTTATATAGGTCAACGGTTCCAAATATACCTACAGATAATAAACAAAAACAAAAAAATAAACGGGTCGTGCGTGCTTGCCCATCTCGCTCAGTGGCGGCCCGCACGCACGCCTCGTCGGCGGGCAAGCACGCCCGTTTACTATCGTGCCGGGCCGTGCTCGTGCCGGGCCAAATCAGCGGGCTTTCGGGACGACCCATTTGGCCCGGCCCATCTAGCCATCTATAGGTAGGATCAGCTGGTCACTGGGGTAGCGCCGTAGCGGCGGCGCCTTTTGCAGGGTCTTTCAGGTGGGTACTTTTTTTTTTTATGGGTACTTCTCTTCTATTGTGGACCAACATACACGTACCTACATGAAACCCGGCCCATTAACCATAGTCTGATGAATGATGATAGCTTTGAGCTTGGATTTAGCTGAATTTTTCATTTTTTAAACGCGACCTAAAACATTTTTTAATAATAGCAGATGTGTTGCCTATTTGGTTGGTCGGTTGGTTGGGGTGGGTATGGGGGGGGTCGCAAAAGTTTTAATTACAAGACTCTATGTACAGAGGAATCAAGGAGGGGTGAGGGGCAGCTCTAAAGCTAACAGCGATCATCAGTCCTAAAAGCTAATGCGCGAAGCTGCAAATCCTGCTTGATGAGCTGAGTAGTAACGTCGCTTACAATGATTTTTCTTTCCAAGCATTCCAACATACTTATGTAATCACAGCGTCAAGGAACCGCCTCCTTGCTCTTAGGGATGGCAAAAAAATCCATGGGTACCGCGTCAAGGAACCGCCTCCTTGCTCTTAGGGATGACAGAAAAACCCATTGGTATAGGTACCCATGGGTATCCGATCCGATGGGCATGGGTATGGGTTGCAACCTATACCCATAGGTTTTCGGGTTTGGGTACGGGTTCTATTTTGTACCCATGGGTTACTCGAATCCTGACCGGTGGGCCATGTATCAAATATACAGGCCACTGCCCATTGCCAACCGGGCCAACCCCACTGCGTGAAGCTTGCTCACCCATCCCCCACACCAAAAATCCCTAACCCTCATCCCCCATCCCCCATCCAGCATCGGCAGCCGCCTCCTGCCATGGCCCCCCATCGGGCCGCCGTCATCGAGCCGCATCGGGTCGCCACCGACGCCGAGCCTCCTCCTACCATGGCCCCCATCGCCGCCGTCGTCGAGCCAAGACGCCGCCGCCGTCACCGACGCCGAGCCTCCTCTTGACGTGGACCCCCCTCGGGCCGCCGTCGCCATTGCCGCATTGAGTCGCCATCGCCGACGCCGTCGCCGCATCGGGTCGCCATCGTCGACACCAAGTCGCCTCCTGCGGTGGCCCTCCTCAGTGGCGGAGCCAGCCCAACTGAGGAGCCTGGGCCCAGGGTGGCTGGGCCTTGGCTCCGCCTAGTTGGGCCCGGGCCACTTGCCACAAATATGCTGAAAAATGAGCTAGGCCGGAAGGAATATATGCCTTGCTATTGGGCCGAGCCCGGGCCCTGGCTCCGCCACTGGCCCTCCTCTCCCCCCCACCCTTGGTCTCTTTGCAACGAGCCGCCGCAGCCGTCGTCGCCGATGCCGAGCCGCCTCCTGCTGTGGCCTCCCATCGGCCGCCGTCGCCGTCGCCGCATCGGGCCGCCGCGGCCGAGCCAACTCCTGCTGTGCCCCCCTCTCTCCTCCCTCTCCCCTAACTGTGTGCCTGTATACTTTCTTTCGGGTATCGGGTACCCGTCGGGTTCGGGTATGGGCGCGGGTATATACCCGTAGGTATTTTTGGGTTCGGGTATGGGTGGAATCTTTGGGTTTTGGGTTCGGGTATATCAGAGGTGTACCTGGAGATACCCGTCCGATTGCCATGACGTTTTTCTTCTCAAATCAGTCCACCATTTTTGAAAGGAATGAGATAGGGGAGGCAGAGCCAATTGTCTCCGGTGTTACTCTGATAGGATGCTGCACCACACATCCTTAGTAAGGGCAATACACGAGGAGGCGTTGAACTAACTCTGGAGAGACTCCACAAAGGGAATAGAGCAACACAACCTAAAACTTAATATTTCTTCCAATAAATGCATACAAATTTTTAGAATAGGACTAAATTATACGGGCGGTCTCTAAACTATCACGCGGTTCTCATCTAGATTTCTGATCTTTGAAATTAAAGTTTAGACTCCCCGAACTATTAAAGTGACCCAAATCCAGTCCACCGTTGCCACGCCACTGCACGAGAGCTAACGTGGCTGCTCGCCTGCTCCACCGCACGAATCCTGCCACCGTGGATAGTCCACGTGGCAATTTTTATATTTTATATTTATTTTTAAAGTAAATTATATGGACGGTCCCTAAACTATCACGCAATTCTCATCCAGGTCCCCGATCTAGATGAGATCGAGGAGGCTAAATTGCAATTTGAAAGATCGTGGATGTGGATGAGAATTGCATGATAGTTTATGGACCGACCGTATAATTTACTCAGAAAATAAATATAAATATAAGAATGCCACGTAGATTGTCCACAGTAGTAGGATTCATGCGGTAGAGCAGCCACGTCGACGTGCGTGGCAACAGTAGACCGGATTTGGATCACTTAATTTAATAATCAAGGGATACTAAACAACAATTTGAAAGATCGAGGATCTGGATAAGAACTACGTGATAGTATAGCTGTTAATGGGAAAAAATCCTACTAGCACACTGCTTTGTACGTTTGAGTTAGGGCCCTTGGCCTATGTCTGCTGAGTTGGTTGAGTTGCCCACGTGGCGTCGCATCCATGGTGATCTTGGTTGCGCTCATCACCTTCCTGGCCCTCACGCTCCGGCGCGTCCGTGACAGATCTCTTTTGTTGATGGTCTCAACTTATTTTCTCCAACACTGCTCAGCATATTTTGATAGTGTAGGCAGCATAGATATGAAAACATCTTTATGACAATTAATAAATCCATGAGTTGAGTGCCACAAATTGCAACATTTTAGGGTAGAAAGAAAGCCCTTACTAGCGGACGGCATACCCTTAGAATGGTATAAATCTTTCACGTGAAATACCATATGAAACATCTTGTGAAACACGTGAAATACTCATAAAACATTTATAAAACACAAAACAAATGAAATACTTTAAGAAACATCATGTGAGACAAATTAATAAAACACCGTATAAAACATCTGTACCAATGAAATGGTATAGTGTCCATTAGTGTTCTAAAAAAATAGATTCTTCAAACATTAACCACTTGTCAGCATGACGCTAGTTGTCCAGAAGTTAGCCCAATTAAGCAAACTAGGTTATACAACTATACAAGTCATAACCTCGATTCGTACATTATTCATGGAATCATAACATTCCTACTGTTTGTTGCCCATAAATCCACAGGACCAATGATAGATATTATGCTATTCTAGATGACGATGGCCATCAAACTTGATTTTTAACCCGTGAGAAAGAAGAATACACCGATTCAGTTGCTAAGGTCCTGAGGATGCCCGAGCAAGAGAGGCAAGAAATGGCAGCGGCAGTGCGAAGAGGTTTCATGAAGGTTAATCCAATTTTATGAGCAATCAAAAACAGATAAACAAAGGTATCTTTTTTTTTTACAGTACGATAACATGAACATGCAGTGGAGCACGGAATTCTGTTGGGCCGTTGGCTGCATCTTCATATTTTTGGTTTTGAGATGTTCGGGATTACCGATTACCGATACTTCTGTGTATCATGTACCGTTGTACAAAATACAGATCAATGATAATGATATTATCCCCTTTTTAAAAGAGCTGAGATGAATCCTTGATCATATGCTGTTTTATTCTTTATTGAAGTTTCATTGTCTATATGATTATATCTTATAATTACGGGACTGTAAGGCATAGTCGCCTGAAGAATAAAAATAAGTGTCCGTTGCGTAATTTTTAGAAGCTGAATGAGAGCTGCGTGATACTTTTGGAGCACATGTACTTCCTCCGGTCACAAAAAGAAGGCACCGTTGACTTTTGGACGCGTCTTTGACCATTCATCTTATTCAAAAAGGTTATATAAACATTATTTATTTTGTTATGATTTGGTTTATTATTAAATATATTTTAAGTATGACTTATATTTTTTTACATATTTGAACTAAATTTTTGAATGAAACGAATGGTCAAAGACGTGTCGAAAAGTCAACGACGACTTTTTTGTGACTAGAGGTAGTATAGTTTGCTCAAAAAATAAATATAAAATATAAAAATTGCACGTGTACTATCCAGTGTGGCAGGATTCGTGCGGTGGAGCAGCCACGTCGGCTCCTATGCGGTGGCGTGGCAACGATGTATCAGATTTGGATCACTTTAATAGTTCAGGGAGTCTAAACTACAATTTGAAATATCGCGGACTGGATGAGAGCTGTGTGATAATTTAAGGACTGCCCGTGTCATATACTCTTAAAATTAGTTAAGAAAATTTCAGAGACATTTGAGAATTAGCAAATCTATATAATTAACGCCAGTTTATTTTCCTTGGCAACATATATAATGCTAATGTTCATTGGATACTAACATGCTAACATTAGATCTGGATTATCAGATTCATGAGAAATAGCCTAGATTTGCAGAGGTAAAAGCCCCTTTCTCATTTAGAAGGTCATGGGGTTTTTTTTATGAAAGCATTTGTCATGGGGTTTTTTTTTATGAAAGCATTTAAGTGAGAAAAAGAGCTTTCACTTTGGGCTGCTCCTTATAGATCCGATGACCCAGATATAATGTTGACATGTTAGTACGTAATAGGTATTAGCACTGAATGCGCTGCATTTATTCTTTATTGATATTTGGAAAAGTGCCGATTTGGTCTCTTAACTATGCCCGCCGAACCACTTTGGTTCCTAAACCTCAATATCGGACTTGTGAAGTCCCTCATGTAGCAAAATCAGACTTGACCGATCCTTTGACTGGTCAAAACAGACGGTAATAGAGTTTTCTTGCCAACGTGGACTGCACGTTATTGCCAAGTCACACATGGTGAACACCTGGTCATTGCTGTCACGTAAGCAAGAAAACCCTAAAAATCCTACATGCCTGTCACATAAGCAAGAAAACCCTAAAACCACCCACTGACCTAGTCAATGGACTATTTTGGTCCTTTTTTGCAAATGAGGGGGCCTCACAAGTCCGGTATCGAGGTTTAGGGACCAAAATGGTCCAACGGACATAGTTGAGGAACCAAATCAGCACTTATACCTTGATATTTTATCTATAACTTATAATTAACGTCGTTCTTATCATATGCTATTAGCCGTCCTCATTGCTTTTGGCTCTTTATAAAAACAAACATTGGTAAATGGTATGGTCAAAAACTCACACAGCTCACAAGTAGTGCTATAACTGAAACAGGCGCCCTCTAAACGGGCACAGAAGTTACAGGGAAAGAAGAACGATTCAGTGTTATTTATTCCGTCAAAATGAAGTAACAGCAACTGCTGTCTCCATCTATTTAAAACAGTAACAGCAATTACTGACATGTTCATGTCTATAAGACCCTCATAGATTTCTTCTTCATTTCAAGGTTACTTAGTGGAAGACAGTCGGAATTCAGCACAAGCAAACAAGGTCTTGATTATCACAGGGAAGGTCTTGACTATCACAGGGACTAGTCGAACTAGTCTTTCGCAAGCCGCTGGAGATGGTAATTGATGGTATTTGCTGCGTTCTTCTTCGGTTTCCCTTGCTGCAATAAGAAATTGAGGCATCACGACCACAATTTAGGGAGCATAATAATGACTAGTTTCAACAATCAAGTTCAGAAAAACAACACCTTGTGAGGTAAACAATCCGAGGGATGAAAAGTTCCAAATAGTAAAATGAGGAGAACAATTCTGACTTATGAGGGATGCAAAAAACTAAAAGGTGCAGTGAATAATGACCTGAGCGTGACTGCAGGCAACCAAGAGCTCCTTCTGACTTAAGCATTTGTCCTCATTCTGCTTGTTCAGGGCTAGGCAGTTCAGGAACGACATCATCTCCAACATGCAAGGCTTCGGTTCACCGCGATTGAGAAGCTTCTTCGGGTTTATGTACAGCCCAGGCTTCCTACCCATCCTGCCACTCCAATTCATGTGAGATCAACTTTACATTTTCCTCAAAAAAAAAGATCAACTTTACATGGAGCAATGCTGTAAATGCAACCAGGAATTCCCAATTGCGATAACAGATATGAATGACTTTAATATGCAAATAGTACAATACAGACAATGTATGTGTGTGTGCAAAGGCTATTTCGGGTAAGGTTGGTGTTGGCCACTGTAGTAGTATCCGTATGAGTGGCTTGAGTATTACAAAGCAATTGCAGGAATCCTGCACTTCTCCTATCATACCTTCTTCGTGTATACGAAATAGTGGACTTGACTAACTCAATTCTTAGGAAATCACGAATCAAATCATTTGCTCTTACCTCAACAAGGGAAGCACGAGCCTCCTCTTTTTCTTCCTGTTCCCAATTCACTACTATGCAAGTTCGAACAAATTGACTATTCATGTGATAAATTCTTTGAGTTAACTTGCTATTCTTTGAGTGAACTCATGCATACATGTGTTCATAGTAGTAAACTTCAATGAAGTGCTCATGATATGATGGCATGATGGGATTTGTGGTTCACACAAGAGCACAGCTTGCATAAGCAAGCAAACAACACTACAACAGCAGATGACACGAGAACATGCTATGAAATCATGGTTTGGCTACCGCGCGCGAATTTTCTTTTGGCAGGAACTTTTGGTCGAACAACTTGCGAAATCACCATCGATGACATCAGCAAAGGCGCAGGCAGCACGAACGCGTTCGATACTACAGATAGGAGGACGAGGGCAATGGGGAGAACCGCTAAGTTTGCAGCCCTAGCTTCTCCACGCGGCGGGGCAAGACCCGCGGAGAGGAAGTGAAGCGATGCGCCACGAAGGTCCTACTGTTTAGATCAACGGTGATTAGGATGCCGCGGCGGCTCCGGTGACGCTGGCCGCCGGAGACGAGCAAGGCGAGCTGGTCGGGGAACACCTCGCCCCGGAGAGGTGGAAGAAGGCGGGGGAAGAGGAGAGAGAGAATCCGTGCGAGATGAAAGAGGAGGGTGGGTAGGAGTAAGAGTACCTGCAGGGCGCGGCGGAGGAGCGGCGGGCCGGCGGTGGCGGCGGCACGGTCTCGCGGTTTCAGGAAGCGAGGACAAAGAGGCGAACTTAGGTATAGAACGGAGGGAGGAGATGGCCGTTGGATCTTAATCCGAGGGAGGAAAAAAGAAGGGGGCCAAATTATAAAGTCGCGACTCGCTACTCTGCATTGCGTCCCATTCCGAAGGGGAAATTAAAGGGCGGCCGCCGTCTCCGCGACTAACCGCGCGCGCTTAGACCAGAGCCCGTCCCGCCGTGGATCGCCGGAGGAGGGTAGGGCCGGTGGGATCCCGACGGGCCATATGGTGGGCGGAGGCGGCGGCAACGGGGGCGAGTAGAGCAGCGGGGGCGAGCGGCGGACGGATCGGCGGCGCGGCGAGGCGTCGCCGGGGGCGGGGGCCACCATGTCTGCCGTAGTGTGTGGGAAGAGGTCCTCCTCCATCTTCTCCGACGAGCTCGTCCCTTCCGCTCCTCCCTCCCCTCCACACCACCAGCCCTCCAAGCGGTCACGCTTCTCCCCTACCCGCGCTTTCGACGACGCCGCGGCTCACCGCCGGGAGGCTCTCCTCCATCACCTCCTCTCCCTTTTCCCCCACATGGATCCCCAGGTGCAATTTAATTTGTTGTTTTTTAAGTCGTATTTGGGATTGTCGTTTGAACGCTGAAGGGTGATTCCTTTCACGTGAATTTTGCGCTCTGTGGGAGTTGAATTCTGTAGAGCTTGGATCTGTGAATGAATTGGGGCTATTCCTGCTCCATTCTGCTTAAGGCCTTGTTTGTTTCAGCTTAAAGTTGAGTTGAGTTTTATTGTAGCAAATTTGCGGCCCCCTCAAAAGATGTTTTAAAGAATTCAAGAAATTATGAAAAAAATATTTTACAAACTCAAAGAAGAACTATTTAAAACCCCACAAAAATGACTACAAAATATTACAGCATTTGACTTATATAAAAATATCATATTTTCATTTAATTTAATTTAATCTAATCTAATCTGAAACAAACAAGGCCTAAATCTAAGCATTATTCTTGTAGGATTGGTTGTCTGTCATGTTGATTGGATGCTGGTATGTTGTTGTAGAAGGCTAGAAGCATACGTGTTAGGTGGTTGTTGGTTGTTTTCATGATATCTATAAATTTGTCTACCCTGAATTTTCCAATCAGAAATGGTTCAAAATTTTGATGAATATCAACGCATTTTATTTCATTATTATTCAACAAAACTAAGAAGGATACTAGTTTTGACGCATATCAAACAATGTAAGGATAGTACATAAAAATCTGTGACGAAGATAGGATATTACGTTGAGCCTGTGCCGTTGCCGAATTAGAACATTTACATTTCAGGGTTGTGTTATGTAACAGGATATTTACATCTTGTTAGGACAACACCAAGAAGTTTGGTGTTTTTCAGAAAATTTTCCATGGTTTGGATATCCAATCCTCGCATCTTGTGTTGCTGCTATGCTACATGGCATTATCTATTGTGCAATTGCCATTTTTTCTGGATGATTTATAATAAGCACTTCAAGCTTCACTACAAAATTCAGATATATGCAATATGATTTCAGGGAATTTCTGTTGTAGTTTCATTTATTTGAATTAGATATTCATATCTCATTTTGACTGAGATGTTTTCGCCAAATCTATCAACCATAAAGCTACAAAGGACTTGAATTAATGTGTTCATTTGTGCCAAACCCCAACCATGAAACGACATTATTGGTCATCTGAATTTTCAGTATTGTTTTGCTTAAATGTGACATGCATGCAAGATTTATTATAAATCCATTATATTCATTTACATTTGTTGTCATGATTCTTTATGCTAAGTACATTATTTTCTGGTTCGTTCTCTACATTTTTTAGACTGGTGTTTTGTTTACAATTTTAGACTGGTGATGACTGGATTGTTTTCATGACATATAATTTAGCTCATTACTTTAGTGGATAAGTAGTGGGATTCTTATCATGGATGTAAAATTTTTAAGTTTAATATATTCACCCTTTCAAAAAAGGATAGTGGATTCTTACCGTGGTCATCTGGTATTGATTTCACTGTTATTGAGAATGATTCCAGTTGCTTGAAAGAGCTCTTGAGGCATCTGGAGATGATTTGGAATCTACAATAAAGAGTTTGAAAGACCTCTGCCTTGAGTCAGCTAAGACTGTCTTGCCGGTTGCTGTTTGTGAATCCGAGAATGTCATGTCAACAACATTTAAAATATCGGCTGAAGGTATAGTGTTATACTGATGAAGTTTTCATTTGAAGGCAGCTGTATGGTAAACATAAAAGCATGCAGTAATCATATACCCCTGTTATGCATTGACCCAGGTTGACTGTTGATATAAAAAATCTTAAATTTGTTGGATAATGTAACTGAAATTGTGAATTTAACTACTCTGCTTCATGTTGTGCTACAATGATAAGTAGCCTGATTGTACAGGCATCTTTCCTTGCATTTCCCTTATTGCCACGTGTGAATATTGTTGACGACCTGCTGATGGTGTCAATGTGTCATACCCTGTACCTGTTACATATTCATGTCCATTATTCCATTTCTATGACACACGTTATGCTATCTTATGAATGAGACAGATTACTTGAAACAATCTAGTATGAGTGGTTTGAAGCTTGATTTCTTATCACGTGTCAGCAATTCTCTGACATATGTGCTGCAAACTTGCAATTATTCAACCTATTTGGCCTATTGTGTGATGCCTCTACTTAATATATGCTACAGCAAGGCATGGAGCTATGCTGTTCCATTTTCAATTGGCCTATTTTGTGACTTCCTTTGTGCTAGCTAGATTTTTATAACTTCTAGGATATGCACTGATTGTCAACCAACTCATATTGCTATATGACTATGTATTTTCATGAACCATGTATTCCTTTTGTTAACTAAATTTAGAAATGCTCTAACTGCTCAAGAAATTGTGTGATTTCATAACTGTACAAATTGCTTCGGCAGGTGTTGTTAGTAATGACCATCTAGATGTAATTACTGAAAATCCACCTGTGACAGAGAATTGTCAAAAAAGCTATCAACAAAGCTCAGAATGGGTTGATCTATTTGTCAGAGAGATCATGAGCTCTAACATAAATGATGCAAGGGCCTGTGCATTGAGAGCTTTGGAGGCATTTGAAAAAATTATCATGGAGCGGATAGTAGCTGAAGCAGAGCAAAAATTGCACAAGGTACTACAGTGCATAATGTGCATGGTGCACCTGTTATCTCTAGGATCAGGTAATTCTTGGGCTAAGTGTAAATAGTTATGTTTTATATGTCCATAGGAAAATGTGATGTTGAAGGAGCAACTAGCAATGACTTCGCGAGAGAACACTGCTTTGAAGCGGGGAATTGCAATCCAGCATGAGCGCCAAAAAGAGCTCGATGAGATGACTCAGGAGGCTAATAACCTGAAACAGCTGGTTTCGCAGTATCAGGGGCAAATAAGTACTCTTGAGGTATTTCTCAGACCTTGCGATTTTGACCCATATGTGTTCATCTTTCATGAAGGTGTTCTAATGGATATTCAATTATTTTTGGAATTGTGCCGCATTGCAGATAAATAATTATGCACTTAGAGTGCATCTGGAGCAAGCTCAGCATCACAATTCCATGCCTGGTCGTTCCCCTCCTGATGTTTTCTAATACACCATCGGGCCATATTCCTCTCAAGCTAAATTTCATCTGATGAAGGATTCACCTATCCCTCGTCATATTATATTGGTACACTAAAACCCTTAAAGAGGTCCAAAGCTCATATGTTATGTTGCATGTATTGCGTCACTGAACACCTGTAATCAGAAGTGCGCAAGGATGAAGCATCAATGTTAAGGTGCAGCCCCCATGTGCGCCTTGATAGTTTGAACAAGGATTACGTTAAGGTTGAGGTTGAGGTTGAGGTCGAGGTTGATAGTGCCATGGTACCTACTGCTTAATATATACTTTGTAACTGTGATTTTGTGTGTGAAGAGTGAGGACATCGTATTGTAATGCAAAGAATCAAACGACGAGGTAATGATAGTTTGCCATTGCACAGTACAACGCATGATATATTGAACTCGATCAAGAATATTGGTGGGATGCAATTGCTTATTCCTTTTGGAGGATATCTGTATCCGAAATTCCAAAGGTCTTGTTGAGCAATGGCTCAAAGATCATACTTAATTCGTTGAATGCCTTCCAGGCTTGTTCGCATCTCACCTCTACACGGTTATTTTTTTTGTAACGGACAGCAAACTACTTCCTGAGAAGTGACCATTCACTTCATCAAATATGTACTAGTACTTCCGATCCCGACTAGGCTATATGTAAAGATCGCACATCATGCACGAGCAATGGCGCAGATATTCTAGTCCAGGTAGGCACCCGACAGCACAGACGAAATCGTTCTTCCTGCAAAGGGCAACACCGTTCTAGCCGTCTCCACTTCCACGTGAAAGATCCCCAGATTGAGATTTTCGGTCCCCAAACCAATGTTATTCGGATAGCGGATTTAAAATTTCGCAAACCTAACTTTGTCCTGTGTTTCAACGCCCGATGTGGTTGCGGTTTTGTGAAACCATGGTACCAGTGAAAGCTGATTTCGACTCCATTAATTTAGGGTAACTACCAAAGTAATATCCTTCTAAGTGGATGACTAGTTGCCTACGTAGATGCAGGAGCACTGCTTTCCGCCCATGTGATGGGGGTGGCTAACTAGGGGTGGGACTGGGTCGGTTTGACCCTTTGGGCCACCGATCCAATTGAATTTTTTTAGCAAAACGGATCAGTGGTTCGGCCCAAACAAAAAAATGGGCCGAATCGGTTCGACCCTACCGATCCATTGGATCGAAGGGTTCGACCCGCCGCCTCACCTCCCGACGCCTCCCCTCCTGCCGCCGGCGCCTCCTGCAGCCGGCGCCTCCCCTCCCGCCCCTCCCGCCGCCTCCTCTCCCGCCGCCTTCGCCTCCCCTCCTGCCGCCTCCCCTCCCGCTGCCGGCGAATACCTTGTGTCTGATCAAGGTGGACAGTACTGGCCTTGATTATCTTTGCCTCCCTAATCCCTAGTATGGGTGAAAATTCCTTTTGCTGAAAATGTTGTAAACATGATTAATTTTTTTTTCTGTTTATTAACATGAACTGCGTCTGCTGATGGTCTTTGCTTATTCTTTCATGTTTCCCTAGCTTGATTTAGTATTCTGTCTGCGGACAGGCTAACCATGTTAATCCATGTGGTACACACTGATTTGAAGGGGCCTAATTAGCACTAGATAGGCTGCCCTATTAGTACAGGTATAAAACCGTGCCCTGATATAAGTTAACTCGGAAGATATGATAAGAGGGTGCTTATTGATCATGGAGGACAGTGGTTAAATTTCCAGCTCGGACGATAGATTATGTCGAGATGGGAAAAAAAAACTGCATTGGCTTTTATCTGGTCCATGAGTGTCACTTGTAAGTTCTAGCATCAATGAGTGTAATTTCTAAGTTCTAGCCCAGAGGTTCCTTGCCAGTTGTAGGAATCGGCACATATGAAGATTTACCTTTCAGAGTTCAGACGCCTGTTGCTCCTCATATACATCCTATAGTGTGGCTTTTAACAGAGACTTTTTTAGTCGAAGTGAAAATTCCCAACGCAAACCCCAGTCAGAATTTCCCAGTTACCATGGTCTTTCTGAGGCCCTTACCCTGGGTGTATACACACCTATAGAACTAGAATAGACCAACCAGCCTGTATACACATGTATGGTTTTAATCACTCCAGTTGAGCTTTCCAGCTGCAAGTGTACAATATGCTGTGAGCCTACCGCCGAAACAATCAGACCGACCTCATGACCTCGTCAATACCCTTGCCCCTGAGCACTAACAAAATTCTAGAACTGGCTACATGTAAAATTTATTATATACACTGTTTAGACCTGAAGTTGTCAGGTTCCAAAAGTTTCAACAACAACTTCTCTAGCTTCGCCGAGCTCTTAGTCGGCCTGAGGACAAAGGACCTTCCGAAGAAGGCACAGGGGTCTTTGCTACCTACCGAGCTACCCAGGCACCATCCACCTGGTGTGAAGGTGTCTGGTGCCCGGCTCAACAGCTTCGCATCGATCATGTCCAGGACGGGGTTGTCATTTGCGAAGGAGTGCGCAAAAGGCGCCCCGCTGTTTGCAATTGCATCGAAGTACTTGGTTGTCAGGTTAACAGGGTGTGTCCGCGGGGGGTTGTCCCACGCCATAAAACGGAGATCGTTGTTAATGGTGGTGTTCTGATAGTACTTTGAATTGCAGATCACTGTGTGGAAGTAGCCTTCTGAGGATGACAAGAAGTTGGCAAAATACATGAGTAGTGTGCGAGGAAGGTTGTCCCATCCCAATAGGCAAAACTCCAGGAATGATCGGCTAATTATTACCCATGAAGAACCTGAATCAGGAGGATAAGAACATCTGTTAAGAGTTAAAATTTACATATTACCAAAGAGTGAATTTTGACTGTTGACAGCCAAAATTTATAGCATTATGCAAAAGAGGGATATCCAAACATCAAGTACCACGTATTCCCTTTTTATCCTCAACAAAAGTCCCTACAAATGATGTGAAAACCCAAAGTTGCGATTGTGAGATGATGAATGGCAAACTCTCACTGCTGTAAACAGTAATGTGCGGCACTAATCTGTGGAGACAACACCAGCTATTTTCTACCTAGTAGCTCCAGTTAATGCTGCTTGTCTTAATGTACGACTAAAAAGGCATTGCCTGTTAGTTCATTTGGATGTTTTTCATCACAATCTCCATTTGATCTTTCAAGATTAGTTGCGTAAGTACCCCTTTTATGTCTAATATTATAATACCTATCATGCAAAAACTACTTCAAGGCTTCAAGTCCTTTAATAAGCTAACTGTAACTGTTAGACAAACATGACGAATTTCATTTTTCAATCATCTGAGAATATTTTAACACCACATATTATCAACAATGTGGGAAAAAATGTAATCAAAAGGAAATTAATACTTCAGTTGTTCTTAATACTCTACACCATATAGCAACGTGGATAGGAATACATTAGTACTTTGCACGAAAAGATTATTGTGAAAATAAGCCAGATAGCCAACAGTACAATGTTCAGATGATTAATTCAGAATACCTGAGTTGCAGAAAGGAGAAAACTTCTAAAAGGATGAGACAATACCTACAAATATTTTGAAAGCTGAAGGCATGCTTCTTTTCTCCTTTGTTGTCACAACCTCAGTTTTATTTGAGATTTGCAATGCTGGATCTACAATAATTGGTCTGGCCCTTTGATACCTGCACATGCAACCAAATAATCATGTAAAGAACATATCAGGACATTGAGAAACATGTATAAGAAATAAAATGCTTACTCCTTCCAGCCAATATTGCTTGTGTGCTCAATAAAATTCAGATCCCTTGGAAGATATGAGAAGATATGAAGGACGTCTGTCAATTATGAAGGCAAGAACATAAGTATTATTTCAAAAGTTACAGGACACCAACTATTTTGGTAGAGCATTGCAATCCACAGAAGTGCTATTAATCGATCTATAGGTACACATCACTAAGGGCAGATATAACACTGTTTGTTGCCGTCCATTCGCCCCATTGGATGATTAAAGGATAGGTTTAGGTATTAGTGGCACTTCCAAAGCTAGACTATCAGTCAATAGGATTGGTATTTGCCAGGAGATTTCCAGAGGGAATCGAACCCTTTCCTGTGAGGATCACACACTTTGAAACCTTGAAAATTATTCATAAGTCCAGGAGCACAAGCAATCTTCACATTGGCATTGAGCCCTTCAAAATCATCAAGGTATTGACAAATGTAGAGCATACAGCATTTACCAGGGTTGATGATACATCTGTAACATCCCAATAGAACTTCATACGAGATGATGAAACATACCCCCTCCCCCCTCTTCCACACATGGAGCATATGGAGGTTACTGTGGGACCTGTGCGGTCAAATCTCTAGTACTTTGACCATTAATATATATTAAAGTGTACAAAATATTTTAGTTCATATATAAATGTACAAAATCATAGTTGAAGATATGAAAACGAGATAAACAAACTAGGAAATAGATAAAATTATGAAATTCAAACAAGTAGAACATGAGTTTACATAAAATTAGAAATTTTAATTACTCAATTTGGAGTTCAGATGTAGGAGATGCAATGGTTCAAAGTAATCTAGAAATTATGAAGGGGGTTTTCGGGCAATAGCGAAGCTATCTAACAGCTGAATCTAATGGAGTTGATGGAAGTGGCATATAGGGAAAGTGGTTCAACTTTCTATAGAAAATTGCGAACTTAAAAAAAATTGATGGCAGAATGTGGATTTGGCTAAGTTTTAGTGGCAAATACGAAGTTCTCCTTATATAATATATGAATAAGGAAATTTACTTCTTTATAGCCAATATGTTTGTTTTCAAGCCTATATTTATAAATAAAAAAGGTGAATTGGATGTCTATAAGCTGCTGTATGAGTGCCAACAACAACAACAACAAAACCTTTTAAGTCCCAAGCAAGTTAAAATAGCCTAGAAATGAAGGACAGTAAGAACCACCAACTTTTAAGTGTACAAGTGTACATATACAAAATCTAAAATGTAAAACAAGGTAACCTCAACACTAATTACAAGGCTAATTTATATACAATAACTACAAGGTAGATAATTTAATAAATACCGCTTACCAATATTCAGAACACTACAAACTGCAGGTAATTGAGAAGATGTATGCAGAAAAATAAGATAATTGAAAACATTCAATCTTTGGGTGTGACAGATGTACAGGAAAGGAGAAATCTTAAAGAGAGAATCAAAGAGGTGGGATTGCAAAGGTAAGTGGTGCAGTGATATGATTTTGTGAAGCTTTTTATCAACCGATCTACTTGACTACTTGATATGATTACCGGTACAGTGCTAGGAAGAAGACATGATATCAAGCAGATGATGTGAACATGTGAAGAGTTTAGATCATCAAAGTGAATAATGAGGAGCTGAATTTGAAGGGTGTCTGCTTACCCTTTTGCTATGTTACTTCCCTGGAAAGCAGTTTATTTTCAGTAGTATGTTTGTGTTTTGTGGCATGAGATGTACAGTGAAAAGTACTTATGTACAGATGCTTAAGGATAGAGGGTATCACCACATCACAAAGCACCTGTGTAAAATTCTCCCTCCAATGGAAGGAAGCTTAAGCAGGTGCTTAAATGTGTGGACTACCTTGCTAGCACCAATGCTAATCTAAGCACTTCTCTAAACATAGCTCTAAGCACATGCAAGCTTCTCTAAACACCTGCATTCTACCTGTATTTTCTCCTTCGTCTCGAATCTAAATTTGGCTTTCTGTAAAACTGGATGTATACGTCAGTACTAGAACTTAACTACAAGCCTACATCGAAGGACAGAACGTCACTATTTCAATGACAGACAATTCGAATTGATTCCAAGGATTTATAACATTGAAAAGTTGGTGCTGCCACCTTACAGAGCTGCAAACAGAGCAATTAGCATGACAAATTGCACCAGAATACAGCTGGGAAATAGCTAGCTGATCCAACCTTGGTGGAGCAGAAAGATTAATCCAAAGAATCACATAATCAAAAGCTTCAAAATGAATAGAAGCTACACCCAATCTACCACCAAATACATTCAATCTAGGATAGCAAGTATTCAACAGCATGCAGCAAAGCATACCACACTACCACAGTCCACAAATGAAACACAGCAAAGCATGGCTTGCCATCCCATCATTGCATATGAGAGCCACTTCCATCAGTGTGAGAGGAGCGAAACTCTAATGTAATTTGGCAACTAGAAAAGAGTGCTATGGCTAATTTAAAAAGGAGGAGCAGTCTATACTGTAAAATTGAAACGTGCACACATCTAGAATTACTAACGGGAAACACTAACGTTAGAAACTAGGGGCAATCATGTTCTTTGCTTGGACGTTATTTCTAAGGAGGGTCTTGACTGCTGATGCCCTGCTGCGAAGGGGACTACCAAATAACTACTTCTGCATTCTCTGCCTCAAATGCCTGGAGACCCAGAACACCTATTCCTCGAGTGCCTCTTCTCCTCCCACATTTGGGACCTCCTGGCTTCCAGGCTCAACGCACCATGCCTACTCCGCTCTGCGTGGACTCACACTGATGATCTCAACGTCTGGTGGACCGAGGACATCCTACAATCCAACCTAGGCCCAAGTCTAGGATCGGTCGTGCTAGCAACCCTATGGCATCTCTGGCTTGAAAGGAACAATCATATTTTTAAATTGAAGGAGTTACCGCCAATGATCTTTTTCGATTTGCTCCTAGAGGACCTGCGCCTTTGGATGGCGGCAGACGCCCGCTTTGTAATAAGTTAGCTCATTTGTAGCGCGCGTCCGGGGAAATGCGTCTAAACCTCCCCCTAAAGTTTGTCTGTGTGACTTTCCTATTGAATTAATTCAAGGCAGTTCTCCTGTCTTTTCCTCGAAAAGAAACTAGGGGCAATCCATCCATGGGGGAGCTGAAGTTACCGTCTTGCGGCATGAGCGGGTAGTCGGAAGCGCTGAGGTTGATGAACCAGCTCCACCCCTCGAACTCCCGCAGCAGCAGGGCGGCGCCGTGGAGCGTCGCAGCCAGCTCGGTGGGGCCCCGAAGCGAGACCGCGCCCCACTCCCCGGCCGCCGCCACCCGCACGTTGCCGTACCGCCGTGGCGCCTCCTCGCCGCGCACGAACGCCTCGAGATCCGCGCGGTCCTCCTCACCGACGACCCCGACGAGGTAGTAGTTCCAGGGATGGTACAGCGCCCGCAGCAGCCGCCGGATCCGCGGGCCGTCCCCGGCGCCGCCCGACACGAGGTACGCCAGCCTCGGCGGCGGCACGGGCGGCCGCCTCCCCTCGGCGGCGCCGGCGGGGCGTCGGCGAGCGCGCCGCCCGAGCGCGGCGTAGAGCACGGGGAGCGAGAGCAGCGGCAGCGCGAGCAGCAGCGCGCGGAGCCACCTGAGGCGGTGCTGCGCCGGCGGCAGCTGCTTCCTCATAGCCGCCGTGAGCGCCGCCGGCGAGGGGAGGGAGCGCTAGAGCTCCGGCATTCGCTTTCGGCGACTCGCCGGCGTACCTATCTTCCGCTTCGGCTGGTGGAGGCGGAGCGCGAGTCGGGTGAGGCCGCACGCAGCCCGCAGCGTTTCGTGCAAGGAAGTCGGGAGGCGTGTACGGCGCCGTGCGTGCCGTGTCCTCTAATTATTACTCGCACCAGCGTACCAGACACACACTGCTACGGCTCTCAACGCATGTACAGCAGGTTTCTCAACGCCACCGCGATCTCTGTACATGATTCAACAGAAGTCTTTAATCAGTCTTTCTACCTAATCTATATTAATCTATATTTAGAGGCTCTATATGAATTCTATATTACTCAAAAAAACTGATAAAAAGAAAAAAATAGCGAACGAAATATAGAGATTCTACTGACAATGCTCCTACGAGTGATAATTATAGCTCCTCCAACCAAACTTTGTCTTTCTTGTATATGATACCATTCTTGAGAGTATACATTCTCCATTATTCTTGTTACAGCCAATTGTTAGAGCAGCTCATTTGCCTTGAGTCTACCACATAAGAATTGAGTACTTCCTAAAGCTACATGGGTTGTCCCCTGAAATAGCTTGCAAAGAGCAGAAGTGTCCCACTCTAGATAGTGTATCAGACACTTTATTCTCGGATCCCTTTTTATATTGGAATCCAAATTGCATTCCCACAAGCTAACCTTTTTCTGCAACTCAGAGTTAAACATTGTTCTTCCAACTAACAGAGGCTCTTATGATCTGTTTCTTATTGTGAATGGATCTCTTAACAAATATTGGCGGCTGTCGGAGATAAAATCACAGCCCATTGTCATGGCCCACTCCCTGACGGCCCAGTCGAACAGCCAACTAGGGCCCAGCTCCCTGGAAGGTTCTATCAGACCCATATGCGTCCTGCCGAACAGCCCTTGGCTGGCACGGTGCGTAACGGCCTAGGATTCGTGTTTCAGTCCAACTCGAGCAAGAGTTCTGCACGACTACATGAGGACCCGGACGTTGGTTTCTCGAATTGGAACGGATGTTGTGATCCCCAAGAATTGAAGTTTACCTTACCTACCTCGGGATATATTTGGCACGTCGAGTTCGTTATGATCTCATAGTTAGCCCGGCCCGATTATCCCTCGGTAGGTCGGTTTGCTCAGCACTATATAAACAAGGCCCCTACGGCATGTAGAGAGCATGAGTTTAAGGCCAAGAGACTTCGCATTGTCGCATACTACTTCTTGTACACACATAATCTCGCCGAGATCTGTCCATCTCGTCGAGCATCCTCTTGTAATCATCTCCGATATATAAGAAAGGCTGGACGTAGGGTTGTTATCTCCCCGGAGAGGCCCGAACCAGGATAAAAACTCTGTGTCTCCCTGTTGCTCGTTGGTTGCTGTTCGTTCTGTTCGGCGTGTCTCCTATCTCCCCTTTTTCAAGAACCTTAGTTGACTTGAGATCGATATCTCAACCGTCGACAGTTAGCGCCATCCGTTGGGATCTAGTAGATCGAGCATATCGAACTCCATCAGCGACCAGGGATCTCTTCCTGAGGACTACGACTCAGAAGGACAAGATGTCTCGTCCCCTATCAGATCGGATCGATCTCTTCGATCTCGATCGCTTTCCATATCTGGGACGGAAATCTCTGGATACGTTCCAGAGATGATCTTAGATCAAGCTCCCGTCATCGACGATGAATACGGAACCGACGATCTTTACGATGGTTTAGATCTTTCGGATTCCAAAGCTATGTCGGTCGATTCCTCCTGTGATGACACAGTGATGACACCGTCCAGCGCACCAACTCACGGCCACCGCAGTATCAACATGGCCGGTGCAGGAACCTCAGAGGATCCTGCACGGGTCGCGGCGGCTGAAGAGGTCGAGCGGATCAATTCTGCTCTGCTTCAAGATGGATCTGCACCGGCTGCCCGCAAGCAAGATGTTGTTCGCCGCAGTCTGAATGAATCTATCAACCAAACTCTGGCGCAGATTCGCGATCAGCGCAAGCGTCAGCGACGCGACCCGCCTCGCGTACCTACACCAGATCCCCCGGCAAAAACTCCACTTGTTCGGGATGAATCCCTGCGCAACCGGACTCCGATCGGGCAAGACGCGGATGCCTCAGGGATCCCAGGACACCTTGAGCAGAGCCGGGAACGGCTTCAGGTCCTGGCAACGGTGATCAGATCTGCCAACCAGGACAACCTCGCCCTTATGGGTGATGCTGTTGCTTCTCACCTTGAGCGACTAGCCGAAGGCCTTAAGTACATAGGTGAAGTCAATACCTCATCCGGCAATAAGCACCACTGTTCGGGTGGATTCGGCAATGAGCGCCCGACGATCTCGTGACCTCGTCACGAGCACGGGACGACTCGCAATGAGCCGATACCCATGATCGCCGACGCCGCTAAGTCCCGTGCTCATCGCGACCACGGTGGGCAAGCGTGCGCGCGACGATCATGGACGATCCTCGTGAGGAGCGAATCGAGCGACCACAAGGAAGGAGCGCGAGGATTATCTCGAGAGAATTTCTCCAAGCGAAATCTTCCTGCTCAAGAAGAGTTCCTCCGCGCAACAGACCAACGCCTTCTCGAGACTAGGTTCTGCGGAGAAGGTGGTCGGTCGATGCCTTGGGCTATATGGCCTTCTCTCGACGAAGCCATACCGTCGGTGGCCTCCAAGTTCAAGCCCGGTCACATGGAGAGGTACAATGGGACTTAAAACCCAGAAGAATTCCTTTCCATCTATGCTACGGCCATCATGACAGCCGGAGGTGACGAGCTAGTCATGACAAATTACCTTCCGACTGTCCTTGAAGGTGCTGCTCGGACGTGGCTGTTCAACCAGCAAGAGAGTTCCATTCGCTCATGGAACCAGGCTTTGTGACGCCTCGATTGCTAATTTCGTAGTCATTACGCGCGTCTGGGCAAGCAGGATGATCTGCACCAGATGATCCAGATGAACGGGGAGACCCTCCGCAACTTCGTGAAGCGTTTCATCAAGATCCGCAACACGATCCCGAACATCTCGGATGAATCTGTTGTCCGCGTCTTAAAAAACGGAGTCCGCGACGAGCGGCTCACCCAGGATCTCAAGATCAATGAGACCTGGACCGCCAACGACCTGTTCAAGGCGGCTGATCGCTATGCCAATGCGGCAGAGCGCGTTCAGTACAAGAAGGCGTTCGACAAGGGAAAGCTACCCGCCCAGCCTGGTGTAGATGAGAAGAAAAAGAGCAGCAACAATCCTGGTGACAAGAAGTTCCAGAAGAAAAAGAATAAAGGTGATGCGAACAACACCGTCGCCGGTATAGATCGCACACCTCCTCCCAAAGACCGGCAGAAGAAGCCCAATAATAACTATAAGGGCAAGAAGCCCGCCCAGGAAGGCAATCAAGGCAAGAAAGGTCCGATTGACCGATATTACAAGTTCCACCAGAACTACGGGCATGACACACGTCATTGCAGAACTTGGGCTGCAAAGCTTGAGGATTTCTACAACGGCAAGGGACCAATGCCCACCCTGCCAGAAAAAGGTGATGCCGGCAAGGTCAGGCGCCAAACCGACGATGGTGATCGGGACGATGATGATGAATATCAGGAGCCCGTGAACCATATCGCCGTCATCTTCGGCGGCTCCTCGGCTTACCCCTCTCGGCGCAGCCTCAAGGAGGCTGCTCGGGAGGTCCACAACGTTGAAAATGGCAAGCCTCAGCCCGAATCAATGAAGTGGACCGAGGTCGCTATCTCCTTCTATAAGGAGGATTGCCCCACTGGGATGACCAAGCCTCAGCGGCTCCCACTGGTGGTCGCTCCGACCATCAGCAACGCTAGAGTTGGCCGTGTCTTGATCGACGGCGGGAGTGCGCTAGACTTGCTTTCTGCTAAAGTCTTGGATGAGATGCAGATTCCTCGCTCCAAGCTCAAAGAGGTCGCGATGCCCTTCTACAGGATTGTCCCGGGAGAAGCTGTTAAGCCACTCGGGCAGATTGTTCTGCCCGTCACCTTCGGCAGTCCGAGCAACTTTCGGACAGAGTTGATCACGTTTGACGTGGTCGACTTTCCATCTGCCTACAACGCGATCTTGGGTCGGCCATCTCTCGGCAAGTTTATGCCTGTCTCACACAATGTATACCATTGCGTGAAGATACCGGGCCCTAGTGGCGTGATCACGGTCAAGGGCAACTACAAAGTTGTTCTGGATTGCGACGAGCAGTCCCTCGCCCTGGTCGACCAGCTTCCACCGCGTGGTCCCGATGTACCGCAGACCAAGTTTGCACGCCCTAAGGTTTCTGTCCAGCTAGGGGGAGAGACCAAGGAAGTTCCGCTGTCTCTTGATGACTCTTCCAAGACAGTTCATCTGAGGGCCAATCTGGACTCCAAATAGGAAAGCGAGCTCATTGCCTTCCTCCGAGCTAACGCAGACGTGTTTTCCTAAGAGCCGTCTGACATGCCCGGGGTCCTAAGGGAGGTTATCGAGCACAAACTGACAGTTCGGCCGGACAAAAAGCCTGTTCGCCAGAAGCTTCGACGCTTTTCGGATTTTAAGCAGGGATCATCAAGGATCGACAGCAAGTCGTCACCGTTGGTTTCATCCGCGAGGTTGATCACACCGAGTGGTCGCCAACCTCGCCATTATAAAGAAGAAAGGCAGCAAGTGGAGGATGTGTGTCGACCACACAGATCTGAACGCTGCTTGTCCTAAGGATAATTTCCCGCTGCCTCGCATAGACCAGCTGGTCGATGCGACTACGGATGTCCAGCTTTTGAGTTTTTTGAATGCTTACTCCGGTTATCACCAAATAAGCATCTCCCCCGAGGATGAAGAGAAGACCGTCTTCATCACCCCTTTCGGCACTTTCTACTATACGACCATATCTTTCGGTCTACGCAATGCTGGTGCCACGTTCCAGCGCTTAATAAAGAAGACTTTCCCAGAACAGCGCGGAAGGAACCTGGAGGTTTATGTCGACGACATAGTTGTAAAGAGCAAGTATGCTCCAGATCATGTAAAAGACCTGACCGAGACTTTTCGTAATCTCATCAGGCATCGAATAAAATTAAACCAGAGAAGTGTACCTTTGGTGTTCGATCCGGAATGTTGCTCGGCTATGTTATAGGTTCGCAAGGAATTTCTGCTAACCCTGAAAAACCGAGGCCATCGAAAACATGCAGCTCGACCATCACAAGAAAGTTCGAGCCTCACAGTATGGATGGTCGCTTTAAGGTGTTTATTTCCGTCAAAGGCGAACGCGGCTCGCCTTTTTTAAGGCCCTGCGCAAGCACAATGGCTTCGAGTGGACAGAGGAGGCCGACAGATCCTTCCAAGATCTAAAACAATACCTGTCCAACCCACCTGTCTTGACTACCCCGCGTCACGGCGAAAGCGCCTTTTGTTGTACCTTTGATCGCCGCCGCAAGCGGTGAGCGGGTCTTGACGGTGGAAAGGGAAGGCATCCAGCGGCCAATCTACTACGTGAGCGAGGTGCTTCATGGATCAAAGAAGCGTTACCCTGAGATCCAGAAGTTGCTCTATGCCTTACTCATGTCCTCCAGGAAGCTTCGCCACTACTTCCAGGCGTTTTTCTTAAAACTTTCTAGCGCTGTTTCGCCTTACTCTTAGTTTCCTGTTCGTTCTTGTCTTTTTGCTGCTCTTTTTTGCAGGAAAAAAGTAAGTCTTTATTGCATAACCAAAAGTTTTACAGGTACAAGACCCTTTCGGGAGCAACCCTACAGCTACTTAGAAGCAAGTTGCTCCTTTAGCTCCTCGATCACTTCCTTGAGGCGCAGGACTTCCCCTTGGGCTTTGAACCCTTCCCTAGCTTCAGCTCGAAGACGTTCCACTTCCTCCTTGCTGCGCTTGGCCTGCTCCTTTGCCTCTGCACGAAGAGCTTCGACCTCTTCGGTCTTGGCCCGTAGTTTCTCGGTCAGACCCTCTCTCCGACTGAGACGCTGCTCGGAGGTCTTGAGCTGCTCGACCAGCTCCTTGACCTTCCTCTCCGCGGTGCTCACCCTCTCGGCCAACCCGCACATCTCCTCGGCTTCCTCCTGTGATACCCACAGGGCGGAGATCTTCTCCTAGAGAGTCGCGGAAGACTGCCTCTCCTCGGTCAGCTGGACCCTAAGCTTCTTCACCTGAGCCTTCAATCGGTTTCTGCTTTTGGCCGGTGCGAGGCGCTCTTCCTCGAGCTCCCTCGCCCGGTACTCCTGGAAGGCTCCCAGAATGGCGCTGCGCTCTATGCCAACGTCTTCTTCGAAGTCATCCATGGTACCCTGCCAGACCTGAGTGAAAGAAGAATAAGTTTATCAAATTCAGTTGCCCGTGGCTTAAAAATCGCAAGTTCCGGTTTGGGGCTCACCTCTCGGAGTCTTCTCTTCAAGTTTTGGCTAAGGCGCTCTCCGAGGCCGTGGGTGGCGAATCTTCGGTTGCTAGGAGCGGTCGCAGCATGGTGCTCTTCGCGCCGCGGCTTCCTCCTGCCGGAGCGCGTCCGCTTGGGGGCTCGCTCCCTTCTCTTGGAACCTTCAGCCCTCGGAGGGCTGACGGCCGCGGCTTCGCCGCCGCCGAACTCCTGTACCTCCGGTTCTTCCCCCATCTGAGTATCCTCAGGCAAGCCCGACGCCGCCCTGCTCGGCGATGCCGGAGGGGTTACGGACAGCGCCTCTGGCGCTCCTTGCCCGCGATCGATTCTCGCTCTCGGCGACGGGCCCTCGCCTTTTTCGCCGAAGTTCCGTCGCTGCCATGGATGGATCGCCTCGCGACGAAGTGCCGTAGGACTGCTCGCTCGGTCCCACTCGGCAATTTTGTGGTGCCAACGCTTTGGCCCGCCCGCGGGCGCCGGCGCCGCTTTTTCCTCCTCCACCGCTCCATCGCGCTTTTAGTGCATCAAGTCGGTCGCCGGAGTTCGGCGGCAAGACGCTTCCACGCCGCCATTGTCCTTGAGGGCGAGCAATCTCACTACCCGTGATGCATCGTGCAGGTGCTCGGACAGCAAAGATCGCTCGATCGCCGCGCCTGTGTCGTCGGTGGTGATTTCCTCCTGGGCAGCTGATGAAGAAGGAATGCATTAGGCCCTGCGAGGTTCGGTAAGCTGTACAGGCGAAGGACTTGTCATTACGTACCTGCCGCAGTGGACTTGATCTTCTTCTTCCTCGCCACAAGACGAAGCTTGCGCCTTTTGCTTGGTGGTTCCTCGGCTTCTTGCTCGCCTTGGGCTCCGGGTGCTTGTGGCGACAAACTCAGCTCTCTGCTGAGCTGAGCACTTTTCCTGCGCAACGCAAGAAGGGATTCCTTGCGCGCTACCTCTTCCTCAAGCTTTCTCTGTTCGGTGACCTGTTGCAGCCATTCCATATGGCCCGGGTAAGCCTGCGTATAGTGCGTAAGCCACAGTGTTAGGTTCCGTGCCTCCTCGTCGCTTTGTTCGGTGAGGAGAGTGAGACTTGGGCGTCTCCCACTTGGCTGGCCGCGCGGGCGCTTGGTTTGTTCTGCGCGCTTCGGTGCCGCAGAGGGCTTCCTTGAGGGTTGGCGGCCGCCATGACACGGCAAGCTCCGCGTCTGCTCGGCGGCCACCTTGGGCTTCACGGCCTTCTTGGCCTTGCCCTTCCTTGTCTCCTCCTTCTTTGACCCGGAAAGCTCTTCGACGATCCCGCCGATGATGAGCTGCTCCTCCTGAGAAATTGGAGGCGAGAGAAGTTAAGCCTTGGTTGTGTGAGTCTAGCGACTTAGAGGGAGTTCTTTGGGAAATTACCTCTGGTGAGCGGATGAGCACGTTCCTCGGGCACGTGTAGGCCACCTCGCCTGTGACCTCGTTGTCCTTCCTAGCAGCCTTCAGCATGGCATCGACCTGCTCGGCCACCCATGCTTCTGTTGATTTCTCTGCCCGAACAGAAGACGCTTTTAAGTTCCTGTTCGGATAAATCACTAAGGAGGGGTTGAGCGTTTGAGAAGCTTACCCGAACTTTCCCTGATGATGTCTTCCCAATCTACTATCTTGTAGAAGGGGTAAGATCACTTTTGCAGCGGACAGATCCTGTTCGCTACGAAGTCCCGGATTATCTCCCTGCCCGTGAGCCCAAGGCCCACGAGAGAGGCGATCTTCCGGGTGAGGTACCACTCCTCGCCACTCGGCTCCGGCCGTGGCATTGGAGTTCCCTTCGCCGGAGCTTTCCCGGTGAAGACGAGCTTGCTGTCGCCGCTCCTTCTGGTGTAGAACCACCTCATCCACTACGGCCCCATCGAGTCGAGCAGTGGTGGACGAGGGTAGGGCGTGTCGTCGGCGGTGGCCCGGAGCTTGAGGTAGTAGCACCCGAGCGCTGAAGCGGCGGAGCTGCTCCTCGTCACTGTGTAATAGTGGAGGAACAACCCCACCGATGTATCTACTCCAAGGTAGCCCTCACACAGGTGTGCGAAGACGGCCATCTGGAGGATGGAGTTTGGATTAAGGTTCGCCACCTTCAATCCGCTGATGTTGAGAAAGGCCTCCACGAAATTGCTTTCGGAATACCTCAACCCGAAAATAGCGAACTGCTCGAAGTTGACGAACTCTCCCTCGGGCAGCTTTGGTTTTTCCTCTTCCCCGGGCAGCCTCCAACTGCCGGTGTCGACGTGGCCCTCTGCCTCCAAGATCTTGAGGTTCTCCTCGGTCATGCTAGTGTCTGAGAACTTGATCATAGCAGTCCCCAGGGCTAGACAAATAGATTTGGGAGTGGAGTTTGGCTGTTTGATGCTGAGTGCGGTTGGAATTAGGGCTTGGGAAGGAAAGGCGTGAGAGCGAAAGTGGCAAGCCGCGGACGGCTCGGGTGCTTTTATAGTCCCAGGCGAGCAGCTCTGCAACGGATTTTCGCCACAAACGGCTAGTTTTTTACTGCAACGGATAAGTAAAAACGGTCGTCTGTTTTCACTGCGCAGCGTAAGTTACCGTTGAGATCTGCCAACGGCTACTTTTTTCCAGTGTCTGCACTGAGAGCTGAGTTTTCTGCTCGGATAGACGTTGTTACCTGTTCGACGCAACAGAGTTGCTCTGTACTGATTGGGTTTGTTCTATCCCGGACACGTCCTGTTTGGGAGAGCAATAACCTGCTTGGTCGTTCGTTGTACGTCCTCGTAACAGCGATGCCTCCCTCTTCGTGACTTGGAGTCTCAAGAGGAAGACCCCACTCTAGTGAGTCCTTCCACTTGAGTCTCGGGGGCTAGCTGTCGGGGATAAAATCACGGCCCATTGCCATGGCCCACTCCCTGATGGCCCATTCGAACAGCCAACTAGGGCCTAGCACCCTGGAAGGTTCTATCAGGCCCATGTGCGTCCTGCCGAACAGCCCTTGGCTGGTATGGTGTATAACGGCCTAGGATTCGTGTTTGAGTTCGACTCGAGCAAGAGTTCTGCACGACTACGTGAGGACCCGGACGTTGGTTTTCCGGATAGGAACGGATGTCGTGATCCCCAAGAATTGAAGTTTACCTTACCTACCTCGGGATGTATTTGGCACGTCGAGTTCGTTATGATCTCATAGTTAGCCCGACCCGATTATCCCTCGGTAGGTCGGTTTGCTCAGCACTATATAAACAAGGCCCCTACGGCGTGTAGAGGGCATAAGTTTAAGGCCAAGAGACTTCGCATTGTCGCATACTACTTCTTGTACACACATAATCTCGCCGAGATCTGTCCATCTCGTCGAGCATCCTCTTGTAATCATCTCCGATATATAAGAAAGGCTGGACGTAGGGTTGTTATCTCCCCAGAGAGGCCCGAACCAGGATAAAAACTCTGTGTCTCCCTGTTGCTCGTTGGTTGCTGTTCGTTCTGTTTGGCGTGTCTCCTATCTCCCCTTTTTTAAGAACCTTAGTTGACTTGAGATCGATATCTCAACCGTCGACAGCGGCACCTGTCCATTGCCATCGTTATTGCAAGAACTTTTCTCATATACGGACAATTTTTTATTTGTGGTGCCTAAAGCTTTCGGTATAGGCCTCATTTGTTTGAGTTGAAAGTTATTGAAAATTTTAATCTGAAAAGTTGTGATCCATCGAAACATGTCTTAAGGAGTTTAAAAAAGTATGAAGAAAATATTTACGAACTCTAAGAGGAACTATTTTAAACCCCACAAAAACGACTAAAAGTATTACATCGTTTGACTTATACAAAAATAACAATTTTTCATTTAATCTAATTTAATTAAGCTGAAACAAACAAGGCAATAGAAAGCAATAGGATGACCCTCCTAGATTAATACAACTACTACTCCTAACTCACATGATTCTATTTCAATAACAAAATGTTTAGAGAAATCTGGCATAGTATTGACAATACAGGTGCATGAGTCATAGCCTGCTTTAAAGTATTGAATGCCATTTGAACTTCCTGAGACCAAATGAACCCTTTTTCCTATGACAATGTGGTGAGAGACTTTGCTGATGAACCATAAAGTCTAATGAATTTCCTACAGTATCATGTTAGACCTAAGAATCCCCTTAGCTCAGTTACATTAACAAGGGTTGCCCGTTGTTCCACAACTTTAGTCTTATCATGTTTGTTGCAGCTTCTTTAACTGAGATTATGTGTCCTAGATAATTTAGCTTGGTAGTAACAAATCCACATTTGCTCAGTTTAGCAAACACCTTATGTTTCTTCAATGTCTCCAACACCAGTGTCAAGTGATGTATATGTTCTTCCTAAGATCTGCTATAAACCAGAATGTCATCCATGAATAGTAGAAGAAATTTTTTTTTATATAAGTTCCAAATGTCGAGTTCATGACACATCGAAATGCTATTGGAGCATTTGTAAGCCCGAAGGGCATCACTTCGAATTGGAATAATCCATGGTGTGTTTTGAAAGCAGTCTTAATTTCATTGATTCAATCATTCTAATCTTGTGATGCCCAAACCCTAAATCCAATTTGGAAAAAAAAAAAAGTTGCTTCAGATGATTCATCCAGCAACTCACCTACCACAGGCATTGGAAATATGCTTTTAATAATCAAGGCATTGAGCTTCTTATAATCCACACAACACCTCCAGCTACCGTCTTTCTTCTTGACCAGTAGTAGGATCTCGAAATTTCTGATTATGGGTTTAGGTAATTATATTCTGCAAGCACATGCATTTAGTGATTACATGAAGAACCTGTTGCTTGGCGTACTTTAAAAAATTATAGCGTACACACCAAACATCTAAATAAAAATGACAGTAAAATTGTAAATTAAATAGAGGGCTGAGGGATGATTGGCAACATGTACATTTGTGCATGGAAGGGGAATACCATCATACATGGTTCTTCTTCTTGCTCATATCTGATTGACTACGTGGACAACAAAAGTTTACATGCAAGCAAGGTGCAACACTTTTTTTTTAACAAACGGGTATGCGTTTTGCCATTTCATTAACAAGAGAAGAATCATACACTTTGCAATGTGCAGCACTGAAAACTGCCTTTGTAGGTGGAAAGCTTCCCGTGTGTACTCACCACACCAAATTTGTCCAAATTTTGAAAACCGAGGTTGAAATGAAAAATAACATTGGTACTTCTACTTTGATAGGGCAAAAAGGGGGAGGGTTTACCTACCTTTTCCTTTCCCTATGCATTTTATAATTTGGAGTTCAAATAGTAAAATATGAAATCATAAGCATGCTTTGGGTTAGGGGACAGCTAGAACATTATAGAACATTTCCTTAACTAAATCCTATGGTATTTTGTTGGGCGCAAGCACAAGTAACCTGGAAAAACAAGGGATGTTGTTGGAACGCTCTCACAAAAAGTTGCCTCGAATTCCCAAGGAGATTTTGTGACGGACGATGAACAAAAACACCACGTGAATGCGGTAGTGGAATGAGCCACCAGGGAATCTGAATTCGGGGGTGCGATGGAGTTTGAGTAAGTAGCTATATCAATAATGGTCTTTCATGTCTCGATGCTACAATACCTGTGTAAGAAGACAGCGATGGTTATGTTTATGTCCAGAATTCTATTTATAACATTTGGGTAGAAGGACAATAACCCTATAGTTGATTCTATACACATCCAAATGTATATAGATTTTGTATGCCTTGTAATTTTGTGTGAAATCAAAATGTATTGCATCTAGGACTGAATATGACCACTTGTTTTCTTGAACCCTTTCTTCCGAAATTGTTGCTTCGGGTGCAAACTACAAGGTCTTGATTTTAGAAAATCAAGCCTTTCATATGAATTGCTGTAGAATAGAATTACAGGCAAGGTACATTCAGTAAAGTGCAGGTAAGACTGAAATTTGCTAATTTCATATGAAAGCAAGCATGTACAAGGTCTTTATTTTTGACATTAACTAAGTGCAACCATGTACAATTTCTAAAATTTAAAGGCATCATTCTCTAACAGTGACCCATCCAAGGGCGGAGGAAGAAGAAGGGCAACAATATATACAAGATTTTCAGAATTTATGTGTGACTAATTTGGTCAGAATATTATGTACCCAAATCTGAATTGAAACAGCAATGCTAGATCAACAACAGCGCAAGATCCTCTTAGCAGTGGCTGCACGACCAGCGGCCACAAGATTAGATGCCTTGAAGATCTCTTTAGACAAAATTGGTTCTATACCGTCCAAAGTTCTTCACTTTTGGTTTATACAACCGAAAGATTGGAGACACTTTAATATCATCCAAAGTTTCATCGTTACCGTTTTATACCACTCCGTCTCCAATGCGAGGAGAGGGAGAGAGAGTGTCATGGGCCGAAGTGCAATGTGGTTCAGCCATGAACATTCGGATCAAGCAGAAGGGCACCACCAATCGAGAGAACCAGAGAAACAGAGCATAGAGAAGAACAGAGGAAGAACAGAAGAAGAACAGAGAGAGAATCGGAAGGAGCAGGTAGGATCGATGGTTGTTAAGAGAATCGTTATTACAGCCTGTCCGTTGCCAGACGGTGAACAGGGTATATATACCCGAGCTCCAAGCTACTGACTAACGGGTCCCACGCATACAAGCGCTCAGCGCTACACTTGGCCACACAGGCTCTTACCCATCAGGCATGACACTTGCCCCCCCTTGAGACCCGCCATGACCCCATGCGGGTGCTTCTGGAAATCGTTCTTTGACGACGTTGTAATTTTCCCAAGTTGCTGCCGATGCTGGAAGGCCGGACCAACGCACCAATACTTGAGTCAACACCGCATTGCCACGCTTCACCATACGACGATCAACGATTTCCTCCGGCTGAGTATCCTGCACATCCAATTCCAATTGATGAGGTAGCACAGCTGAGACTGGTCTGAAATCCGGAACGAACTGCTTCAGCTGAGAGACATGAAAAACTGGATGAACCGCGCTTTCTGCAGGCAATTGTAGTTTATAAGCCACCTTGCCAATGCGTTGCAGTATTAGATAAGGTCCATAGTACTTGTAAGCAAGCTTTGGAACTGGGCGATGCACCACTAATTGTTGAACGTATGGCTGCAATTTCAAAAAGACAAAGTCCCCCTCCTGAAATTCTCTGAAACTGCGATGTTTGTCAGCCATAGTCTTCATATATTGCTGTGCCCTTTTGAGTTGCTCTTGCAGTAATTTAGTATCGTGCTGCCTCTGCACCAAAAATTCCTGAACATCTGGATGAACATGTTCTGTATTGTCTGGTATAAACCCCAAATTAGCATCAACTCCATATAGAGCCTTGAATGGTGTAGTTTGCAGCGATTGATGAAATGTTGTGTTATACCAAAATTCAGCCATAGGCAACCAAGACGGCCATTTCTTCGGTGTTAATTGAGAAGCACAACGCAAATACAACTCAATGCATTGATTCAACCTTTCGGTCTGGCCATCAGTTTGAGGATGGTATGCACTACTCATCTGTAGTTTAATCCCCATCAACTGAAACAATTCCTTCCAAAATGTACTAGTGAAAATCTTATCCCGATCAGACACAATGGAACTAGGGATCCCATGCAGTTTCACAATATTGGAGACAAACACTTTTGCCACAGACATTGCGGTGAAAGGATGCTTCAGAGGAAGTAAATGGCAGAACTTAGTAAAACGATCAACAACCACCATAATCACGGTGACACCCTCAGCAATTGGTAATCCCTCAATAAAATCCATACTTATGTTCTGCCATGGACCAGTAGGAATTGGTAAGGGGTTAAGAAGGCCTGGGTATTTAACCTGTTCGTGCTTTGCCTGCTGACAAACGACACATTGTCGGACAAATTCCTGAACGTCTTGTTTAATACCCTGCCAAGCAAACAACTTGTTGATGCGTTGATAAGTGGCTTGCATCCCTGAATGACCTCCTATAGCACTGTTATGAAGGGAATCCATGATTTTAGTGTGTAGGCCTGAATTGGCGCCCACCCAAATCTTCCCCTTATATCGGATCAGTCCTCCTTGCAATGTGTATGAAGGATTCATAGGTTGCCCCACTGCTAACTGAGAAAGTAAAGTTTGAGCAAAAGGATCGACCACATAGGAATTGAGTATCTCTTGAATCCACTGTGGTTGGCCCCCTGAAATAGCATGAACCAAAGGAGAATGGTCCATCCGAGACAATGCATCAGCTACTATGTTGTCTTTCCCTTTTTTATATTGTATGGAAAACTGAAGACCCATCAACCTAGTCATGGCTTTCTTTTGCAAATCAGATGCTAACACCTGATCATTAAGATGACACAAGCTTTGATGATCTGTTCTAATGATAAAAGGACCTCTCATTAGATAAGGTCTCCATTTTTCAACAGCCATCATCACTGCTAAGAATTCCTTTTCATAAATAGAGAGCTGCTGGTTTTTTGTACCCAATGGTTTGCTATAAAAGGCAATAATATGACCCTCCTGGCTTAACACTGCTCCTATACCAATACCACAAGCATCAGTCTCCAGGACAAATTGCTTGCTAAAATCAGGTAAAGCAAGCACTGGGGTGTTACTCATAGCCTTTTTTAACAATTTAAATGCCATTTGAGCCTCTGAGGACCACTGGAAGGCATTCTTCTGCAATAAATTGTTCAACGGTCGTGCCAAAATGCCATAATTCCTCACAAATTTTCTATAGTAGCCGGTCAAGCCCAAAAAGCCTTTAAGTTGAGTAACATTTGTTGGAACAGGCCACTGCAACATAGCTTGTGTTTTTGATTGATCAGTAGACACCCCTTGAGAAGAAATGATGTGACCCAAATACTCTATAGTATCTATAGCAAAGGTGCACTTCGATGGTTTCAGAAAAAGTTTGTGCTGCTGCAGAACCAAAAAGACTTGTCTGAGGTGTGTGAGATGATCAGAGAGACTCTTGCTATAGATAAGTATATCATCCATAAAAACCAGCACAAAATGCCGAAGAAATGGAGCAAAAATGGAATTCATAAGGCATTGAAAAGTGGCTGGGGCATTTGTAAGCCCAAAAGGCATCACTCTAAACTGATATAAACCTTGATGCGTTTTAAATGCAGTTTTAGGTTCATCTGACTCAACTAATCTGATCTGATGGTAGCCAGACCGAAGATCCAATTTGGAAAATAGCTCGGCTCCGGCTAATTCATCCAGTAACTCGTCAATAACTGGCATAGGAAACTTGGATTTAATGGTTATATCGTTCAGTTTCCTATAATCCACACAGAACCTCCAGGAGCCATCTTTCTTCTTGACCAACAGCACTGGGGAAGCAAAAGGGCTTAAGCTCTGCACAATAGTTCCTTTGGACAGCATCTCTTTAACTTGCTTCTCAATCTCATCCTTCTGATGAGGAGAATAACGGTATGGTCGAGAATTGACTGGTACAGCCTGAGGTACCAAGGAAATCGCATGATCATAAATTCTGTGAGGTGGTAGAGCTTGAGGGTCTTGAAAAATATCCTGGAACTCATCCAATAATTCCTGTAAAGCTAAGCTTTGTGGTGGATGGTCAGATTGCGTTAATGGTAACACTGGTTCCAGAACCACAGCTGCCCAAATTTCATTGCCCTTGAACCACTTGGTCAGTGTATTCAATTGTATTTCAGACAATAAGTCCTCTGATTGATGCTGCATACCCTGGAGCAACACCTCCTTCCCTCTGTACTGAAACTTGAGCCATTTCTCTTGCCAATGACATGTCATCTTGCCCATTTGCTCCAACCAATCCATGCCCAGAATTGCATCATATCCCCCCAAATCAAGAACTCTCATGTCATGCTGAAATGTGTGTCCTTGAACCCACCAATTTAGCTGAGGAACAAAAGCAGAACAATGAAGCATTCCACCACCAGCAACCTTTACTGCTACTTGCTGAAGAGGAATTGTTGGGCACTGCAACAACTGAACCAAGTTGTTGTCGACAAAGGAATGGGAACTGCCCGAATCAATAAGAATGACCATGGCTTTGTCACCTGTCAGGGCTTTAATTCTAATGGTAGAATTAGAATGTGATCCTGCTATAGCCTGGATCGACACATGTAGCTCTTCCTCCTGTAACTCCTCAGCTACTACTGCATCCAAAACTTCATCAGACAATAGCTCCACCGAGTCCATAGCTTTAATTTGCCCCCCTGCTATCTGCTGACACTGATGCTGTGGTGAGTATTTCTCTCCACATCTAAAGCATAACCCCTGGGCCTTCCTATACTCTTTTAATTGCCTTGCTTTCCACAATTCTCCTTTATCCAAATTTTGTTTCACTGAAGAATCAGATTTAAAGGAAGGGTACACACCTCTGGTCAGTCCTTGCTTATGAGAAAATTTCTTATTCCTCTCTATAACCTGTTCTTGCAAGGTTGCTATATTCATAGCATGAGACAGAGAACTTGGCATCTGCACTTCTACTGTTGCTCTCAATTCCTCTTTGAGTCCCAACATAAACTGGTTGATCAGCACCATCTCACTGATTCCTTCCTCATACATTCGAATCTGATACACCAAGCTCTCGAACTGGTCTCTATACTCCTCGACACCACCTTGTTGTTTCAGTGTCAACAGCTCCCTTGTTCTATCCCTATATGTAGTGCCTTCAAATTCAATAAGCACCTCTTGCTTAAATTGTGGCCATTGCCATCCTGTCGTATATGATCCCTGAGCCTCAAACCAATAAGCAGCTCGGTCCATCAAATGTACCACTGCAGCTGAGACCCTGAAATTGTCAGGTATTTGATACAGAGCAAAAAATCGTTCACACTTTTGCACCCAAATGCGTGCATCCTTGCCATCAAACTTGGGAAAATCCATTTTGGGCATCCATGTTCTCTTCTGCTCTTGATCCACTCCCTTATGTTGAGATCCTCCACCAGAATCCGAGTCCTCAATGGTCTCCATATTACTCCTCTGAACAGGAAATGGAGTTGATCTGTACACCCCTTGGCCCGAAAAATCACCAATCGGACGAGCTGGTTCACGCTGAATATTATTCTGCTTCCCCGGATTACCCCCTTCTTTCCCTTTGTTCAGATTTGCAACATCCATCTGCAACTTAGCAATAGAACTCATCGAGAGATCAACCTTCATCTGCACTTTCTCCACCAACTCCTTTTGCGATTCCATCTTGAGATCCAGTGCCGCAAATTGATCTCCCAAGTCTTTTTGCATGGCTTGCCACTGTGTAAGCCATTCACCTTGCAAAAACTCCTGCAAACCCTCCATCTGTGCTTACACGGGCGATCGCAAGGTTGATTCCGACCTGAATTGCTCCTCCCCAAGTTCACCGAACCTCGAGTATAGGAATTTTACGGGCTATCACCGAAGCGACCGCCAACCTGCGTCTCGGAAAAATTTTACCGGCAAACCGAGAGAATTTTGGAGCAAAAACCACAGATCGGACTAGCTCTGATACCAAGTGTCATGGGCTGAAGTGGAATGTGGTTCAGCCATGAACATTCGGATCAAGCAGAAGGACACCACCAATCGAGAGAACCAGAGAAACAGAGCATAGAGAAGAACAGAGGAAGAACAGAAGAAGAACAAGGAGAGAATCGGAAGGAGCAGGTAGGATCGATGGTTGTTAAGAGAATCGTTATTACAGCCTGTCCGTTGCCAGACGGTGAATAGGGTATATATACCCGAGCTCCAAGCTACTGACTAACGGGTCCCACGCATGCAAGCGCTCAGCGCTACACTTGGCCACACAGGCTCTTACCCATCAGGCATGACAGAGAGGGACGGAGGAGGATGGAGACAGGATTGGCGCCATGAGGGAGGAGGAGACGTGAGGAGACAAAGTGGTATAAATTGGTAACGGTGAAGCTTTGGATGTATTAAAATGTGCCCTAATATTTCAGTGATATAAACCAAAAGTGGAGAACTTTAGATGGTATATAACAAATTTTTACTTTTCTTTAAGTTTATGAGGTTTGTATATTAGTAGCCACTGAGCTAACTGATTCATTGTGGTGACTCTAATGTACTTTTCTTTGCAAATCTGAAACAAAATTCAGAGATGAACATACAAATTTCAGATGTACATGTATATTACAGTTTCAGATTTGTACATTACAATCACGCATCAATTTTGTATCAGATAGCGCCCATGCAAAATTCGTATTAGTGCTCTGAATCAGATAGTACAAGTAGTTGCAGATTATGCAGGCTTCATGTTCAAGAAATATATTAGGCTCATACACGTAGAGGAGGTATTGGCAATTTGTACAACGGGATATATTCATTCATTCATACCAGTGGGCTCTCCAGGATTTATTAAAAAATGTAACATACAATTCAGACAATACGGCCGAATCATACATTCTGAATTTTGTACATTGCAGTTGACCCATACATGTACTTTTCGATCCTGACTGAATAAATATTACTTGTTTCTAATCTGCCACTTCTAAAAGAAATTAAGCATAGTTTATGCTTAATTAATTACTGATTATAATTAATTACCAGTATGGATGTTTCATCGATGAAGAAAGCAACGTGTAGCCTCGATCGCTCGTAAATATTATTTTATATATGTATTAACAATTTCACATATCGGTCTACGAAAAAAGGAGAAGATCCGGAAGAAGTGGTTATCACTCAAGCAGCTTCAGGTTCAGCAGCACTAGCAGCATTCAGATCCACAGTAAGATCAAGCTCCTGCATTGCATCAGTGCAGATTGTTACTCTCAAGTACTCCATTTAGGGGAATATATCTTTGCTCTAGTAAGTCTTTTATCTCGATACAAGTGTGCGTACCTTTCCAGTGATCTTGTTGTACAAGGCGAGCACGTCCTCCACCGTCGTCTCGAAATGAGTGGTTGCGTCGTAGCTCTGAGAAACGCGGGCAGTATCAGCTCTAATCAACACTTGTGCAGTGTGAGTCGAGTGTGGCCGAGGTAAAAAGGGGCAAAAAATTGCAGTTGCTTGAGCTTACGTTCGTCACGAAGCAGTTGTCCTCCTCAGGATTATTGGCAGGCTCGTATCGGTCGTAGATGTCGAAGAACGTCTCCTCCACGGGGCCGAGCAGATCGATCCCAGGTTTCAGCTCGATCTCAGGCTTGTCAGTCTCGGCTTCGGTCGACACGAAAGCGATGAACTTGCCCTTGGGCGCCACGTTGTGGGCGTAGGAGCAGCAGAACACGTACCTGAAAAAGAAATGGAAAATAGATGCACAGTGCTAGCGACAGTTAGAGATTTCAAAGCAACAATCACTAGCTGTAAGATTGTTATGAAAAAAGTTGGTTTTTTTTATTCTGATTTCTGAACAGCTGCTTACATGTCTGATTTACGTTTAAGCTGCTTCTTTGGGAGGATGATCTGCACGGAGTGGGAATCCTTGGTGTCAGGGATAGGGTGCTTCATTATGCATATAGCGCGCGCCACTTTCCCGACCTTCTTCACCTATTCATTGTTCGATGTATTTTAAGGTCAGATGCTACCCATAAACCTGAATCTGAAATGTGCCTGCAAGGGATCCTGAAGGCTACCTTGTCAGGCAAATAGGAAGGGTCACACACGATCTTCTTGCATTTTGCGGTCTCTCCTTCTGAAGTCACACCAAACGCTTTACCACTCTCATCGAACTCAACCTGCAGACAGCCGCCAAATATGAGCATATTTAGGCTGAAGATCTGGAGACTACCATTGGGTTGTTTGTGAGACCTGTCTGGAGAATGTTAAGTTCGGTTACCTTGCATTCTGGTTTGTTGAGCATGTATGTGCCACCATAAACAGCGCTCAGACGAGCAAAGGCCTATCACAGCATAATGATTTTCAGTTGGAATGAAGCTGAGAAATGTGCCAAATCCAGATGGCTTGAGAGTGGTATACCTGAGGGAGCTCTCCTAGCCCATACAGAGGGTAGATATAAGGTGATCCGCCTTGGAAACGTGCCAATGATTCCGCATAAAGCTATTGAAACAGAAGACCAGTGCGGATATCAGCATGTTTATTTGTCGAATTATATGTCATGTGATGCATATTTGGTCCAGAAATTAACCCTAGATTTTTATAGCTGCAGGAGAATATTACATTTTGAAAGCGATGTGATCACCCACAAGCAATGATGGAGCCGTATGGCCATACAAGGTCAAGAACAACTAAACCAGGAAGGAATTGAAAATAACAGCATAACAGCACTTGCCGTTTTCAAGCCCGTTTTGATAAGCATGTGCTTAACCTAATGTTTGTTAGTCATAATCATGCTGATTAAAAAAGAGGACCACAGAAAACGAGAGAACACAGTAGGCATTAGTAACAAGGGAAGGAAAAAATTCAGGACAATTAATGGCTCCACTGTTAAGTCTTCAACTGGACTTTCAGATAGCCAACGAGATTACAGCCCAATGAGCCTAAGGCTGGTGCACCCTTTATTGCCCCCCCCCCCACCCCCCCTCCCCCCCTCTCTCTCTTAAATATGTAAATATTTTGAACTCTTTTCTGCTGCTGTAAAGTCCTAGGCAGTGCTCCTGCCAATCGGTTAAAAAAAATCATGCTCTTATTAAGATATGTAGTTATAGTACTAATCTACCGTCCAATAATAAATGTTAGGGCATGTTATTGGTGGTACTATTCTTAAGCCTACTGCCGTAGAAAAAGGGTTGTGAATAGTGCAAATAGCGTTGGACATAAAATATAAAAGAGAGATGTACGATTGGAAAATGGAATTAGAATTGTGTAAGAGATAAAATACGACCAGAAAATAAATAGTGGGTGAATAGTGTAACAAGGCCAGCGTTGCATATGGCTTTAAGCTCTATAGTTTTTTTTAAAAGGGAAACAACATAAACAAGGCCGCTGTTGCGTATGGCGTGGCATATGGCTTCCAAGATGCAGAACTGATCATACCTTCATTCTCTTGACAGTGTCAATTGCAGGCTCAGCAAGATAGTTGTCATCTCGGTGAAGTGCTAATGCATGCCCAATAAAGTCAACCGTATCATCCTCCAGTCCGTACTTGCTGATCCAAACAAAACATCAGAATCTTTACATTAGGACTAGGGCATGACGGCAAGATAGAATTTTTTTCCCTTGTTCGTTATGCCGCAACAGCAAGAAATCGTAGCAACTTACGAGATAACTTCTCTCGTTGTGACCTTGTTCAGGTCTAGGCCCTCGTGTGACTTGGCATCCTCCTCTTCGTAGTCCTGCACGTATATGAAGAACTTGCGAGCGCGGCGCTTCTCGAACAGGCCCATCAGGTTGGATTTCAGGGCCTCGACATCGGTCGCTGGGACTTTGTGAATCTTTCAAGATCACCGAAGAAGGAGCGGTAAGAATCAGCTCAGCATACATATATATGCAGTTATGCACATGCTTCACAGCTAGCTGGTTGCATGATGCATCATATCTGAATGCATGTCAGATCGCGGATACCTTGCCATTGTTGTACACGAAGCTGCCATCGACGGCCTTGAAGTTCAGATACTTCGTCACGCTCGTGTGGATCAGAACGCGAACCAACGCGCCGTTGGCCATCATGAACTGCAAAACTCTCTACAGTGATCTGCATAACCTGCAGAAGCATCGGAGAGCAAGGAACATATTTCAGGCGGCAATTAATACAGACCTTGGGCACCATGTCCACATTGTACTCCTTGCTGACGCCCAGATGTTCAGGAGGGTTTTCGTTGCCTTTGAATCTCTTCCAAAGCTATGCATACCATGCAAAATAGAAGAAATAATTAGAGAGCATAGATACTACTGTACAACATAATTTCAGTAGTGTTTAGGATCCTTTTTCCGTCTTAAAAATCATGGTGTGTTTAGAGTTGTCCCTGTGCTAACTCGGTGGAGCACAAATGTCAATGTGTTCTCATTCCATTAGCACACCTTAGCCAGATTAAGGGACGAAGACTCTCCTCCATAGTAGTCGTTCCTGTCCATGTGAAGAACCTACATTGACACAAGAAAGGAACAAAAAAATGGCTTCAGATTGTGCCTTGTACATTTGTACCTTTGTCTAAGTGGAACGACGTTGTTAACTTTGTTTTTGAAGAAGGGCAAATTCTTGCCGTATCTATTATAAGAAACAAAAAACATTTGACAATTATAATGTCTAGAAACAGGCCCATAGGCCAGGTCGTCAGAGGACAAAGAACAGATAGGGAGGGAAAAGATCAACATAAACCCTAAGTTCACAGACCAAACGTTGCTAGATTGCAATATACCAATACCTTGCCCTACCATCTGCATTTTGAGGTTGCAATCTGCATTTGAGATTTGTTGGCATCTCTACAAAACGATAAAGAACATACAATGGACGTACAACTACCATCATAGCGAGCCAACCATTAGAAGTTGTGCCTATGAGTTTCTTCGATAATCGTTGTGGTTAAAAGAACTAATAATAGGTTTTGTATTGCTTGAGGTTGTCCATTTTATCTAGAACCTTTACTGTGGATTTATTGTAATACTTTTGAAACACACTTGTACACCTCTAGATGTAGAGGCTATAAGCAATTTCATTATCTAAAAATACATGAACAGCGGACCAACCTATAAAAACATATAAATAGGCTTGAACAATAGGACGCTAGTCCTACCTTAACAAGAAGAAAAATAGAAAGTATACATAGGGACCACAACTTTTCTGTACTAGTATGTTGAGGGTCTAATAAAAAAAATACTGAAATCTCTCTTCTCATAATGACATTTTTTTAAAAAAAAATCCAACGAAGCTAGCATTTTATTGAGTGAAGAAAGCTTTAGTACAAGAGAAAAACGCTTCCAAAGCCATATGCACGAGAGACGCATGGCCTGGGAACGAAAAACAAATTACAATAAGACCAAAGGCACCACCGAACCACTCAAGTAAATGGGCTAAGAGGCGCATTTCCGATTGTACTGGGTTGAAAAAGATCATCACATCATTTGCATAAAGGGGGTGTGGTATGAGGAGGCAACCAATATCACGGGGTAGAGAAGTCCTAGGTTAGTCGTCTGGAGGAGGATGCACTAGCAGCGGCTCAATTGCCAGAATGAAGAGGAAGGGTGATAGAGGATCACCTTGTCGAAGTCCCTGCGGAGTGAGAAACTGGTCCCTGGAACCCCATTGGTAAAAGTTTTGGAGGTGAACTTTGAGAACAGAGTGTATATCCACTCCCTCTATTTTGGCTAAATCCTATGTGGTGGAGCAACTTCACACAAATATTCACAGGAGATCGAGTCGAATGCCTTTGCGATTATCTTCTATCTTAACAATCCATATGTAATGACCATATAAACAAATTACGTAATTGCAGATGCTCCGATCCTACTCACATTATTCAAAAAACAGATGAACAATGGCGAAATAGCCCACCACATTTTCCCCATCTGGTATACACAGAAGTCACAGACGCGCAGAACCGAGAGACGCGCGAACACGATCAGATGCTACAAAGAAAATGTTCCCGAGCTGAAAGGATCGCAAGCCATGCCGTCGGCCGGCCATGAACCCGGAGCATGACCGCATGCGCGCCGCAGACATGCGCAACGGCAAGCAAGGCGCATTGCCGGCCACCGTACAGTGAACGCGAGAGAGGGAGCAGAAATGTGATGGCCACTGTTACCTTGAGGCCGTCGACGGAGAGGAGGCCGCTGAGGATGCACTCCTTGAGCCCCGTCCCCAGCACGATCACGTCGTACTCCTCATCCATCTCGATCGGTTAAGTCAATTCTCTCCTCCGATTCACCGGTTCGTACCTCTCCCTTCCCTCGCGCCGATGGCCTCCTCCTCTTGAACCCCTGGCGCCGATCGATGGTCTCTCTCTCTCTCTCTTCTCGGTTCGCCGTATATATGGCGGAGCGCGCGTACGGGCGCCGGTCGCGGAGGCTCCCCGCGAACGCGAGGGCGGCGTCGCGAGCGACGCGTGGTGCGCGGCGCGGCGCCCGTGCCCGTTCATTCTCGCGCGTGGGGGCGGTGGGCCACCGGACGAGGCACGGGAGCGTTAGTCCTAGCGCATGTACGTTCAGCTTAACTTAGCATAACATAGCGTTTCAGTGTTACAAACTTTAAGAGTCATTGAAAAATTTTTAAATAATGTAAAAAAATTTAAAAATAGTTTTATGATCTTTAAGATGACTACTAAAAATCTAAGAAAAATCATTACAAATTATTACATCAAATAAGCTATATAAAAAGATAAATTTTAGCACAGCGAAACGCTATGCTACGTACTACGCTACGTACGCTAAGCCAAATGTACAAGGGCCTAATGATGTCGGTTACCAGTGCATTTTGCATGCTCTAGATTAATAGCTCTTTTGTTAGTCCATTGCATGCATGCCTCTGTATTTCCTCTCTGAAAATTGCATGGGCTGCTATTAATGTAGCTAATATTGTGGTAATTAGCATGTTTATAGCCGGCTTATTTGTTGCTGCATGGATGTGTATCATTCGCATCAGTGCACGAGCTTAATTAGCTAGTACGTGGTTGCATGGTTGGTTTTTGTTTTTTTATTAGCATGCATGATCTTTTTTTTATAATTGCTGAGAAAGTGGGATGCAACTTGATTAGATAGTTACATGCATCTAAGTAAAAATAGTTAGTGGCCGGAGGAGTTTCTTTTTGTATGGCTATATATAGAGTTGAAAGGCGGATGAAACTACTAGCATACACAATCTAAGATGAAAAACTTCATGTGTGTTTCGTCAAGGCCGGAAGGCCGATGTGCGCATGAGGTGGCATAACCGAGCGACGACACGACTGGTGCTTCAAGTGTGCTTGTGTTTGTGACTTTGAGGTATTCGCGTGTGTTTTTCTCTCGATCCAACAGGAGGCCCAACCTAGGCTATTGGGGCCTAGACAAACGTGTTAAGGACGAATTTAGTTATTTTTTCAAATTAAATAAAATAATTTTTTGTTTATTAGATTAAATAAATAGATTTCTTCCGTCGTTCCAACTGGTAGAGAAAAAGTATAAGGCAAAACCCATTATTTTATTTGGCTATGAATATTCAGTACCATTTTTCACCGTATAAATTGATGGGATATAGCGTCGAAACGAAATCACATCAATTAGAATGATTGGAAATAGTACCGGATTATAACCCGCCATTCCAAGTGGTGGCTAATAGGGTTGATTCAGAAATAGCCAAGTAAAACAGTGGCTATTAAGCTCTCTTGTCCCATGTACAATACGCTGGTTCGAACGTGTGTGGATAGTGTGATCCTCGGCGGCTGAAATTGTGATGCGGTTTTCCGGTTTGAAGCGAGTAGTGCTCAAATTTATTAAGGTTAGTTAGCACGTTTGTCTTACGCGACTAAATTAGTTGTGTTGCCCAAACAATTGTGGAAAAAATTGGCAACATGCGTCATCAATTTCTTCATAGGGGTTCATGTCACCGGCGCTAATGGGCACCACATATTTAATGGGTCAGCGGATGGCCGGGGGGAGGGGGGACGTGATCAGGGCATGCTACTGTAGGTAATTGATATTCGTCTTGTCTGCCAACCGATCACATTTCTATCGTTGCGTCACTGCACCTGTACTGCTCCATCACCAACCTATCCCTGTAACTCATGTTTTATAGCTCCAAAGCAGGGGGGTCATTTTGAACATCAGAAGGGTTATGTCCGGGTCGTGGCTTCGTTTTAAAGCCACGTTCAGAATGCCCCGCCTTGACACATACCTACCTTACTAGTATGGTCTGAGCAAGGTCTTGATACAACCGAACACCCCATGGATCAGGGTTACCTCGTAATGCAGCGGGACACTCGTGGTCTCGTGGCACGTGAGGCTGGAGCAACCGCGTCGAGGATCCGACGGCCGAGGCTGCAGACGGCACGTGTGGTCTCCCAACCATGTGGATCTTGGGCGGACCACCGCACTACCGCACGCAGTCACCCTCCTCTCGTGGTCGGGCGAGGCGACGAATCGGAATTTTTAATTTTTTTTATTCGTTTATGCAGAATTATACGACGGATTGAAAATTAGACACAAATAGACGCCGGTCGCGCGTTCAATTCGCGACAGACCCACCTATCGCACTTTGGGCGTATGACAGGTTGGTGAGAAGACGGCGCAGGAGAACCAGGCACCAGTCGTGCGTTCAATTCGCGGCGGGTACTGTTGCTACAGTACCAGGCACTATTTATCAAATTTCTTTTATCTATTACCACTTCATACCAGATCCAACTTACACGAAACAAGTTTCAAAATTCATGTAAAATCCTAAAGAACCCATTTTGCAAACTTTCAAATTTTTTAATTTATTTGAATTTTGAATTTCGAATTTACACATGAATTTGTATTTGAATTTTTGAATTTTTGAATTTTGAATTTCGAAAATTCAAAGTATGAAAAATGGGTTCTTCATGATTTTACATGGATTTTAAAATCTGTTTCGTGTAAATTGGATATGGTATGAAATATTAATCTGTTTCCTGTAAATTGGATATGGTATGAAATATTAAACTTCGGAAGTTTAATATTTCATACCATATCCAATTTACACGAAACAGATTTTAAAATTCATGTAAAATCATGAAGAACCCATTTTTCATACTTTGAATTTTTAAAATTCAAAAATCAAAAATTCAAATACAAATTCAAGTGTAAATTTGAAATTCAAAATTCAAAAAAATTAAAAAAATTTGAAGGTTTGCAAAATGGGTTCTTTAGAATTTTACATGAATTTTGAAACTTGTTTCGTGTAAGTTGGATAGTAATAGATAAAAGAAGTTTGATGAATAGTGCCTGGTACTGTAGCAACAGTACCCGCCGCGAATTGAAGGCACGACTCTTCTCACCAACCTGTTCGTGCGCCCAAAGTGCGACAGGTGGGTCTGTCGCGAATTGAACGTGCGTCCGGCGTCTATTTGTGTCTAATTTTCAATCCGATGTATAATTTTGCATAAACGAATAAAAAAAATATAAAAAAAATTAAAAATTCGACGAATCGCCCGTCGTTTTCCAATCTCGGAATCACGCAGTGCTCTGGCGGAGCCCGTCAAGGCAGGATAAGACCGGGCGGGATAGTAGGGCCCATCCACTTCCCAGCCCAGGACGCCCTCGCTGTTAAGGGGGCTCCCATTCTTCCTTCCGCGCCCGCGATACGAGAGGCTCAGCCCAGCACATGGGGCCCAGCAGGACGTACGGAACATCTCGTTTTGGGCTTGGAAGCTCCGCTGGAGCACAGCGTACGTATATAATTCTTAATTAGAAAATGACGGCGTTTCATCGCCTCGACAGTCCCCACGAGACGAGACGGGGGTACCTCTGTCCCGGGGATTGCGCTGGTCCAGACTCCAGAGCCCAGTCCCAAACTATCGGAGATGCGCGTGGTGTGAGACCAAGTGCTGTCCTGCAGCCTCAGCCGTCGGATCTTCGCTGTGATCGCTCAGGGGACTAGTCTAGACTCTATGGTCTTTTCTTTTCAGCGTATCGTTAGAGCACTCAAAAAAATTCTAAAGATTAGAAAAAATAACTAAAAATAGTTTTAGGATCTTTGGAGGGACTACTAAAAGTCATGAAAAAATCGTTACAAATTATCATAACATATAAGCTGTATAAAAATAACAAAATTGATACAGTAATACACAACGGTACGTAATGCTGAAAAGTACAAGGCCTAGACCAGCGTAGTTGTGTACTTGCGTCAGATCGAGTCGATTTTTTTCCTATTTTTAATCAATGGTAAAACTCGTTTTTTTTCTCGAGCTTGCTCGAAGAAGGACAAAAAACTCTATCAGTATATCTATCTATTGTTAATTCTAAAATATAAGAAATGTATTAAATCGGAGTTAAACGAAACCACCACGGTAATTCTAAAACATAGAAAATATGTATGTTATCTATTTATCTACTACATATATGACACAGAATAAAACGGAGCCACCACATTAATCCTCAAATAATGAAAATTTCCACTTTAATAAAAAAAACTAGGAATTCCCACGTGAATCGGGGAAAAAAGAAGAAAAATCTACACCATCAATTGTAGTAAATCAGATTACGTACAATGGCTTAGATTAAAAGAAATAGAGATCCGCACTGTCATTTGTAGTGGATCGAATTATAATGGCTTAGATTTAAATAAAGAGTCCTTGCCGGCTAGAATTATAAAATAAAATAATAGAAATTTAGAATGAATTAAATTAATAGTAATAAGAGTGCATGTCATGTCAAAAGATTTTATACCGGCTACAATAAAAAAATACATAACTCCATAATAAAATATATCCATGCCAGGTTAAACATGCACAACTTCATGTAATTGTTTTTAAAGATAAAATTTTGCATGTCTATGGTGCCTTAAACTTTGTAAAGAAATGATTTTGTTCGTTACTTTAGCTTTTTATTACCATGAAACCCCTCTAAGAGCTAAAAAAATAACATAAAAACAGGCCTAATATGAGAAAGTAGATTCAACAACCTATTAAAGTCCAGCTTAACAATTAGTTCATTTTAGCTAACCAAATCTTATTCATTCAACTTATACACTCTGAAAAAGCACGTTGATGTCAATATTATCATCCATCTGCATCCGTTGCATGCGTTAGCAACCTGATCCATATATTACCGGTAGCAGTAGTATACTCCCGGTACTCGTCTACCCCAGGCCACGTTTGACGAAGCAGGTAAAGGACATCATGCCGTTAAGACTTTTAAGCGAGCTGGAGCCTGGAGCCGTGGCCCGGCTCTCTCGTATACGTACGACTCCGGCGCCCCGTGGACTTGCCGAGAAGCCCCTCCCCAAATTGGTTTCCGGGATCTTATCTCAGGCTCTCAGCATAAAAAAAACGTCGATGTCCAATCCAGTCCAGGTCGCATTTCCCTGCCTCTTCTCCCTCCCATGTGGCCATGTCACTCCGCTCACGCCACCACCCACACTCGCGCGGCTCGATCACACGAAGAAGAATCCCCTCGCGGAGGAAAGAAACGGAGCCGAACAGCGACGCGGCTACTGCCTGTGCACGGCCACGGCCACATGAGCGCAGGGATGGATCATGGATGCATGGTATGGTGGCAACGGCAAGCAAGCAGAGCCGGGCGCTGGTCTCGCGCCCGCCACGCACGGCGACGTCGGCGAGTGCGAGGGCAAATCTGGCGAAAAGACACGGGAACGGGACGCGCGCCGCGGTGCACATGCGAGTATGCGACGGGCGGGGCGTGTCGTGGCGTGCGGCGGAAGCACGATCGAGGCTAGAAGGAAGGGGCAAATTTCGTGCACATATCGGTGATACGAATCGTCTATTTCTTTCGATCCGACGATTTAGATTATTCTTTTATATTTTAATGGATTAATTTTTATTATTTTTATGTATATTTGTGCTACAATGTTAATATTACGGTTTTGCTAGCGCATAGTCGCCTGCAAAATCAAATTGATGCAGGCGATGGCTTGGACTAGGAGGCCGCGCGAACTCCATTCCGACGTAGCATGCGAGCAAGCATGCGAGTCATGCGACCCTGATGAGCAGCGGCGTTGCTAGCTAGCGAGCAGGGCGCGTGACGCCGCGCGCTCGCCCCCGACGCACTGCTGCTGCTGCGCCGCCGCTGCCGCCGCCCGCGCGAGGACGCCCGCGCCCCTGCTGCTCGCCCGTGCTGCTGCTGCGCCGCCGCCGCGGCGGCAAAACGCGGCGTCATGCACCTGCTCCGACGGCCGTCGATCTATTCTTCTCTACCTCTCTAATTTCTTCGATTTGTAAACTACGAGTTTTTTCACTTTTTATATTTTTTTCAAGATCTTACATGCGGTGAAATTTCAGTATAATCATCTTGAAATTTCAGATATCTCATCTTGAAAAAAGGCGCGCACGAAACGCAAAATCTGCTGTCTGTGACCGTAATCGGTCCCTTAATATTATGTTTCGCATAGAAAACACTCTAGATGGACGATTATATCTAAATTATATTATTATCATAATATATTTGGTAACGTGCACTGTTATAAAAACGTTCAAGCGAGCGATAGGGCGCATCGTGTATCATGAGGTGGACGTGGGAGCCTGAAAGCTTACGGGGGGAGTGACGGCCAGCTTGCGGCCATAAAACAGGCGCCATCGCGAGAGAGCCAGCTATTTGGTGCTTGGCTATCAACAAGTCAAGAAAGGCCATCTTGAATATTCATGCCGCTACTTGCAATCTACGAAGGGAAATCCGCAATATTCTACTCAAACCCATCCCCTGTGCATGGAATATGGATGCGTGAGCTTACCATCTCCGTGAGCTCGTGACGGGGCTAGCTAGGTACGTAGCAGCATGTAATCCACCAGTACCATTTCAAAGCTAAAAAGTATTTTATGCAACCACTGATCCATCCAAACCCAATTGCTCCACAAGCGCTCTGGAGGGGCAGGGACATAATTTCCATCGCTAAACCAGTTGTTTACTGCTACCCTTGCAAAGTGCAGTCTCTCCCTTATTTTAATTATCCCCCAGTACCGAAGAAACACGGAAGCAACTATGCACATAAAAACACCAAAAAAAGGAAGGAGAAAACGTTGCGGACTTGGAGTTCAGAGATGATCGAGATATCGTGAAATTTTACGAAATTCACTCGTGCAACAGGTTCAGATTCAAAGTGAGAAAAGCATTTTTTAAAAAAGCGCTAAAAACAAGACATTTCATAGCCCAATATAAATTATTGCACATCGCCTCGATCTACAAATTACAAATTTAATAAAAAACTAAGAGTCGAGAACTGGCCGAGCTGGGGGGATGTTTGCCAACGCCGCCTCCTCGTCGGGAGACTCTCTGGAGTTCGCCGGAGCGACGTGTCGGGATTTCTCCGGTGAGTGGAGGGTTTCACGAGGGATTCCTGTCACCGCGGTGTCCTCACCGCTAGATGTGGCGGGGTGGCGTGCTTCCCCCGTTGGATTGGCGACAGCTGGCTCCCATTGCGGATTTGGTGATAAAATTTCTCCTTCCCCTCTGTCTCTCTCCTCCCAGTCCAGAGCTGGGTCTCTCTCTCCCCGTCTCCCTCCCCCCTTCCTGGGTTCGCGTAGTTTTCGTCGCCTTTTTGGTCATTTGTGGAGATCTGGTCTTCGCTGGAGGAGTGGGGGTTTTCGCTCCTTCGTTTCGATGGTTATTGACGGAGTCATGGATCCTCATCGTCATTCCAGTGGTGCTGGAAATGTTGGTGGTAGAGGTAATTTTTCTGGTGATCCGAGCTCTGGTGGAGTTATGGGTAAAACTTTTGGTAGCAATTTCAATCAAGTTGGTGGTGCTTCTGAGGGCTCTGGATTTGGTTTCTTTGGGGGATTTGCGGCTAGATCTAGAGATGGTGGTGGTTCTCATACTGACTCTTTTGGTGATTCTCGTTTTCTTGAAGATGGTGGCCTGGAATTTGAGAATCAGGGTCAAGGTAATGATAATAGATGGGCTAGTCGTGGTGGTGGCCGCGGTTTCCCTCAAGGATGGCGTGGTAGAAGTGGAGGTAGATATGGGGGTAGGAACCCTAATTTCTGGTCTAACTCTTCTAGGGATTTCCCTCCCCATTCTGGTTTGCAAAACAGAAACCGTGGGTTTCCTCTGTCTGATGATTCAAACTCTTTTAGTGCTTGGAATCAAATGTTTGGTAAACAAATGGGTCCAAACATTGCTGCTGCTCCAGGGAATTCTGCGGTTTCTTTTGGTCAGCATAGTTCAAATGCTGCTTTTGGTGGTTCTCAAAACAGCAATAGTGCTTGGGAAGGGGTGAGTAGTAAAAAGAATGATTTACCTTCTAGCAGCCACATTGATCCTTGGCAAAACAAGAGATCAGGAGAGAAGGAGGACAGGTCTAAAATTGGTTTTGGAACTAAGGAAGGTGTGCTTGGTCCTTGTTTTCAGTGTGGAAGGAAGGGACATGTGTTTGCGGACTGTCCTAATTCGGTTAAATGCTTCAACTGTGGTCAAGATGGTCATGTTTCTGCCTCTTGTGCTGCTAAGAAACCTTGGGACTATGTTGCTCCTTCCTTTGGTATGCAATGTGAGGATGTCGGTTTCTTTTATATTCCTGGGTCCAAAAATCCCCCTTCTCATTTTGACAAGACCTGTGCTGCATTGGTTACTATCACTCAAGGTGTAGTCTCTTTAGAGGATGTTCAGAGGGAATTTTCTACAATTTTTGAAGATAAAAAGTGGATTGGTCCAGTTAAAAGAATTAGAGATGATCAATTTTTGGTTAAGTTCCCCTCAGTTGAAGCTATTAAAGTCATGTCAGGATGTTTGGAAATGAGGATGAGGTGTGCTGATGCTTTCTTGAAGATTGAACCTTGGAAAACAGGAATTGGAGCAAAAGGCCTGTTGCAGAAAGCTTGGATCAAGGTCCACAATGTTCCTCTGGAGCAACGTGAAGAATCTGTGTTGTACTATGTGTGTTCTCTGGTGGGAAAGCCTATTGAACTTGACACTAATAGCTTAGGGAATTTGGACTATGTTCGAGTCTGCATTGGATGTCGAGATGTTTCTTGTTTTCCTGCCATTGCGGAAGGATGTTTGGAGGATGCCTTTTATGACTTTTACTTTGAGCTAGATGAAATTATTGAATTGGGTGACCCTTCCCAAAAGAGCTGGTCCATACCTTCCTCTTCGTTTGATGCAATGGACACTGATCGGAACATTGATACAAAGAAACAAAAAACTGATGGGTTCGATCAATCATCTGTCCAGGCTGATCTAATAGGAAATGTGACTGTATCCAGTGGGAAGAATCTTGGCAAAGGGAAGGCTAACATGTTAGAATTAACTGGAGATGAAAAGGCTCTTGATGATTGCCCTTTATGGAAGGACATCCAAGGAAAATTTTTAAGGGCTAAGAAGGTTGTTAGCTCTATGGTTCCTTTTTCGAATTCTAAGGCAGATTCAATGTCGAGAACTCTGCAAGCTTGTTCTCACAGAGTGGTGATTGAAGAGGTTCAGGATGAACCCTCTGAAACTCCTATATCTGACTGTATCCCCATTGTTGATGCTCCAGATACTCCTCAAAACAAAATTCAAGGTCTTCCTTTTTATTCAGTTAGGAGGGTCTCCAATTTTGACAGTTGGTGGCTTAAAAACTTTGGAAACTCTAAAGAGGCTAGTTTATCCCCTTACTTTAGCTCTTGGGTGGATGTGGCTCCTTCACTAGCCGAAAGGGAGAATAGCCGTGCTCTTGTTCCTAACCTGAATCAGCAGTTAAATGTTCACAAGACAGATGACATTGGAGGTGCTCTTGGCTGTTCTTTGAAACAACAGTCAGGATGGACAGATTGTAATTGCTGAGAGGAATTGTACTGAGGAAGAGAAAAACCTTGGAGATTGTATCAGGGACTTCTCTCCTGTCCCCAGAAGGAGTGCCAGGCTGAGGGCCACTACTAATATTCACTTTAGGGAGAAAAATGAGGTGCAAGCTAGGAAGAAAAATCTTGAAGGTAATCATTTATCCTTAAATTCTTTTTCTGTCCTTAATAATAGCACTTTGTTACAAACTGCTAGTAGGATGGGTGTGATCATGAATGAAGACTCAAATACTTCTTTTGATGCTTTAAGGGCTTTGGAAACTGCTAGGTCTGATCTTTTTATTAACTCTCTAAAGAATTATAATCAGGTAACAAACTGTTCAGAGGCTGTTAATATTATAGAAGGGTCTGACTCTAGTGAAAGTGACTCTATGTCCTTAGCATTGGTGGCTAAAGATGATAGAGGTAAGACTAACACTAGGAGAAAGGGTGTTTCTCCTGTGATTAGTGCTGGAAAAAGGGGTAGGCCTTATAGAAAAAATAAAAAAATAATATTAACCCTTTCTTTTAATAATGAATAGTATGAATTGCATATTCTAGAACTGCAGGAGAATGGCTAAGAAAGGCTTTAGTAGTATGCTGAATAATTTGGTGCTTAGTCATAATATTGATATAGTGGGTCTTTCTGAAACTAAAAAATCTAAATACTCAGATGCTTTTTTCAGAAAGATAGATCATTCTAATAATTTTTTCTGGAATTGGGTGCCCTCTCAAGGGAAATCTGGTGGGATTTTGTGTGGTACATCATTGAACAAGTTTGATGTCTTAGGTGTTAAAAAAGGTAATTATATCCTACAAGTGGTGCTGTGGGATAAAATGAAAAAAACCAAATGGAGTGTTCTGGTGGTTTATGGTGCTTCTCATGCAAATGAGAAATTAGATTTTTTGTCTGAACTAGCTAGTTTTTGTTCCTCTGATAATATTCCTATTATTGTTGGTGGTGATTTCAATATAATGAGAAGTTCTAATGATAAAAATATTGGTACTGTGAGGGGTCATGTGGTGGATCTCTTTAACTCTACCCTGTCTGTATGTGAACTCAGGGAACTGCCTATGGTTGGAGGTAAATATACTTGGTCTAATATGCAAGTCACTCCAACCCTAGAAAGATTAGATAGGGTTTTTGTTAATGCTGCTTGGGAATTTCTTTTTCCTTTAGTTAGCCTTTGCAAGTTACCTAGAATCTTTTCTGACCACAATCCTCTGCTTATTTCTACCTCTCCTAATCATAATGACAGAAAGTCTATTAGGCCTTTTGTGTTTAATAAAAATTGGTTGAAAAAAGTTGAATTTAGAGATTTAGTGGCTAATATCTGGGGAGATAGAGATTGTAATGGTGATGCACTTTCTATTTTCTTATTCAAACTTCATAATGTTAGGAAAAAATTAAAAGGGTGGGGTGCTGATTCCTTTGGTGTTGATAAAAAGAACAAAGACAATAAATTAGCTAGATTAAAAGAGTTGGAATTGTTGGAGGAAAATGGCACTTTGCCCTATAATTTGGTAGCTGAAAAATTATCTTGCTTAAAAGAGGTAATGGATTTATGTGACCAAGAAGAGATTCATTGGTCCATAGTTTCTCATCAACAATGGCTTTTGAAGGGTGATAATAACACTGCTTATTTTCATAGATGTGCCAATGGTAGAAAAAGGAAAAAAATTATTTATTCTTTACAACATGATTTGAAAGACATTACTGGGACTGAAAACTTGGTAAGACATGCTGCTTCTTTTTATAAGAGTCTTTTTAAAAAAAAACCAGTCTGAAAAAGTATTTTGTTACCTTGATGATATCTGGAGGTCAGATGAAAAGGTCAGTCCAGCTGAAAATAACTCCCTAACCTCACCCTTTTCTATTGAAGAAATAAAGGTTGCAGTTTTTTCCATGAAACCTAACAAAGCAGCAGGCCCAGATGGCTTCCCTGCTGAGTTTTTTCAACACTGTTGGGACACTGTTAAGTTTGATCTCTTAAAATTTTTTGATGATCTCCATAAGGGTGTTTTGAATGTGAAAAGACTTAACTATGGTATTATCACTTTAATCCCAAAAAAAGTTGAAGCTAATTCACTTACTCATTTTAGACCTATTTGTCTCTTAAATGTGGTGTACAAAATTATTACTAAAGTTTTAACTAACAGAATAGAGCCTGTGTTAAATAGGATTATAGCTAATTCACAGAATGCCTTTTTGAAAGGCAGAGATATTATGGATGGTGTCCTCGCTTTACATGAAATCATGCATGAAGCAAAAAAAAGTAATAAGTGTGCTATTTTTCTTAAATTAGACTTTGAAAAAGCCTTTGATAAGGTCAGCTGGGACTTTTTGGACCACTGTCTCCTTCTTAGAGGTTTTGATCCAATTTGGTGTAATTGGATAAGTAAAATTGTTCGAGAAGGAACCCTAAGTGTGTTGGTGAATGGGGTTCAAAATGGTTATTTTAAAAGTGAGAAGGGAGTTAGACAAGGTGATCCTCTTTCTCCTCTTCTCTTCAATTTAGTGGCAGATTCTCTGGCTAAAATGGTTTCTATGGCTGTTCAAAATAATTCCATTTGTGGTGTAGCTTCTAATCTAGTTCCTGGAGGTGTCCCCATTCTGCAATATGCAGATGATACTATAATATGCCTAGAGGAGGATAAAGAGAAATCAATTAATTTCAAATTTTTGATGTATCTGTATGAAAACATGGCTGGACTAAAAATTAACTTCTTAAAGAGTGAAATCTTTATTATCAATGGTGATCCCCAGATTGAAGCTAGCTATGCTAGAATTTTCAATTGTTCTGTTGGTCCTTTCCCAATGCATTATTTGGGGGTCCCTGTGGGTTTTTCTAAAAACAGAGTTAGTGATTGGGATTTTATGGTGGAAAAGGTTTATAAAAGGCTCAATAACTGGAAGAGTAGCTCTTTATCTAAGGGTGGTAGATTGGTTCTCATTAATTCTTGTCTCTCTAGCATCCCAATTTATCATATGTCCATGTTCCTGGTCCCTACTACTGTTCTCTCCAAAATTGACAAGATTAGAAGAGATTTCTTATGGGGTAGCTCTAGATTAAAAAGAAAATATCATTTAGTTAGCTGGAAGAAAATATGTACCAAAAAGAAGTTTGGTGGCCTTGGGGTTAAGAACTTGAGGGATTTCAATATTAGCCTTTTGTGTAAATGGTTATGGAAATTGGAGACTAAGGGTAGCCTTTGGGTCTCTCTGATTCAGTCTAAATATCTGAAGAATCCTCTCTCCCTTGTTAAGCCTAAACCATCTGATTCCCCATGTTGGGCTCAACTCCTTAAGGTTAGAAGATTTTATCTGGGCAATAGAGTTTTCAGGCTAGGGAATGGGGAAAAAATTGATTTCTGGTGTGATACTTGGTGGAATGATAAGACAATTTGCTCTTTGTTTCCTGCGGTGTTTGATGTTTGTTTTGATCAAGAAATCTCGGTGTTGCATGCTATAGAAAAGGGTTTAAATTTTTCTTTTAGGAGAGAACTTGATAACCAGTCAAAAATGAACTGGGTTTGTTTTAAAGAAAACTTGTTAAACACTTATGATGGTACCAAGAAAGATGAGGCTGAGTGGAAAAATAAACTTAGTACAAAGTTTTCTGTTAAATCTGCTTACCAGTTGATATCTGGTGTGGGTAATGTGGTGGATTTTCATTTTATTTGGAAGGCACCTATTCCTCTTAAAATCAAGATATTTCTCTGGTTAGTTTGTAAAGGTGCGCTTTAACAAAAGATGTTCTCGGGAAAAAGGTTGGCTGGTAGCCCTCTTTGTTTTTTTGTGGTGAATCAAAATATTCAACATCTGTTTTTTATTGTTCCATTGCTTCCTCTATTTGGTGTATTGTTGCTTGTCTTGTTGGTGCTACTACTAGACCATCCAACTTCTCGGTTTCTTCCAAAGGATAGGATCTACTTGGCCACAAGGAAGAAAGCTATTCTGACTTGCATTGTGGCGCTTTGTGGTGTATTTGGACTGCTAGAAACAAGTGGTGCTTTGATAAGAAAACTTTTAATTCCCTGTTCATATTATACATTCTATATGTGTGATTTTGAGATCTTTAGGCGGACTTGTTTCAGTGTGATTCAAGGAAGCGTTGATTCAGGTGCGATGATGCTTGCAAAAGTTGCCTCGATATTCGTGCACGCACTTCAAACGTCAACGCCTCTAACATATGGTCCTTGACCCAAGACAAAAGGATGATCTCGGTGCTTCATTTTTCATTGTACCGATATGATAGGGCTATGTTTGTGGTTTGGCTTTTGCAATGTTAGTGAACATGTTTTGTTCACAGGATGAGATCCTGTCTCTATGTGTTTTTAAGATAGTAGCTTGTCTTTCCTTTTGTTCCAGCCTTGAGTGTGCTGGTTTGCTTGTAAAACTCTCAGACATGGTTTTCGTTGTGTCTTGCTCGATGCAATGAAAAATGGGGGAAAGAGCCCTCTTTTGGAAAAAAAAAAAGCCTAATATAAATTTTTAAATTCAAATTCGCCAAGCTTTACTGTTCCTAGGTTTGTTTTTTTTTTTTGGGCAGACAAACTGATATAGCATGACCGAAATGAAAATGAATAATTTGCTGATGCCTCCAAGTTAAGAGTCCTTCTACCATTAGCCATCACTTTAAGTATAATACATTTTATGACAAAAAATCTTTCGATGATCTTCAGATGTCGCTATTTAAGTTTTTGAATAAGTTTGATCAAACCTTGAAAAGAATTGTCTTTTTTGCGCCCATTAGGGTTTCTTTTTTGGTTTTGTTGCACTTATATTATGCTCCCTCTAGTTTCGTAATACTTGCTGTTTTGCACATTGAAATGATCTTCGAAATACAACTTTGATCATCAATTACTAATGAAATTTATTTATAAAATTCGTGAAAATATGATATTGTGAAAGTATTTTTCAATACAAATTTATATGTATGATTTTTATATATACAATCCAAATGGTTTAAATGATTTTTATAAATCGTTTTAAAAGTTCGACTGAGGACAAACCTAAAAGGTCAAGTATTATGAAACTGAAGGGAGTAGATAATGAGGACATCGCTACATCGGATACACCTATGGGATCAATGACGAAAGTCCTTCCAAGTGACCCGCGACCTTTGATCATCATGCAAGGACCAAACACACAAGCCAGTGCGCAACAAATCAATTATTAGGTAAACTCGTTTCTTGGGTTAAATAATTATACTTTGGAGAATAGATTGCTACCTAATAACAATATTATGCATAGGAATTTCAACAAGCACCAGCTACAAGGCATTAAAACACCAATCAAGACAATGAAGTATGGTGGAAATGCAAAGGGATTCCACTCGACATTAAATGACCCCTCTGACATAAAAACATCATAGAGAATGCAAACGGACTCCGATTTGAACGTGTGAGCACTTATTGAAAAGATAACTTCGCCATATTTTCAACGAATCCAACCTCACCTTCAAACTCCAAGTGAGCTGGCCGCAGTAGTCAAAAACATCTCGCGAACAGAACCAGTCTTTTACTCTTCTTGGGTGCTACGTCACCATTAATTTGAGCTGAGTCCCCATGTATTTCTGCTGCGTGAGTGCACCTCCTAGAGTCATCTCCTTGCTCTATAAATAGGACAAGACTCTCCCTTTTCTCCTTACGTTTTGTTCAATTGTTGTTGTCTTCCAGATTGGAGAAACACTCTCGAAATCCCTTGTGTCGGTTGACCAATTGATTCCGAGCTTCAGAACCTCAGTTTGAGTGTGTGCTTTATCCTTGTTCTTGCGAGTTCTTCGATTGCTTGCAAGGATAAACCTTTGTGGTCAGGTCATTCGGGTTTTGGCACGATTGATAATCAGGAGTGTGGTTTAGCGATTGCGGGTGCTTATCCTTGCGTGGTTTGTAGCCGTATCATCAAAGTCATCCTCCGCCCAAATCGAAGTTATCCGTCTCACCGGAAGATCGGGAACCCGTGAGTGCATCAATAGATATGTTTCAATGGTATTCACGAAGAACTTAGCTGAACACGAAAGTGTATCTAAATTTCTGATAAATAAAGGATGGCACATCTACACTCCCTAATAACCCTTCCATTCTAAAATAGCAGTTATTTTTTATCTGTCCAAAATCAAACTTCTAAAACTATATAAAAAAAAAATATACACAATGAGCACATCAAAATCATATATATAGGTCCGTTTCGAAAAGAACTTCTTTAATATCATAATTTAGTTGCATTTTATAAACAAATTGTAATATCCTTTGGTGATCAAAGCTATATTTCGAAGATCGTGTCAACGTGCAAAACAACTACTATTTCAGTACGGAGAGAATATATCGATGCCAAGTGACATGACATGACATTATTTTATTTTTTATTTTGTGGTAAATCACGGATCCAGGAGCCCATCCATCCGTCCACTCCACCCTCACGCCACAGCCAGCGGCACCGGCACTGCATCTGCACCACCACTTCCGCCGCGGCAAATTACCTCCGAGCCATCGCTGCTGCGGCGCCCTTCCACCTCCAGGCTCCAGCCCCCTCCCCGAACCACGATCCAATCCACCACGCAGCCGTCACCGTCTAGTAACGGTCCCCCACCCTCCCGGCCTCCCCTCGCGTCCAGGCTCCTTCTGGGGGAGGCCGCCTCCCCTCCCCCGCCCCGGGCCGCGCCCACCGCCGCCTTTAACTCGCCCCTCCTCCGTTACCGTCTTCCCCCTTCCCACCTCCCCCACCCGCTGTTCATCGTCGCGCCCTCGATTTGGTTTCGTTGATTGTTAGGTTCTTCCGGTGTATTTCTCATTTGGGAGTCGCCGGAGTTCTTGGATTTCTGTTGGTATGTGGGTTTCTTGGGGTTAGATTGGCATGAGCTGGATCTCTGTTCTTGTGAATTCGTGTGGTTTCTTGTTGGATTCGGGCGTTGGTTGGGGGATTGATGTGCCTTGTGCGTGTGATTTGTGATTTGCAGGGGAAAAAAGACGCTTTTTTTTTTTTTTCTCTCGGCCGTGGGATGGACGCGAGGGAGGTGTGAAGCCTGGTCGCTAACTGATGCTCGTGGAGAGATTTGGGGGAGAGGAGCGCGCGGTGAGGAGGCGGTGGAGGCGGAAGCGCCGACGAGTTGGACAGCAGCGCAGCGACGGACGACGCGCAGCCGGCGGGGGACGAGGCCTGGAGGAGGGCAGCTCCGCCAACGACGGCTGCCGACGCCGCTGCCGCCATGGGGGAGTCGCTGCTCACCGCGCTCTCCATGGACACCGCCACGGCCCACCACCCGCACCAGGGCCCCTCCACCTTCCTCTCCATGGACACTGCTTCCCACGACGACTTCGACCTCTTCCTCCCGCCCCCGGGGCCCTTCCGCCGCTGCCTCCATGCCGCGGCCGCCGCCCCCCCTGACATCAATCTCCCCCTCGCCGCCGACCCCTCCCCTCCCCCTCCGGCCCTACAGGCCACCGCCCTCCTCGACTCTAATGTCGACATGCTAGAAGTTGGCCTTGGCGGCCCGCAGCTCTATGACTCGGACTCGCCTGCCGCCGCTGGGGCGGCCTCGGCCACCACGGCCACAGCGACCATGGTAGCGGTGTCTCACACCAAGGGCACCAGTTCCAGCGCCGCACGCAAGTGCGTCAAGAGGAACGATAGCATCTGGGGCGCGTGGTTCTTCTTCTCCCACTACTTCAAGCCGGCCATGACGGCTGACAAGGGTGGCAAGGCAAAGGCAGCCACCACAGCTGGGAATGGTAATAATTCCACTCTCGATGCTTTCCTGGTGCAGCATGACATGGAGAACATGTACATGTGGGCGTTTAAGGAACGGCCAGAGAATGCCCTGGGGAAGATGCAGCTGAGGAGCTTCATGAATGGGCACTCGCGCCTTGGGGAGCCACAGTTTCCTTTCAGTGCAGAGAAAGGGTTTGTGCGCTCACACCGGATGCAGCGTAAACACTACCGGGGGCTGTCAAACCCACAGTGCCTGCATGGGATTGAGATTGTACGGGCTCCAAACTTAGCGGGTGTGCCTGAGGCTGATTTGAAGAGGTGGATGGATCTCACCGGTAGGGATGCCAATTTCTCGATCCCTTCCGAGGCTAGTGATTTCGAAACATGGAGGAATCTTCCGAGCACAGACTTTGAGCTCGAGAGACCAGCAACTGCCGCTCCAGCAAAAAGCAGTTCACATGGTCATCATAAGAAGTTGCTGAATGGTTCTGGACTTAACTTGTCAACACAGACATTGAATCATGGCTCTGGAGATGGTCTGGATATCTCAAATATTTGCCACAAGCGCAGGAAAGATTCCTCCCCCACTGCCATGGAAGAGGACTGTAGCAATTCAAATTCAGACAAGGTCCAGGACATGGACACAAGCCACAATTTTGAGCCATCATGGATGAATGACTTCTCTGGTGTGATGCGCCATGCTTCTGGGCCTGTAACTGCTGCAAAAACAATATACGAAGATAGCAAGGGCTACTTGATTATCATTAGCCTGCCATTCGCTGATATGCAAAGGGTGAAAGTTTCATGGAAAAATACTCTTACAAATGGTATTGTTAAGGTATCATGCACTAGTGTTGGTCGGATGCCATTCTTGAAGCGACATGATCGAACCTTTAAGCTAGTGGATCCTTCTCCCGAGCATTGTCCACCAGGAGAGTTTATTCGGGAAATTCCGCTGCCTACTCGGATCCCAGAAGATGCTAATTTAGAAGCATATTGTGATGAAACAGGAACAGGCCTAGAGATCATTGTGCCTAAACATCGCATTGGTCCTGAAGAACATGAAGTCCGTGTGTCTATGAGGCCCCCCTCATCATGGTGTCAGTGAAAACATGTTCAAGGTGCGTTACAGATGTTCTTGTAGTAGTTAGGAGCCCATTGTTGGCAGCTGCTCTTGACTGATCTTTTACTGTCTGATAACCCTCTAGCTCGCGAGGAGACATGGTGTGGAGGTTACCATACAACAAATGCAGTTCAATTTTGCTAATTGTCATGGGAAACAGTCCTCTAATTGAGCGAGGCATTCTGGTAGTGGGCAATTGCAGCATTGGAACATTTTAGGAATATCCTACAGGACACAAGGAACATATCTGGATTACTTGTATTTGTTTGGGAATACCTTATGTATTGTCTTTTGCTTTCATCAAAATTTTCTTTGTATGAAAGGTTTGTTGCCTGCTCGATGTGCTTAAATTTGTTCATTACTGTCATGAGCAATTTGCTTGTTCTACAGAAATGACTCCTGGAGAATTGTATAGGCATTTATAGTCAATTTCCATAGATAGGTGAGAAGTTTGTTTTGTGAGCATTCTTGGAAAAATCTCTCATTTATTTGATGGAAACTAGGGAAGGAGCTCTTGTCAGTGCTTTTAGGATTGGTCAATGCCCTATGGGGCTGTTATTTTTTTTCAAGCATTTGTGCACGTTTTCCAGGAATAGCTGGAAGGCAAGTGTAATTGATTGATGAAGGTGCCAATGTATCTATCTGTTATCAATATAGAAGTGATTAGTGTTTATCAGTTATTTCACGCGCTTAAGTTATTACACTCTCTGGTTCTTTCAAACATGATGCTTGAGATAAATTTCAATTTTATCTATGAATTTTTCTGAAATATTTAGATTTGGCACATGAAATTTTTACGTATAGATTCGTCTCAAAAGCTACTTACATAATATTTATTGTAATTTTCATAGTTTTTAGTGGATTGTATAAAGCTACTTACATAATATTTATTGTAATTTTCATAGTTTTTAGTGGATTGTATACGGTGAAAGTTATATTTTAGAGACCGTTCGTGTCAAAGCAAAGTTTTTTGTACCAGCGTGAGAGTATCCTCCAGTCTGAAGATTTAGCTGGAACTACTGTATCTGCAAGGATTAATTACCGAGATGTGCCTTGCAGAGGGATGCCTTGTTGGGATATCTCTGCACAATGCTCAGTTGGATCGATTTCTTATTCCAATGCCGTATCGTATTTACGCAGCACTTGTTAACTACCGAGCTAAACAGTGAAGGCTGCCCCCATTTGTTTCTAAATGCTTCCCTGAAAGTGTCAAATGTTTGGATAACACTTCATTTCACCTCTAAATGCAAGCTGAACCCGCCAACTGGCGGCTCTGGGTTTTTCTGCCTCATCTTTTCTTTTTAATCATCCACATCATTTTCATCTTGTGTTGCGAGTTGGTGTGTTGTTTTCCTTCTCCCGTCAGTTTTATGATTGTTCTCGTTGACACTGCTACACACAGGCAACTAGCTAGCATGGTGTCATTTCTTGCTCAAACTAGAAAGGTGACCCATGCATTTGTGCGGACAAATTTATTAAAACACATTTAATTTAAAAATGGGTGTTGCTAGGCAACGGTGATCCATCGAAGGATTAGCTGTTTTTTGGTGATCCATTGAAGGATTAGCTGTTTTTTAGGTAGTTTCACGGTCCCAGCATTCTATGCTCTTCGCTGAGAACTTCTCTCCTAGTCTCAAAGTGCTCTACTCTTCGAGGCTCAAATCTTTAAATCGCATTCTGGTTTTCAACTGCAGTTAGACGTCTTGCTATATGAGCTCACTGGTTCAATCTACGACAGTAAAAACATTAGCATTGTGATTCATTAATTCTACGATGATTCTTTATATAATGCTAATGGAGTGTAGAGATAAACTTCGGTTCTAAAAATACATGCATGGATAATATCAAAGAGGGGGTCCACTCTCCGTACTTCTAAATTCTAGGGCATTCCAAAATTTTGAATTCCAACAATGCCTAGGCATCTCCTACTTGGGTTTCGATCCTATAGAAATGCATAGACGTATTTAATCTCCAACAATGCATATGCATCTTATCCGGAGAGTTTTCAATATGTAGAAGTATGTAGTTTTGGTCTCCAACCATGTGTAGGTGTCTCCTCCCCTACAAAAAATTTTATATTTTAATCCTTTTTAAAAAATAATTTTAATTTTAACCCCTCGGAAGAAATATTTTCAAATCTAACCCTTTTGGACGCGCCATGGCAATTGGCGCGGCATATCCACACTGTCGCGCCAATGCATATGGCGCGGCAGAGAATCTTATCTTGGCGGCCCTCAATGGCCGCCCATGGATCGCGTGGTCCCACCTCCCGCGCCACCGCGCCACACTTTGGCGCGTCAAGGCCCTTTACAGAGGGCTGCGCGGGGCTCCTCCTCTTTCCTTCCCTCTCCCTTCCCTCCTCATTTTCCCTTCCCCCCTCCTCTTCCCTAACCAATCACCTAGTCCATTGCAAGAACTTGATCTCCATCCGATGGATTTGTTGTGGGGAAAAGCTTTCCTCCGTTATGGCAGGTGATCTCCTCTCGATTAATGTTCTATTGACCCATGTTTGACACATTTTTGATTGCTTTAGGGTTAGGGTTAGGGTTAGATTGTGTTTTGCGGTTATTATTGTAGTATTGATTCTTGTAATATGAATCCGTAGTATGTATGTGTAGTTTAATGATGGTAGAAAGTATGTTGAATTATATGGAGACTTTACATTTTTAATTTAATGTAGGAAATAATGTCGATAAAGGGAAGGCAAGACTCAAATATGCGGATTACCCTAGGAGTAAGGATGCTCCAGTTCGTTCCTCCCCGTTTCCGGTTCCAGTTTGTGAGCACGGCCTTCCTGCGGAGGTTCAACAGTCTAGGGACCCTGATACTGCCGGTAGAGCCTTCTACATTTGTGGTATAAAGCACAGTAACAATATGCAGTGTTTTATTCGGCCGTGTTGTTTTTTCGAGTGGATTGATGGCCCAGAAATGTTCGATCCGAGGATCCGGCTCTTTCCTTGGCGCTCCATGAACACTAAACCAGTAAAGGATTTTAGGCGTTGGATTCCTCCTCGTGCAAACCCACCGGAAATGACAAATGAGGAGAAGACAGTCGCAAGTGCGGGGAGAGCAGTACACCCTCCTTTATGTCATTGCGATGAACGGTCCATATTAGTTAGGCCTAACCCTGGGGTGGACTTTACCCCATTCTTCCGTTGCCCGTACAATGATTCAGTAAGTGTAAGCATGCCATCTTCTATTTAAATTAGTCTTTTTATACTAAATTCGATAACAAAATGATTTTTCCGTAGGATGGATGGCCTTTGTGTGATTTCCAGAAGTACATTTATGGTCCCAAATCCTGTTGGCCTTCTAGTACGGAAGTGGAGGCCTTCCACTCCGGGGATAAGAAATGGCCATGTGAGGAATATCCACCCACTACTTGTAAGTGCGGGATACTAGCCCGTAGAGGTGTTGTCCCATCGGAGCTCGGGTATGGATATTATTGTGGCAACTCTTATGGTGATTTTTGGGTACGTTATACTTGCATAGCTCTTTTCTATTTGTTCCTATATTTCATTGCATGTTTCTTTTGATAAATTTTACGGTAAATCTTGTAGGAGGGAAGGACGTGTGATTGGGAGAAATATGAGGGACAACAAGCTTTCGAAGCCGAGATTTTTAATTTGTGCAAATCTGAACGAGAGAATAAAGTAGAGAAGAGGAAGGAGAAGATAAGGCATGAGCATGGTGTGCTCATGCCGTCTACCAAGGAAAAAAAGAAGGTCTTGGATGACATGAGGAGGGAGTGTGGCGTGCCGCTACGTGGCTATTTCACCGCTTCAGAAACAATGGAATATTGGAGGAGTCGTAGGGGGAGGTACCCACCTGCAGTTGATCCAAGAGAGGTGAAATACCAAAGAGAGGTGGCGAGGCACCAGAGGGAGATGGAGAAGGAGCGCGAGCTTGAGCAGTATAGGAAGAAGTTGGCTGAGGGTTCACTCATTGACCTCAATGCCAATTACCAGCCTAATTCATGGGAAGCTCATTTGCAAACGGTCAAGCGCAAGAAAGCGAGGAGGACGGTGGAGATGGAGACCATGAGGACTCTTGTTGGTAACCTGCCTCATGTCGTGCCGGATGATGATGACGAGGACCGAGAGGAGTGAGATCAACTTGATTTGTTGTCGTTATGTAATACGATAATCTACTATTAGATTGTTCTATCTAGCACTTTGAAAACCTCCGTACCTTATTTAAACAATTAAACATATGTCTATGTTTGTGAACGCTTGTGTGTGACACCATTGTACTCGATGTGTTATGGTCGCTATATATTTAACTTCGAGATGTCTTTGTTCGCGATCGCCTAAGTAGCATATTTCGATGTGTCATGGCTCTGGATTTTGGCTCTAGTTGTGCAGGAGGCTGCCGCGCCACTGGAACATATGCAACATAAACCAAGTTTTTCCCCTAAAACCCTAACTATTCAAATCTTACGAAATGCGGTTAATCGAGGGACAAATCGAAGAAAAATATTGGACAATCACCTTCACAAGAGGAAGGAACGATTTCCCACTCCGAAATGGCCGGAGGCAGGCGGGCGGGCGGGCGGGCGGCCGGCGGGCAGGCGGGCGAGGCGGGCGCGCGGTTCGTGGGGAGGAAAAGACAGCATCCGCGCCGCTGCTTCAAAGGCCTTGACGCGCCAAAGCGGGTGGCGCGTCAAGGTGGGACCCACACGATCCGTCTTGGCGGCCATTGACCGGGCCGCCACAGTGCTTCTGCCGCGCCACATGCATCGGCGCGTCGAGTGGGATGACGCGCTGATGAGGGGCGCGCCCAAAAGGTTAGATTTGAAAAAAAAATTCGAGGGTTAAAATTAAAATAATTTTTTATAAAGGATTAAATAATAAAATTTTTTGCCTCCCCTAAGATTGCTATACGTAGAAGTGCCGAGTGCGGAGGTGTTTCCATCCGGTCGGCGCCATTTGCATAACTGGCTTTTTATTTGGTTTGTAGAACAAATGTGATAGCCAATTGACCTAATTGACTCTGTTACTCAAATTAATCTAGATAAACGTGTAAAAAATGGCATATAATGTTAATCAAAAGAAAAAAGAGCTACATCATCAATTATAGTGGGACTATAGTTAATCATAAACCGAACTTAAGAAATCATAAACCATCTAGGACTCCTTTCTATATCAACCCATCGAGTCGCTAGCTCCATGTCGCTCTGCAATGCAGCTGCCGGTTGCGGCCTCGCCGCAGGCGGCTTCAACTAAAGTATATTTTATTGTACATTTATGTATTTTTATTTAAGCGGATACACCTGTTCTTTCTTTTAATCTGACATGAACTCTTAGTACTATTATTTTTTTATTTTAAAATTATATAGTTTTTACAAAATCGCTACAGATCATACGTCCTACTAGATCATACGAACGCTTTTGGCCCAACCCATCATTGCACGCTCTTTTTAACCCAGCCCACCACCACTAGCGAAGGTGATCTGTCCCAATAGTTTAAAGTGCATGTTCGAACATTACAGTTCACTTGTCTCATTAGTTCAATGCACATGTTTTATTTTTTGTAGCACATTTGTCTTGTTTCTGCAATTCAATTCATTTGATTTGTTCCAATAGTTCAAAGTGCGTGTTTCAACTCTACATCTCACTTGTTCCAGTAGTTCAACATGTATGCATTCCATGTTCATATAGCACACTTGTTTCGGTCATCTAGCTCATTTCATTTTATTTGTTGCAACAATACATTTTATTTGTTCCATTAGCTCAATGTGCATTAGTGGTACATGCATTTTCACTTCTTGTGGAGGGTACAACCGGAATAAATGGAATGAACTGTTGGAATAAGTGTGGAACAATCATTCATTTTTTTTTACAGATCGGGACATCCGATGGCCAATTCGTCCTTAATTTTATTTGTAATTTCGTTGATATGGACTTTTTCTTTTGATTGGACATAGACTCTTATTTCTATTTTTATTTTATTTAAAATTGTAGCCAATATGGTTTTTTGCTTTTCATCTAGCATTGACTCAATTTTTTTTGTTATTTTTAATTCTGCATTTCTATTTTTTTATTTTGATCTAAACCGTTATAATTTGACATCACTGATATCAATGGTGTAAATCTTTTTTGTCTGATTTATGTGAAAATTTATTGGATTAGTGTGATGGCTTCGATTGCTCCTGTTTTAATTCTATACTAGACTAGATTATTGATAAGTAGATCGGTTTTTTACAACAAATTGCATCGTTTAAACCTCCCGTTTCCTAATGCTTCTTTCTCTTGTTGATGCATGCACTTGGAAGTTGGATCTGCACGAGCACTAGAATCCAACGCATAGGTATGGCTGGAGAAAATATTTTCTTTTGCCTGCTCTACAAAAGAATTTGGGGGTCGTGTTCATCTTTACTTCATAATCTATAAACAATGGCTGGGATCTGGAAAGCACTTGCTTGCTAATCCGATCCTTGTGTTGACTTGCAACAGGAGAGGACAGAGGAGGTGGATAGCGATTGCGAAGTGGCAGCTTGGCGTCGTCGTCGCACAGCATGTGCCCCCCTCTTATCTGCATGTCGTCGTTTCGATAAGCCGCTGAAGCGGCCTTTCCTTCGCCCAAAGGGCACTTTTGTGCTCTACTCGTTTTTTCGAATTCTTTTATCGCTGCAGCTCATACCTGATCCTGGTCCCTGAACATAATGGCAATCTGGAGCCTTGGGGAGTGCTGTAGTATGGAATCTGATAAGCTGAGTTTTTCAAGATCGTGGGGTGCTTATTTGGCACGGGCTTGCCTTATAATAATGCTGCTTTCTGGTGGCCATCTGAACTGGATAAGCCTCCTACTTTTTCATGGTTTTCCCTGTGTATGAGCTCATGGCTGAAGAAAGTGTGATTTGCTTCCTGATTAGGAGTTCAGGAACAGTGAGAGATCTACCTATTATTAAGGTGGTACAAGATGATTTTGTTGATGGGGATTGTGTCTGTTGGTTTGATGTGGTCACTGGTCAGTCACCAACACCACTCACCATGCTACCATCAGTAAATGGGAAAAATACCCTGTATGTCACTAAAAAATAAAAATACCATGTATGTCACTGGACCCACATGTCATACACTCAAACGGTCACACATGTCATACACACGACATAGTATATAGGGGACTGGAAATTCTTTCGGTGTCAGACATGGAATTGTACGTTAAATGCCCTGATTTTGCTGTTGCACTAGACATATGGCTCCATTTGCTTTGGATGAAATGTTTGTTGGAAATATTAGGAATTTTCTCAGTATTTTAATCCACAAAATTAGGTAAATCATAATTAAACAATTGCCAGTTTCCAGTTCAAGACCAAAGGTACTAGATATAAAAATATCTATCTCATACGCAAGGGCTAATGAACAGAAAACAAAAAGGCAAAGGCACGGTATAAACAAATATACCCTTGAGCCGAGCCGCAGCCACTACTGAAAGCGAGTACGGTATTTGGCGGAGGAATGACTTGCCGCCATGACGGTTGATGTAGTCGATCACAAGTTGGTGCGAGATGCCTTTGATGCGATGGAGAGGTCGGTGCGATCGAACGTTGGTGCGATGTAGATGTACAGTGCCTCCTCGCAATGACCTGAGCTTGAGCAATCAAGTGAGAACGCTCCCCAAAACCTTATCGGCCTTCTATCCCGGCGGGATCTCAAGAAGGACTAGGTTCCGGAGGCTGCTCCTCCGCCTCCTTGTGCGCGCAAGGAAACAGAGGCGGAAAACAAAATGGCGGCCTTCTGAGATGGAAGTATGGAATGTGCGGGAGAGATCTCTTGAGGCGAGAGCCTATATCACAGGCGAGGTGCTCATGCTTTTATAGGCGCCAGAAGAGAAGATTCGTCGAACTGGATGCCATCAAGCACTAGTAACGGACGTCATTACATCGGCCATTAAGTCGTCCGTTACGTAACGGACGCCATTACACCACCATTAAGTCGCTTTCACGGGAAGAGGTCGCCTGTCTCGGGAGAGCTCGCCTGTGCTCGAGGAGAGCTTCGCCCACGCCTTTCTCTTTTCTTAATTGGGAGAATCACAATCCAACTATTTAAGTTGAGATATTCTCCTCCCAATTTCCCGAACGGTTTAGTATTAAATGGGCCTCTTGGAATTTCTATTAAAATAATTAAATGGGCCAACCCCATAATTATTTCAACAATCCCCACCAAATTTCATAGGCACATTTGAAATACTCTCAGTTCCACTGTAGTTTGATATACCAGTGTTTCGATGGAGACTGTTAAGTTGAACTTCCACCTAGAACAAAGGTTACACTCATTCACAACTGAACAATGGACTAAGCCTTGAATTGACAGTTTTGTGCGAACGAGTTTCACCAAAGTCCTTTACTGATACTAGGCTGCTAAATGCATCCCCTCGGTTTGGAGCGTATAAGTCATACTCCTTTGCCTTTCATGAGCCTCTAGAGATCACCCAATCTCATAGACTGTGACTAGCAGTCGAGCTCATATAGGTGTATTCCTCATAAGATGTTCTGTAGGATAACATCTCTGCTTTATTAAAAGCCACTCGGAACACATTAAGGTATAACCAACCTGCCATACAGAATAGGAGAGTAGTACATCTCAAACGGAGTGGGTTAAGTACAAAAGTACTCTCCTCTCAGCCAGTCACTAGCTTGTCTCAACATCCTAATTCACGGGATCTCCGATCAAATAGGATGAGTTACCACTAAGACATGACTTTCATGTGGGTCTCAAGCCCATCTCTCTTGATGCTTCATCTATCACATTCGTGATAGTCCCTTTGTAAAGGGATCTCGCTGGGTTTTAGCCGTCTCGGACATAGTCCAATGCTATAACTCCGGAGTTTCTCATCTTCCCGACAGACTTCAATCGCTTCTTAACGTGCCTTGATGACTTCATGTTATCCTTTGAACTGCTCACCTTGGCAATCACCGTCGATTGTCACAGTTCACAAGGATAGCGAGCACCGTTTTTCAACTACCGGTAAGTTCATCACAAGTTCACGCAGACCAATCGGCTTCCATAGTGGCGGTGTCTAATGTTTGTGAGTTCGCTTCCATTGTAGACCTCGTTAAGATGGTCTCGCTTGCAAGACTTCCAGAAACAAATGCGCACCACCCAATGTGAATACAAATCCACTTGTGGCTTTTATCTCATCAACGATCGGATATCCAGTTTGAATCACTATAACCCTCTAGTACCCTTGGGTACCCGGTGTAGTGAATACCATAGCTTGATGTCCCCTTTAGATAGCGCATCACTCTCTCAAGAGCATGCCAATGATCATCTCCCGGATTTGAAACAAACCGGCTAAGTTTGCTCACAGCAAACGAGATATCAGGTCTTTTTGCACTAGCTAAATACATCAATGAACCAATTATTTGGGAATATCTCAATTGATCCTTTGCTATACGTTGGTTCTTTCGTAATAGCACACTTGGATCATATGGCGTTGGAGCAGGTTTACAATCGCTAAAACCAAAGCGACTCAACACCTTTTCCACATAATAGGACTGCTCAAGAGTTATCCCACCATCATCTTCTCTTAACAACTTAATGTTTAAGATGACATCCGCTACTCCCAAATCTTTCATTTCAAAATTCATGACGAAAAATCCTTCACTTCCTTAATCACATTAAGGTTCGTCCCAAAGATCGATATGTCATCAACATACGCATACGTAATCACTCCTTCACCCCCACCATAGGGGTAATACACACATTTGTCGCCTTCATTCACAACAAAGCGGCGAGATGTTAAAGTTCTGTCGAACTTCTCGTGCCCTTTGCTAGGTGCTTGCTTAAGGCCATACAAAGACTTTAACAACCTACACACTTTTCCTTCATGACCCTTTACTACAAATCCATCCGGTGATCCATATAGATTTTCTCTTCCAACTCTCCATTAAGGAAAGCCGTCTTTACGTCCATCTGATGAACGATCAGACCGTAGGAGGCAGCCATGGATAGTAGTACTCTAATAGTGATCAATCTGGCAACAGGTGAGTAAGTATCAAAGAAGTCCTCGCCTTCTTTCTGGGTATAACCCTTGGCCACAAGCCTTGCCTTGTACTTTTCAATTGTACCATCAGGCCTCAGCTTCTTCTTGAACACCCACTTACATCCTCTGTGTTTACACCCATATGGACGATCAATAACTTCCCAAGTTTCATTGCTCAGGATGGAATCCATCTCACTCTGGACCGCTTCCTTCCAATAGTCAGCGTCCTGATATGAATAAGCCTCCTCAATGGTTCTTGGAGTATCATCCACTAGATATACAATGAAGTCATCACCAAAAGACTTTGCGGTCTTTTGTCTCTTACTCTTTTGAGTTACTTCATTGTCTTCATCTATTGGATTTTCCTCAAAAGTGGGTTCAATTTGTATAGGAGTGGAAGGATTAGGAGAGAAGATAGATTCTTGGCCAGATGAGCTAAGTGTCTCTTTCATAGGGAATATGTCCTCAAATAATGTGGCATCATTGGACTCTAAGATTGTACCTTCATACATATCAGGTACTCCAGATTTCACTATTAAGAACCTATATCCAACACTGTGAAAAGCATAACCAATGAAGACACAATTAACGGTTTTTGGTCCAAGTTTACGCTTCTTTGGGACAGGCACATTAACCTTAGCCAAACAGCCCCAAGTACGTAAATAAGTGAGATTTAATCTTTTTCTCTCCCATTCCTCGAATGGTGTGATTTCTTTATTCTTTGTAGGAACCTGTTTAGGACATGACAACCACCAATATAGCCTCACCCCACCATTTCTTGGAAAGTCCCGATGTTTCTAACATGGCGTTAACCATATCGCTTAGAGTACGGTTCTTTCTTTCGGCAACCCGTTTGATCGGGAGAATAGGAGGCGTCCTCTCATGGATTATTCCAAGTTCTCGCAGAATTTATTAAAATCACTAGAAAAATATTCTCCACCACGATCTGACCTAACACGTTTGATTTTCCTATCAAGTTGGTTCTCAGCTTCAGCTTTATAGATCTTAAAATAGTGAAAAGCCTCATCCTTAGACTTTAATAAATACACGTAGCAAAATCTAGTGGAATCATCAATCAAAGTCATGAAATACCTCTTACCACCCTTCGTCAACTCCCGCTCATCTCGCACAAATCGGTATGAACTAGTTCTAATGGTGACAAGTTTCTACGCCTCTGCTTTGCCTTGTGAGGCTTGCGAGGTTGCTTAGATTGCACACACACTTGACACTTAGAACTTTTGACTTGGGTAAATTTTGAGATTAAATCCATACCGCCATCCGCATCATACAACCAAGATTAACATGACAAAGTCGTGAATGCCAAACATTAGTCTCATGATCACAAACATGATTAATCTCATTATTCATGTCCATCAAAGATAAGCGGAACAAGCCTCCGCCTCATAGCCTTTTCAATAAAATTTCCAAACTTGGAAATAACACATTTATTGGATTCAAAACTAGCTTAAAACCATCTCTACATAATAGAGATCCGCCGACAAGGTTCTTATTTATCGCGGGCACATGTTGTACGTTCCTCGATCAGACGACCTTGCTCAAGTAAACTTCAAGTCAACGATGCCGACTCCACGTGCGCATGCTGCGACCCATTCCCCATCAACACGGAGGCAGCCCTGCGACCGGTAAGAAGAAAATAGGGATCTATCGGCACAAACATGTATATTGGCCCTGTGTCAATCCACCAATCGTGAACGACATCTCGAAAGAACAAGAGGTAATCTTGTTACATACCCGATGTTCCTCGCCTCGGTTTTGCCAATAACAAAGTTGGCGGATTTACGCTTGTCTTTACGATCGTGGCAATCCTTAGCCCGTTGATCCGTCCGTTCTGCATAAAGCGGTTCCTTCCTTTATTCTTCTTCTTCTTGAAACTAGTAGTTTGATTGGCTTTGTTCTTGTTGTCGTTTTTCGGACTTGTTTTTATTCTTGTTGAATTGAAAGGTTTTCTTTTGTACCACATTGGCACTAGAACTTCCTTTCCCGTGTATCTTTTGCCCTCGCCTTCTCCTCAACGCCTAGAGACCCAATGAGGCCAACAACGCTGAACTCTTGTCTCTTGTGTTTTAGAGTAGTGGCAAAATCCTCCAAGAAGATGGCGACTTTGCAATAATGCATCCCGCCACAAACTTGTCGGGCAATGCACATTTAAAATTCTCAAGTTCTTTTGCGAGAGCTTGCACCTCATGAGCTTGTTCTACTACAGAATGGTCATCGACCATCTTGTAGTCATGAAACTGCTCCATGACATAGAGCTCGCTACCCGCGTCAGAAACTCCAAATTTTGCCTCAAGTGCATCCCACATTTCTTTACCACTAGGCAAAATCATATACACATCAACAAGATTTTCTCCCAAAACGCTAATTACGGCGCCTCTAAACAAGTTATCCGCAGCCGCGAAGACACTCTCTGCTCAGAGAGAGCCCTCCTTCCTACCGTGGCTTGCCTTGCATAACGTGATACACGCTTCATGGCGATCAACCATAAAATCATCTTGGCGCATAACGCTTGTAATTTGCAATCAAAATACAGTTGGCTTAAGTGCGGCAATGAAACCAAGAGTTGTGAAATTCCTAGGATAAGGTTTTTGGATTGTTGGAAATATTAGGAATTTTCTCGAGATTTTAATCCACAAAATTAGGTAAATCATAATTAAACAATTGCCGCTTCAGCTTCAAGACCAAAGGTACTAGATATAAAAATATCTATCTCATACGCAAGGGCTAATGAACAGAAAACAAAAGGTAAAGGCACGGTATAAACAAATATACCCTTGAGCCGAGCCGCATCCACTACAAAGCAGTAGGTAAAGGCCAAGGGAGGAATGACTTGCCGCCATGACGGTTGATGTAGTCGATCACAAGTTGGTGCAGAGATGCCTTTGATGCAGTGGAGAGGTCGGTGCAGTCGAACGTTGGTGCAGTGTAGATGTACAGGTGCCTCCTCGCAATGACCCAGGCTTGAGCAGTCGCGTGAGAACGCTCCCCAAAAACCTTATCGGCCTTCTATCCCGAGCAGGATCTCAAGAAGGACTAGGTTCCGGAGGCCTGCTCCCTCCGCTCCTTGTGCGCGCAAGGAAACAGAGGCGGGAAAACAAAATGGCAGCGCTACAGATGGAAGTATGGAATGTGCGGGAGAGAGAGATCTCTTGAGGGCGAGAGCCTATATCACAGGGCGAGGTGCTCATGCTTTTATAGGCGCCAGGAAGAGAAGATTCGTCGAACCTGGATGCCATCAAGCACTAGTAACGGACGTCATTACATCTGGCCATTAAGTCGTCCGTTACGTAACGGACGTCATTACACCAGCCATTAAGTCGTCGGTTACGGGAAGAGGTCGCCTGTGCTCAGGGTGAGGTCGCCCGTGCCCGGGGAGAGCTCGCCCATGCTCAGGGTGAGGTCGCCTGCTGCGGTCGGGAGAGCTCGCCTGCTCGGGAGAGCTCGCCCGTCTCGGGAGAGCTCGCCCAGGCTCAGGGAGAGCTCGCCCACGCCTTTCTCTTTTCTTAATTGGGAGAATCACAATCCAACTATTTAAGTTGAGATATTCTCCTCCCAATTTCCCGAACAGTTTAGTATTAAATGGGCCTCTTGGAATTTCTATTAAAATAATTAAATGGGCCAACCCCATAATTATTTCAACAATGTTTGCCATATCAGACTGTTCTGCGATTTTTTTTTTTGAAAATTTACTGTTCTGCGACCTTACCTAATATCTTTGTATGGTAAGACTTAAGAGCTTAGTTCCGATCGCTTTCGTCTATGGCCCCGACGTTATAAGAACGGGCATTACCCAGGTATTTGCTTGCTGATGTGTTGCCCTCCATGTTTTATATAGAATTACCGGTGCGTTCTGTTATTTTTTCTTGAGAGAAGGGGCATTCTGTCCTCATCTAGTTCTACGGGTAGGTAGCATTAGCAAACGCTACTTTCGTAAATGGCATCTGACGAGGATATGCCCCCCCTTCCCTTTTTCGCTTAGATTGCACTTTGAGTTTGACCTGTCAAACTATATACTATTGTAAGCCTAAAATGGAACAACATTGCTAGATTTATAGTAAAGACCATAATACTGTACTTTCACAATATTAGAAACGTGTGAAGCCTGAAATTGTAATAGTAATAAGTGGTAAAAGTTTTTTTAGAGAAAAAATAAGTGGTAAAAGTTGTATTTTGGGAACCATGCCGGGATCCAAAATATCTATCCAAGTTTCATTGCAGTTCCATCGTATAAATTTCCAGGGGTATGTTTTACACTGGCTGTGGGGTAAATGTCGGCATCCAAACAGACTCTTAGATCATATCCTAGGAAATGGCCTTTCTATGATATCTTTCTGAAAATGCTCTTACACTTTCAGTCTCTCACCTCTTAAGACTCCAGTTCTTAACCTGGGAAACGGTCTTGTACCTTAACCCTGAAATCTTTCTGAAAAATGCAATTTTCACCAGCTGAGTTGTCGCAGTAGTAGTGGCCTCCACGTCAAATTCCCCGTTCCTTCTGCTGCCATGACTTCAGGTGGATGGCAATATGGCATGCAGCTCAGAGTCGTTGATGAGGGTGTGATTTTCCTGTGAGGCCGTTTTCAATCCAGATAGCGAGATGATTCACCTGACGTCAATCTGTAATAGAAGATCTTCCCCACGATCAATGAATTTATGCCAAAACGGCATCACGGTTTCTCAAAGGGGGGAGAGAGAGAGAGAGAGAGAGAGAGGAGGAGGAGGATTAGGAGGATATGATTTCATTTGGACACCACCCAGATCGCAGAGACGGTCTTCACCCCAGCGCCCAGCCTGTTTGTGATGGGCAGCATTTCCGATCCTGAATTATTGGAGCCGAAGTTTCTAGGGATATCTGCGTGGGCGCTAGCTGCACGCATGCCTGATAGGATGAGCCGGAACGAGACACCGCTCTCGTAGTAGCAGCGAACCAACCAATGCTTCGGAGTTCGGATATGTCAGTGTTTTTAGGTAACATACTCCCTGCGTCGACCATGTAACTCAATTAGCTTAGTCTACAGGAACACAAAACCGTAATGTAAAAAATAGCTTAGGTAATCACCATTCATGGTAGAAACCATCTGCAGTAGCTAGCTCGGTTAGACTACTTAGCCTACACGATGTAGTCGATATCTACAACATAGTCGACGCAGGAGACGTATGATGGCAGCCCGTGCTCCTCTCTTAGCATCCTAGAACAACTATGATGATAGCGGCGGTGACCAACTGATCACTTAATCTGCCGTGCGTCCTCCCATCATAAATATAGTGACGTGTCCAGAGGGTCAAAACCAGGTTAAGAGGTGTCCCCTATCAGAACTCCAAAAAAAAATTATAGATAAGTTTAATTATGAATAAATTCATATTAAATGATCTATAAGCGTGGTTAGTTTGAAATTAATCCTATCAAAGGTCAGTCACCTCCCCGCTTGGTTGATATACTAAAGTTATTATAACCGTTATATTTGTCATATTTTAAATTCTCAAAAAAAATAGCAAGGTTCAATGAAGTGTGGTGCATCTGCCGGCTTTGAACCAAACTTTTTTTTCTAAGCTAGGAAATTAACTGGATGTCCGCGTAGTTCTTTTTTGTTTAGAAGCGCTTTGATTAATATTGGAATCGGCACAGTCCACAGGAAAAAGCCCAAGCCAGCATTTGGTGAATGGTAATGGACCCTTTTCTGGAAGTCCATGGGCCGAATCTAGCAGAACAAAAGCGCAAAAGCATGCTAATACTTGGGCAAGATGGCTGCTCTTCTTTGTTGTTTATTTCTTCTGAAGTAAAACGGAAGAGCTTAATCTGGATACTTCTCTTTTTTTTAGCAAAGTCTGGACACTTATTGCTTTACTTACACATTGTAGGGTTTGTTTGATTGGTTGTATCAAGTTGGATGAAAAAGGAAAAAAGATAGAATGATACAGGATGGAACAAAAATTATATAGGATCTATCGAACAAAACGATGAAACCATACAGTATGACGTAAAAAAAGAATATTTTCTAAACAAGTACCATCCCATACAGTCTCATCCCATCAACCAAACGCATCAATGAGGAACTGTACCAGTCCATCTCACCAACCAAACGCGTGAACCATATATCATATCATTCCGTACAACCTTATTCAACCAACTAAACACATAGTCCCACCTGTGCATGAATTGGTTGTGATCATGATCTTGAATTTTTTTCTCAAGAATGAAGAAAGCGGAAAAAAGAGCTTAAACAAGACAGAAGAGTAGGATGTGAGCCTGAGCTAGCAAGAAGCTGATGCATCTCATTCTTGAGTAAACTGATAATGTTCAACCTTGAAGCTGCCTTGAAAAATTGTCACATGGACCATCACGTCATCAAAACCACCTTTAAAACCGCTATTGAAGGATCAAATGACCAAATAGCTCGATTTTGATTGTTCGGTGACTAGCTTAAAGCTGTTTTGTACCCTAGGGACCAATTAGAACAAACACAAAAGTTCAGAGACTAAGTTGAAGCTTTGTGGCAACCACGTGGATGCGATATCCTCCCTCCACCTCACCCTCTCTCTGAATCTCTCACTCTTTCTCCACTCTCATCTCTCTCTTCAATCGACGGCAATCACTCCGGCATAGAGGAGATGGCAACAACAACGACCCTCACTCTGGCGCAGGGAGATGGCGACAATGGTGTCAATCACAGGCACGTAGAGCAGCGACAATCTCAATGGAAGCGCGGATCTTGAGCTCTAACAATGCCTCTCCGACGAAATATCTTCGCGGACAGAAAGTTCTTGACTTCCTTAATCACATTAAGGTTTCGTCCCGAAGATCAGTATGTCATCAACATACAGACACAGAATCACTCCTTCACCCCCACCATAGCGGTAATACACACATTTGTCAGCTTCATTCACAACAAAGCCGGCAGATGTTAAAGTTCTGTCGAACTTCTCGTACCCTTTAGCTAGGTGCTTGCTTAAGGCCATACAAAGACTTTAACAACCTACACACTTTTCCTTCATGACCCTTTACTACAAATCCATCCGGTGATCCATATAGATTTCCTCTTCCAACTCTCCATTAAGGAAAGCCGTCTTTACGTCCATCGATGAACGATCGACCGTAGGAGGCGACCATGGATAGTAGTACTCTAATAGTGATCAATCCGCAACAGTGAGTAAGTATCAAAGAAGTCCTCGCCTTCTTTCTGGGTATAACCCTTGGCCACAAGCCTTGCCTTGTACTTTTCAATTGTACCATCAGGCCTCAGCTTCTTCTTGAACACCCACTTACATCCTACAGGTTTACACCCATATGGACGATCAATAACTTCCCAAGTTTCATTGCTCAGGATGGAATCCATCTCACTCTGGACCGCTTCCTTCCAATAGTCAGCGTCCTGATATGAATAAGCCTCCTCAATGGTTCTTGGAGTATCATCCACTAGATATACAATGAAGTCATCACCAAAAGACTTTGCGGTCTTTTGTCTCTTACTCTTTTGAGTTACTTCATTGTCTTCATCTATTGGATTTTCCTCAAAAGTGGGTTCAATTTGTATAGGAGTGGAAGGATTAGGAGAGAAGATAGATTCTTGGCCAGATGAGCTAAGTGTCTCTTTCATAGGGAATATGTCCTCAAATAATGTGGCATCATTGGACTCTAAGATTGTACCTTCATACATATCAGGTACTCCAGATTTCACTATTAAGAACCTATATCCAACACCGTGAAAAGCATAACCAATGAAGACACAATTAACGGTTTTGGTCCAAGTTTACGCTTCTTTGGGACAGCACATTAACCTTAGCCAAACAAATTTCAAGTGCGTAAATAAGTGAGATTTAATCTTTTCTCTCCCATTCCTCGAATGGTGTGATTTCTTTATTCTTTGTAGGAACCTGTTTAGGACATGACAACCATCAATATAGCCTCACCCCACCATTTCTTGAAAGTCCCGATGTTTCTAACATGGCGTTAACCATATCGCTTAGAGTACGGTTCTTTCTTTCGGCAACCCCGTTTGATGGGGAGAATAGGAGGCGTCCTCTCATGGATTATTCCAAGTTCTCGCAGAATTTATTAAAATCACTAGAAAAATATTCTCCACCACGATCTGACCTAACACGTTTGATTTTCCTATCAAGTTGGTTCTCAGCTTCAGCTTTATAGATCTTAAAATAGTGAAAAGCCTCATCCTTAGACTTTAATAAATACACGTAGCAAAATCTAGTGGAATCATCAATCAAAGTCATGAAATACCTCTTACCACCCTTCGTCAACTCCCGCTCATCTCGCACAAATCGGTATGAACTAGTTCTAATGGTGACAAGTTTCTACGCCTCTCTTTGCCTTGTGAGGCTTGCGAGGTTGCTTAGATTGCACACACACTTGACACTTAGAACTTTTGACTTGGGTAAATTTTGAGATTAAATCCATACCGGCCATCCGCATCATACAACCAAGATTAACATGACAAAGTCGTGAATGCCAAACATTAGTCTCATGATCACAAACATGATTAATCTCATTATTCATGTCCATCAAAGATAAGCGGAACAAGCCTCCGCTCTCATAGCCTTTTCCAATAAAATTTCCAAACTTGGAAATAACACATTTATTGGATTCGAAAACTAGCTTAAAACCATCTCTACATAATAGAGATCCGCTGACAAGGTTCTTATTTATCGCGGGCACATGTTGTATGCGTTCCTCGATCAGACGACCTTGCACAAGTAAACTTCAAGTCAACAGTGCCGACTCCACGTACGCATGCCTGCGACCCATTCCCCATCAACACGGAGGCAGCCCCTGCGACCTGGTAAGAAGAAAATAGGGATCTATCAGCACAAACATGTATATTGGCCCCTGTGTCAATCCACCAATCAGGTGAACGACATACTGAAAGAACAGTAGGTACTGTTACATACCCAGATGTTCCTGCCTCAGTTTTGCCAATAACAAAGTTGGCGGATTTCTGCTTGTCTTTACGATCAGGGCAATCCTTAGCCCAGTGATCTGTCCCGTTACAGACAAAGCAGTTTCCCTTCCCTTTATTCTTCTTCTTCTTGAAACTAGTAGTTTGATTGGCTTTGTTCTTGTTGTCAGGTTTTTCAGACTTGTTTTTATTCTTGTTGAATTGAAAGGTTTTCTTTTGTACCACATTGGCACTAGAACTTCCTTTCCCACGTGTATCTTTTGCCCTCGCCTTCTCCTCAACGTCTAGAGACCCAATGAGGCCAGCAACGCTGAACTCTTGTCTCTTGTGTTTTAGAGTAGTGGCAAAATCCCTCCAAGAAGATGGCAGCTTTGCAATAATGCATCCCGCCACAAACTTGTCGGGCAATGCACATTTAAAATTCTCAAGTTCTTTTGCGAGAGCTTGCACCTCATGAGCTTGTTCTACTACAGAATGGTCATCGACCATCTTGTAGTCATGAAACTGCTCCATGACATAGAGCTCGCTACCCGCGTCAGAAACTCCAAATTTTGCCTCAAGTGCATCCCACATTTCTTTACCACTAGGCAAAATCATATACACATCAACAAGATTTTCTCCCAAAACGCTAATTACGGCGCCTCTAAACAAGTTATCCGCAGCCGCGAAGACACTCTCCTGCTCAGGAGAGAGCCCTCCTTCCGGCTGTGGCTTGCCTTGCGTAACGTGATACACGTTCATGGCAGTCAACCATAAAATCATCTTGGCGCGCCAACGCTTGTAATTTGCACCGTCAAATACAGTTGGCTTAAGTGCGGCAGCGAAACCAGTAGTTGTGAAATTCCTAGGATAAGGTTTTTGGATTGTTGGAAATATTAGGAATTTTCTCAGTATTTTAATCCACAAAATTAGGTAAATCATAATTAAACAATTGCCAGTTTCCAGTTCAAGACCAAAGGTACTAGATATAAAAATATCTATCTCATACGCAAGGGCTAATGAACAGGAAAATAAAAAGGTAAAGGCACGGTATAAACAAATATACCCTTGAGCCGGAGCCGCATCCACTACAGGCGCAGGCACAGGCGCTGGCGGAGGAATGACTTGCCGCCATGACGGTTGATGTAGTCGATCACAAGTTGGTGCAGAGATGCCTTTGATGCAGTGGAGAGGTCGGTGCAGTCGAACGTTGGTGCGAGTAGATGTCACAGTGCCTCCTCGCAATGACCCAGGCTTGAGCAGTCGCGTGAGAACGCTCCCCAAAAACCTTATCGGCCTTCTATCCCGAGCAGGATCTCAAGAAGGACTAGGTTCCGGAGGCCTGCTCCCTCCGCTCCTTGTGCGCGCAAGGAAACAGAGGCGGGAAAACAAAATGGCAGCGCTACAGATGGAAGTATGGAATGTGCGGGAGAGAGAGATCTCTTGAGGGCGAGAGCCTATATCACAGGGCGAGGTGCTCATGCTTTTATAGGCGCCAGGAAGAGAAGATTCGTCGAACCTGGATGCCATCAAGCACTAGTAACGGACGTCATTACATCTGGCCATTAAGTCGTCCGTTACGTAACGGACGTCATTACACCAGCCATTAAGTCGTCGGTTACGGGAAGAGGTCGTCTGTGCTCAGGGTGAGGTCGCCCGTGCCCGGGGAGAGCTCGCCCATGCTCAGGGTGAGGTCGCCCGTGCCGGTCGGGAGAGCTCGCCCGGCTCGGGGAGAGCTCGCCCGTCTCGGGGAGAGCTCGCCCAGGCTCAGGGAGAGCTCGCCCACGCCTTTCTCTTTTCTTAATTGGGAGAATCACAATCCAACTATTTAAGTTGAGATATTCTCCTCCCAATTTCCCGAACAGTTTAGTATTAAATGGGCCTCTTGGAATTTCTATTAAAATAATTAAATGGGCCAACCCCATAATTATTTCAACAATGTTTGCCATATCAGACTGTTCTGCGATTTTTTTTTTTGAAAATTTACTGTTCTGCGACCTTACCTAATATCTTTGTATGGTAAGACTTAAGAGCTTAGTTCCGATCGCTTTCGTCTATGGCCCCGACGTTATAAGAACGGGCATTACCCAGGTATTTGCTTGCTGATGTGTTGCCCTCCATGTTTTATATAGAATTACCGGTGCGTTCTGTTATTTTTTCTTGAGAGAAGGGGCATTCTGTCCTCATCTAGTTCTACGGGTAGGTAGCATTAGCAAACGCTACTTTCGTAAATGGCATCTGACGAGGATATGCCCCCCCTTCCCTTTTTCGCTTAGATTGCACTTTGAGTTTGACCTGTCAAACTATATACTATTGTAAGCCTAAAATGGAACAACATTGCTAGATTTATAGTAAAGACCATAATACTGTACTTTCACAATATTAGAAACGTGTGAAGCCTGAAATTGTAATAGTAATAAGTGGTAAAAGTTTTTTTAGAGAAAAAATAAGTGGTAAAAGTTGTATTTTGGGAACCATGCCGGGATCCAAAATATCTATCCAAGTTTCATTGCGCCCATCGTATAAATTTCGGGGTATGTTTTACATTGGTACGTGGGGTAAATGTCGGCATCCAAATAGACTCTTAGATCATATCCTAGGAAATGGCCTTTCTATGATATCTTTCTGAAAATGCTCTTACACTTTCAGTCTCTCACCTCTTAAGACTCCAGTTCTTAACCTGGGAAACGGTCTTGTACCTTAACCCTGAAATCTTTCTGAAAAATGCAATTTTCACCAGCTGAGTTGTCGCAGTAGTAGTGGCCTCCACGTCAAATTCCCCGTTCCTTCTGCTGCCATGACTTCAGGTGGATGGCAATATGGCATGCAGCTCAGAGTCGTTGATGAGGGTGTGATTTTCCTGTGAGGCCGTTTTCAATCCAGATAGCGAGATGATTCACCTGACGTCAATCAGTAATAGAAGATCTTCCCACGATCAATGAATTTATGCCAAACGGCATCACGGTTTCTCAAAGGGGAGAGAGAGAGAGAGAGAGAGAGGAGGAGGATTAGGAGGATATGATTTCATTTGGACACCACCCAGATCGCAGAGACGGTCTTCACCCCAAATACCAAATTGACTTTTGTGATGGGCAGCATTTCGATCTGAATTATTGGAGCCAAGTTTCTAGGGATATCTGCGTGGGCGCTTAGCTGCACGCATGCTCGATAGGATGAGCCGGACGAGACACCGCTCGTAGTAGCAGCGAACCAACCAATGCTTCGAGTTCGGATATGTCGGTGTTTTTAGGTAACATACTCCTGCGTCGACCATGTAACTCAATTAGCTTAGTCTCTGGAACACAAAACCGTAATGTAAAAAATAGCTTAGGTAATCACCATTCATGGTAGAAACCATCTGCAGAGCTAGCTCGGTTAGACTACTTAGCCTACACGATGTAGTCGATATCTACAACATAGTCGACGCGGAGACGTATGATGGCAGCCCGTGCTCCTCTCTTAGCATCCTAGAACAACTATGATGATAGCGGCGGTGACCAACTGATCACTTAATCTGCCGTGCGTCCTCCCATCATAAATATAGTGACGTGTCCAGAGGGTCAAAACCAGGTTAAGAGGTGTCCCTATCGAACTCCAAAAAAATTATAGATAAGTTTAATTATGAATAAATTCATATTAAATGATCTATAAGCGTGGTTAGTTTGAAATTAATCCTATCAAAGGTCAGTCACCTCCCCGCTTGGTTGATATACTAAAGTTATTATAACCGTTATATTTGTCATATTTTAAATTCTCAAAAAAAATAGCAAGGTTCAATGAAGTGTGGTGCATCTGCCGGCTTTGAACCAAACTTTTTTCTAAGCTAGAAATTAACTGGATGTCCGCGTAGTTCTTTTTGTTTAGAAGCGCTTTGATTAATATTGGAATCGGCACAGTCCACAGGAAAAAGCCCAAGCCAGCATTTGGTGAATGGTAATGGACCCTTTTCTGGAAGTCCATGGGCCGAATCTAGCAGAACAAAAGCGCAAAAGCATGCTAATACTTGGGCAAGATGGCTGCTCTTCTTTGTTGTTTATTTCTTCTGAAGTAAAACGGAAGAGCTTAATCTGGATACTTCTCTTTTTTAGCAAAGTCTGGACACTTATTGCTTTACTTACACATTGTAGGGTTTGTTTGATTGGTTGTATCAAGTTGGATGAAAAAGGAAAAAGATAGAATGATACAGGATGGAACAAAATTATATAGGATCTATCGAACAAAACGATGAAACCATACAAGTATGACGTAAAAAAGAATATTTTCTAAACAAGTACCATCCCATACAGTCTCATCCCATCAACCAAACGCATCAATGAGGAACTGTACCAGTCCATCTCACCAACCAAACGCGTGAACCATATATCATATCATTCCGTACAACCTTATTCAACCAACTAAACACATAGTCCCACCTGTGCATGAATTGGTTGTGATCATGATCTTGAATTTTTTTCTCAAGAATGAAGAAAGCGGAAAAAAGAGCTTAAACAAGACAGAAGAGTAGGATGTGAGCCTGAGCTAGCAAGAAGCTGATGCATCTCATTCTTGAGTAAACTGATAATGTTCAACCTTGAAGCTGCCTTGAAAAATTGTCACATGGACCATCACGTCATCAAAACCACCTTTAAAACCGCTATTGAAGGATCAAATGACCAAATAGCTCGATTTTGATTGTTCGGTGACTAGCTTAAAGCTGTTTTGTACCCTAGGGACCAATTAGAACAAACACAAAAGTTCAGAGACTAAGTTGAAGCTTTGTGGCAACCACGTGGATGCGATATCCTCCCTCCACCTCACCCTCTCTCTGAATCTCTCACTCTTTCTCCACTCTCATCTCTCTCTTCAATCTGACGGCAGCCCTCACTCCGGCATAGAGGAGATGGCAACAACAACGACCCTCACTCTGGCGCAGGGAGATGGCGACAATGGTGTCAATCACAGGCACGTAGAGCAGCGACAATCTCAATGGAAGCGCGGATCTTGAGCTCTAACAATGCCTCTCCGACGAAATATCTTTGCAATGCTGACTACCCCTTGGATCTGCCTCACCTGCACACCTATAACGATGGTGCCGTCACGACACCATAGGGGTTGAAAGAGAAGGCTAGGGAGAGAGAGCCGAGGTGGTAGTGGCGACCTTCGGTTGGGCAAGGTGACACGTTAGCAAGCTCGGCGATGGAGCACATGTACGATACCCTATTTTTATCTAAATTTTAGCATGGATACTTTTTGCGAAAAAAACATTTTAAATCCCCTAAAAACACCCCCTATTGTATGAGAATTTTCTAAACCAATTTCCTATTTTGTCCTGTAAAAGAGTTGCCTCTTTCTAATTTTCTAGAAAAACATATCCCATAAAATATCAAATATTATTTCATATTTAAATTCTTCCCGCATTTATGGATTTTAGACTTATCCCTTTTTTTGAAAATTCAACTATTTTTTTATTAATTTTTATTTCATTTATGCATTTTCCAAAATTCACTTCTCAATTTATATTGAAACTTTCCTTTTCTAGAACTGCTCCTTCAATTTTAAGGTTATTACTACGGCATCACCTCTTCCTCCTTGACGCCCGCAACCTTGCCCTGCCCTGTTGACTCAGCTTAGCCTACCGGTACTTTAAATAGCAACCAACGGCTTGGATCACTCTGCCCTCGATCCAATGCTTCTCGTTTGGCTATGTCAACCTATTTCACCCACACCCCAAAGATGTCCAGGTTACGAAGATACGACCACCTAGACAAAACTTTGCCCCAATCCGACAGTTGAGCATCGTTCTCTCCCGCGAGACGTCAATGCGTCCGCCGAAAAACATCAGTGCTGCTGCTCTGCCATGGCCGCCCACCAGAATCGCTCACTACAGCCATTCCCGAGCTCCTCGTGCAGTGGTTTTTTCCTTCCTCAGATAGGGTTTCATGTCAGCTCCTCGATAGCGCCTCTATCCCTTCCTTGCCATCACCAATCCACCGCCGTCACCACGTCGCACCGCCGCCGCCGCCATGGTCGAACACGTGCACAGCTCTGTCACATCCAACCTATTTAAAGGGCCCTAGCTACCTTCCAGAGTCTCAATCCACCTCATTGTCCATCCCTTTTCCCCTCCTCCGAACTGGAGCTCTCCCGACGCTGCTATCTTCTCCAACTTTGGTGAATCGCTATCTAAACAATTCCGCCCTCCTCCGAGCTCATCAACAAGGGAGAAAATCGTCCACTCGCTATCGCCAAGCTCGTGCTGCCACCCTCTCTCGCTGCCAGTCACCGGAGCCTCGGCGTTGTCACAGCTAGAAGCTCGCAGCCGCCTAACCCGTCGCCAGGTAAAAGTCTCCGAGCCACGACCAACCCGCGATGAGCATCGCCGTCCCTCCATTCCAACCCGCGATGAGCATCGCCGTCCCTCCATTCTTAACCTTTCGACATTAGCTCGTCATCTCCATCCAGCCACCGTTCGCAATGCCACCACTGGTTCGACGAGCTCTCCCTACCCCCCCCCCCCCCCCCAAGACATGAACTTAACCTTTTTAGGGGCTTTTTAAAAAAAAGATAGGATCTAAACCCCCTTTTTTATATAGGATCCATTGAATTTTTAAAATGACATTATTGTTTTTTTTAAAGGATGGGGTGGGTGGTTGGATTGACCGGCGTTGAAACAAGTAAAGACGAAGAACATCGTACTTCTCTTCTCTTGAAACAGAGCAGTCTTCTCGAGTCCCAACTCAAAGCTGACGATTACAGGACAACTCGTCAACCACATCCATCTTGCACATTATTTACTCTCCTAAACCTAGTACACATTATTTTTCAACAAAACTAAAACATCTACACTCGAAGACAACCCTTCAAGTACAGTCTCACCAGTCACCACATTATTCGGGATGACTAAAAAAACACGAATCTGAACACTCCGGTGCAGCATGACAAGTTCACAACAACCAGCCAAGACCTCTCATCAGAGATCACGGCTCGCTTAGTCTACCTCCTCAATCTTAGGCCCCGGGCCGCTGCCACTGCCGGCGCCGGCGCCGCCACTGGGCACGTCCTCGTCCATGCCCGCGGGGCCGCCCGCCCCGCCCTGGTACATCTCGGAGATGATGGGGTTGCATATGTTCTCCAGCTCCTTCATCTTGTCCTCGAATTCATCGGCCTCGGCGAGCTGGTTGCCGTCGAGCCACCTGATGACCTCCTCGATGGCGTCCTCGATCTTCTTCTTGTCCTCGGGCGGCAGCTTGGATGCTATCTTGTCGTCCTTCACCGTGTTGCGCATGTTGTAGGCGTAGTTCTCCAGCGCGTTGCGAGCCTCCACCTTGTGCCGCACCTGCTCGTCCTCGGACTTGTACTTCTCCGCCTCCTGCACCATCCGCTCGATCTCCTCCTTGCTCAGCCGCCCCTTATCGTTGGTGATGGTGATCTTGTTCTTCTTCCCCGTCGTCTTGTCCTCCGCCGACACGTTAAGGATGCCGTTGGCGTCGATGTCGAAGGTGACGTTAATCTGCGGCACGCCCCTCGGCGCCGGCGGGATGCCGGAGAGCTCGAACTTGCCGAGCAGGTTGTTGTCCTTGGTCCTCGTCCGCTCGCCCTCGTACACCTGGATGAGCACGCCGGGCTGGTTGTCGGAGTAGGTGGAGAACACCTGCTCCTTCTTGGTGGGGATGGTGGTATTCCTCGGGATCAGCACCGTCATCACGCCGCCGGCCGTCTCCAGCCCGAGCGAGAGCGGCGTGACGTCGAGCAGCAGCAGGTCCTGCACCCTCTGGTTGCCCTCGCCGCTGAGGATGGCGGCCTGCACGGCGGCGCCGTACGCAACGGCCTCGTCGGGGTTGATGCTCTTGCAGAGCTCCTTGCCGTTGAAGAAGTCCTGGAGCAGCTGCTGCACCTTGGGGATCCGGGTGGAGCCGCCGACGAGGACGATGTCGTGGACTTGGGACTTGTCCATCTTGGCGTCTTTCAGGCACTTCTCCACGGGCTCCATGCACTTGCGGAAGAGGTCCATGTTGAGCTCCTCGAAGCGGGCGCGCGTGATGGTGGCGTAGAAGTCGATGCCCTCGTAAAGGGAGTCGATCTCGATAGTGGTCTGCGCGGTGGAGGAGAGCGTCCGCTTCGCCCGCTCGCACGCCGTCCTCAGCCGCCGGAGCGACCTCGGGTTGCCGCTGATGTCCTTCTTGTTCTTCCTCTTGAACTCCTGCACAAAGTGGTTCACCATCCGGTTGTCGAAGTCCTCGCCGCCCAGGTGGGTGTCGCCGGCGGTGGCCTTGACCTCGAAGATGCCCTCCTCGATGGTGAGGATAGAGACATCGAAGGTGCCGCCGCCGAGGTCGAAGATGAGCACGTTCTTCTCGCCGGTGCTGGCGGCCTTCTTGTCGAGCCCGTAGGCGATGGCGGCGGCGGTGGGCTCGTTGATGATGCGCGTGACGTTCAGCCCCGCGATGACGCCGGCGTCCTTGGTGGCCTGCCGTTGGGAGTCGTTGAAGTAGGCCGGGACGGTGATGACGGCGTTCTTGATGGTGGTGCTCAAGAACGCCTCCGCGATCTCCTTCATCTTAGTAAGCACCATGGAGGAGATCTCCTCCGCCGAGAACGTCTTCTCCTCGCCCTTGTACGTCACCACGATCATAGGCTTGTCGCCGGCGCCCGGCACCACCTTGAACGGCCACATCTTCATGTCCGCCTGCACCGACGGGTCCGAGAAGCGCCGCCCGATGAGCCGCTTGGCATCTGCGCGACACGAACACAACAGAGTGAGTGGTTAGCAAGTGTACGCCAAAACAGAGTCGTCCGGGCACGCCGAAACAGAGGAGCAGCAGAGCAAGCCGGTGTGCTGGCTGTGGCTGCTGAAAGATCGAGAAGAGGAACACTGGACACTTACCAAAGACGGTGTTGGTGGGGTTCATGGCGACCTGGTTCTTGGCGGCGTCGCCGATGAGCCTCTCTGTGTCGGTGAAGGCGACGTAGGATGGGGTGGTGCGGTTGCCCTGGTCGTTGGCGATGATCTCCACCCGGTCATGCTGCCACACGCCGACGCAGGAGTAGGTCGTGCCGAGGTCGATGCCGATCGCCGGGCCCTCCCCCTTGTTCCCGCTCTTGCTCGCCATGGTCGATCACAAAGCTATAACAACTGCGATCAAGCGAGTTGCTCTCTTGATTCCTGTTTCGTTCGCGATGGATTGATGGGTGGATGCTTCTTTCTTCGCTCTTCTAACTTGGCGGGAGGCGGCGGGAGGGGGACGCCTTATATAGGAGAGCGGGGGAGCGGCGGTGGCGCGGTTCGGGAAGGTTCCCGCAGCGGGAGGATGAGGCGGGGGGTTTCGGCTCGGGGCAGGGGAGAAGCGCACGCCCGCGCAGGCAACGGCGGCGTAAGCAGAGTAGGTGGTGGAGGGTTCGGGCGCGCGCGCGACGTCTCCAGAACGGTGGCCGGCTCGGGTCTTTGGTTTGTTGGTGTTGGCGCGTCGCGTCGGGCGAACCGGGCGAAGGCCGGGAGATTTTTTTTTTCGTCTTCTCGGTGAGGTTGGCTCCAGTGCTCGGACTCGACCGCTCCAGTGGGTTCCCGCGCCAAGTGGAAAACGCTGGAATTGTGTAGCCCTTTGCTATCCGTGGAATCGCTTTGCACAGAATATATACAAGCGATGGCGACGCGCCCGTGGCGCATGGCGTTGTTTCGTAAGGCACAGTTGTATTCTGGTAATTTTTTTTGTTCTTTTTCGGTTTTTCGGATTTCTTATTTTAGAAAACTTTTCTATTATTTCTTAATTTGTTTTATAAAAGTCAAGATTTGCAATGTTGAAATGTATTTATGGGCCCTCACCATGTTTTTTTATTGCATTTACGACCGTTACCATATTTAATTTTTAAGAAATTTCAATTTGTATGAATTTTGTGTTACATACCATAAATAAAACTGGGGAAATGGGAAATTGATAAAAATATGCCTTTCATTAAAAAGAGCAAAATATTTATAAACTTGAATTTCAAAAAAAAAGTGAACAACATTATATTTGTAAATTTGGACCTGAAAGATCTAGAAGAAATAAGCGCTTGGTAAGAAAGAGCAAACCATTTGTAAATTTGGACCTGAAAATTTTTGAATAACATTAAATTTTTCATGGATGTTCTTTGTGCAGCCATGGTTCGATTTTTGGAAACTTTCAATTTTTGTGAACATTTTTCAACCCACAAAAAAAGAAACAGGAAAGGCAAGAGAAAATGGCACGGCACTTCGCTTGTTCTCCGGCTGCGTTCGCTTAGTCTCCAGCTGCGTCAATAAAAAACAAGCCGCGAGCGGAGGCAGGAATCGAACCAGGGCCTCCGAACTGAGAACTCTCTCATACTGGCACAGTGGCACTTCGCTTGTTCTCCAGCTGCGCCGATAAAAAACAAGCCGCAAGCGGAGGAAGGAATCGAACCAAGGCCTCTAGAGTGAGAACTCTCTCGGCTAACCAAGTGGGCAAGACGCCCGCGTTGCTATCTTATACGCCAGAACGTTTTATTTTAAATGTTATTTTGGAATGGACGGTCGGATCTAATTTCGCGAGAAGATTGGACGGCTGTTGTTTCTCAGGTGACGTGGTCGACGTAAATGACCGGCGACGTGGCGCGTTTTGGATGCAGCGACGTGGCCTTACCGGGGACGGCTGGTTAGGGCCTTTGTAGTATAGAATTGATATACAAAGGATTGTGTTTCTGTGCCGAAATTGGCGTGCTCTTCAGACGCTATCGGGATAATCATTCAAATCTAATTCTAATAATCACTAAATTCCATCGTGATATGCTTAAATCTGATAAAGTTTTTTTTAGTAAACTGATAAAGTCTTCAAGATACGGTATTTTTTAAAAATAAAAGGCATATTATTCAAACAAAACTTTCATGGTATGGTATTTTTTAAAAAAGAAACATATTATTTTTCTTTGTTTAAAATGAATGTGTAGTTTGCTCTCTCGCTCATTTCAACGATGAAGAAACTTTATTCCATCTCTTCATTCAATACTCGACTAGAAAAGTTGTATGGACCCATTTGAAGCCATCGATTCCAGCAGTATTACAATACTAATTTGTCATAACTAGCGAGGTCAACGCACCTACGGTGCGTCCTTTTTCTGTTTAAAGGAATTTAAGGTGAAAGGAACACATCTGAAAAGATAAGACAATGGAAAATACTAAAAAAAGAAAAATAGTCAGGTTGTCTATAATCACATCATCACCTGAGTTCTTGAATGGTTCCCCCCAAATAGTCATATTTCATACTTTGTTGTAAAACACACCAGCTTTTAATGCTAGCTATAGAAAATATTTGAGAAAGATGGCTTAGTCTATTAGCAAGAAGGCATCAGAGATACTTAACATCAAACAGCAAGTACCTGGCACTTGGCTCTATTTTCATCCAACCTTGTCAATGCATGAAAATTTTTTACTGGTAGGTTGGGAGCTAAGAGGTCCAATGTTCAGAAATGCTTCTAATTTCATGACACTGTAGTTGACAAGTAAAAAGGCAAGGGGTGCAAAAGGAACCTGTGCAGCAAAGATTTGACCATTTATATCTAGTAAGGCAGCTCGCTCCATTTCAGGGCCTCTGGGCTTAGCCCCAATAAGAAGGGCCCACTCTGCATCTTCGAAGACCACATAAGGGTCTATACCAATAATGACTTCCCTTAGCAATGGATACAGTGAATTCTCCCGTTCCATAGCCTCACCTATAGATGTAATCATAAGAGCAAATCAGAAAGAAGGGGGATATATTCTCTGGTTTAGTAAAGCAGCTGTACCTGGGAGTACAGCATTAGAATTTGGTAGTGTAGTTTGGAATTTAGATTGCACAGCAGAGATAAATTGACATTGTTTCTGAAATGTCAAGGCAAATGAAATAATAATCGTTGTCTGAATTGACAATGTTAATTATGATGAATGAGTAAGCAAGGGATCGATAGGCTGCATTAAACAGGATGATAATAAAGATTCAGTAGAATAGATGGTTTAGGTAGTTACCAGTAATTTAGGCATTTCATTCCTAGTGATAGGGAAAGGTTATCTGCACTTAAAAGGTTATATAAAGCACTATACTACAGATATTAAACAATGTACGAAAATTAGACAAATGAGGTGAGCTGCATTGTCTAGATTCAAAGAGGACGGTACACTAAACAAAAAACGACCTAATTGAGCCATTTCCTGTAGAACAAAAAACAATCAACAAAGCTAATGGAGCTCTATCCTGCAAAACAAAAAACCAATCAGCAGGATCCTTTATTAGAAACAAATGAAAGAGTGCATGACACATATAAGAAGGATCTCCTCTATACGGTGCAGTGAAAAGCACACAAAAAAAAATTGCAGATTAATTAACTAATCAGAAAACATAATACCCAGGTATGGGCACAAAAAATCAAAGCGTAATAAATATACAAATATATTGTCTCATGCCATATGCAAGAAAGCAGAGTCAAACTTATGAAGACCTATAGAACAGTTAGCAGCTTGAAACAATGTTTATTTACCTCATATACATACACAAACATAAATACCAAATATAAAAAATGACCATTTTATCTCAAACTTGCTATGACGTTCAATCTCCTCATGGAAACACACACAAATAGAACTACAAACAGAATGGCAAGTATTTTATTTTTACCTAAGGAGTCTTTTCTTCTCATGCTAGAATAGGACAGTAGGAACTTAACCGAAAAGAATTGAAGGATTGCTCTCATATTTTATTAGTCAGGCTGCTAATAAAATCCTCCATGACATTAAGGAAATATGATTACAGAGTGTACTATTGTAAATTCACAGAATATACAAATGCTAAATAGATTATTTCCAATTTATTAAATGAGGATTAGCTCACATATTAACGCTCTACTAAAATTTCAGCAAGACAACACAGTAGAATATGCTTAACAGTAGATATAAGTGCTTTTAAAATAAACGTCCAACAGATCGAATCAGAGATAACAAAAGTGACTAATGCACATCAAGCTTTAACATCCAAGCTTAATCAACATGTTCCCAAAGGACAATAAAATCAGTTTTCAAGAACAGAAAGATGAAGATGGTAGCAAAACAGGACTTTGAAAACCAAGGGATGCTACTGCACTTATGTTGCTACATGCTTATGGCAAAACGGATTGTTTTTGAAATACTGTATGAAATGGAATAAATAAGTTCACTCTAGAGAAATTAGCTTGGTAAACATAAGACAATTTTCTTATGTTCTGCAAAAATGAGCAAGATCAAGCATAATAAAGAAAAAGGGATCAATATTTGCTTGCTTATCCATTACTGGCGTTACATATAAGGAATATCCACAAAGGCAAACTGTATTCTAACAAGAAGTGCCTTTTGCGATCCATACTTACCATTGGGGCAATTGAAATTGATAAATGTTCATATATGCTCTTGACTGGTGTGCTCAGCAACGCTTGTCTCTGCACCTTCTCATCAGATTCCATGTTGCATTTTTCTCCTGAAGCCTGAAGCAGAATAACGATTCCTAACCAACCTCATATATGCCTGACACGAAAGGATTAACATAATAAAGGTAGAAAGCATTATCTGTATGTATAATATTTTTTTCAACCAAATCTGCATGTATAATAAAAAGAGGAAAAAGGCCTCACCTATGGTCTCTGTCATAGGACTGAATCAGTTTGCACAATAACATGGAAATCAGTCACAATTGTGTTATGTGCTGAAAACCAATCTGGGTGATTCGTGACATGAAAAGAATAATAATATTAAATATGAAGATTCTACAGGTTTAACAAAAAGTGAAAAGAAGCCTGACCTAAGGTAATGTCAATGGTGTCAATCTTAAGAAATGCAACTCTCTTGCCCTAGACTTGGGTAGGTCCTGCTGAACGATTTCCGCTTCTCATCCCTTTCCTTTAGTTCATTGACCATTCTGTCTATGTTTTCTTCTTGAACTTTAGACACTTATGCAATACAAAGACACCAAAAAATCAGTATTCAGTAAAGGTATCTCTTGTACAAGGACCTATGAAAGGCTATAAAGCATCTGTTGAATGTGATCGCGGTACCTTTCCATACTGAAGGCTTGAAGCATCTCGATAAAATTCAGGATCAGCTCTTTTGCTTTACTGTATGTATCCATGTCAACCTATATATTCTTTATCCTCGCATCACACAAGGTTTTCTGATTAAAAACTGCAAGCATTAAGACTCGAATCAGAAACACGCAAAAGGTTTTTTATTTGTAAACAAAAGGTGGCCTGGCTCCAGAATTCATGACCTGCTAATATACCATGTTTAATCAATCACAAATGCTACATATGAAAAACATCACCTTCAGGCAAAAACATCGAGTAATTTAACTGTCCCATTGTTATCAATTAAATATCAGGCATCAAGTAAATGCTTGCACGTGGATGGACTATTGGACCTGAGTACTTACTACTGGATCCGCCCGTGGCCGGCGGCGGACTGGCGGGGCGGCGGCGGGAGGACGAGGTCGGCGACGGACGGGCGGGGCGCCGACGGGAGGACACGCTCGGTGGCGGACGCACGGGGCGCCGGCGGGAGGATGCGCTTGGCGTCGTCGGGGCGGCGGACTGGCGGGGCGCCGGCGGGAGGACGAGCTCGGCGGCGGACGGGCGGGGCGCCTGCGGGAGGATGCGGTTGGCGGCGTCGGCCGGAGGAGGCGAACGCAGTGGCGGAGCCAGCCCAAGGCCGGAGCCTGGGCCAGGGTGGCTGGGCCTCGGTTGGGCTTGGGCCAATTGCAAAAAATATGCTGAAAAATGAGCTGGGCTAGAAGGCATTTATGCCTTGCGAATGGGCCGGAGCCCGGGCCTAGGCCCAGGCTGGCCGGGCGGTGGCTCCGCCACTGGGCGAACGGGATAGGGTTGCGTGGGCAAGGAGCAGAGGGGCAAGGAGGATGGGCAAGGGCAAGGGCAAGGGCGCTGGCTGGAGGAGAAGGATGGGAAGGAGAAGAAGAGGACGGCGCACGCGGGGGCAAAAAAAGAACGAAAACACTGTAGTCCGGCCTTCCGGCGCGGCCGGACGCGCGCGGGGGATGGGCCGCCTCGGCCCATGCATGCGAGTACGCAGCCGGACGAGCGCCGAGAGTATGCAACGCGCGGACACAGCACAGGTGCGCCGCATTGTAGCATGCAGGTGGGGTCTACTTTTTTTTTTCTTTTCGGTAAGCATAATTTTTGACTGGATGCTCCAATCCACGAACCGGTTGCACCAACGTGTTCCTCGTATTTTTACGAACAAAACAAGATATATGTTGCCATATAACTCCTCAAACTCACCTAGTGAAACTTGAGGTTCGCCTACTAAAACTTGGGTTTCGCCTAGTAAATCTTGGGTTTCATACTCATAAAACTTTGCCGAACTGTCAAGTTTCATCAGGTTTCATCCAAGTTTTTTCAAGTTTCATCAAGTTTCATCAGGTCAATTCAAGTTTCATCAAGTTTCAATAGGTTTCATCCAAGTTTCATCAGGTTACATCGAAGTTTCATCCAAGTTTCATCAGGTTTCATCAGCACACGGCCAAGTTTCGCTAGTATAGGTGTAAGTTTCATAAGTGCCTTCTACTAGTTCACATCAAAAAAATTAAAAAAGTGAAAAAAAAATTCAAAAAGAATTTAAAATGGGTTGCTCTCGATTTTAGAAGAATTATGAAATTTATTCCATGCATTTTGAACACTGTTTGAATTTTGTATAAAAATCAGAAGTTTAATCGGGATTTTAATCAAACGTCGACTAGCTAGCGCCCAACAACATGCGCGCGGTTATCTAGTCGGTCGCTGTGTATGCGAGACGCTTGCGCCATCTGTGCAAGCGATTAAGCGCATGATGGCGGGAATCGGACGACGATGGCGCGTGGTCCGTGAACGGCGTCCGGACGGACGTCCGGACACTGGCGCTTCGCTAAAAAGAAGAAAATTGGTCTTGTGACACCCAAAGAAGCTCACCTTTGGTTTTTACCACCCAAATACTTGGGTACATCTAAATACCATTCAAAACACCCACAGTTCCCCTTTTTACCACTCCGTCCAACATCAATCTAATTCCGTCCAGGTCCATCACCGGTGATGGCGCTCGAGGCCACGCGAAGGCCTTGAACAAGCAAATGACGAGGCGAGGTAGGGGCGGCGCCTGACCGAGATGCGCCGGCGAAGCGGAGCGGCAGAGCAAAGACGTACTGATAAGCGGAGGTGGCGACGCAAGACGGTTGCCGGGAAGTCGGCGGCGCGCGCTCCGCCACCGCCTCGCGCCCGGTGCCCCTATTCATTGCGGGCGGCGGCCGGGTGGAGCGGGAGGAGGCGACGGGAGAGAGAGGAGGCTGAGCGACGGCTCCAGTGGCTTGAGCCCGCGGCGGAGGAGGCGGCGCAGCGGCTTGGGGTCCGACGTCGCCGATGCCGAACCTGACGTCTGCTGCATCCGCAGCCGGAGGAGATCCCTCCACCTCCTCACTGGAATCTTGGGCTCCTCGGCCGCAACCCTCGCAGGCGCCACCTCCGCTGTGGATTCTCGGCCACGCCCGGCGCACTCAAGACTTCCACACTCGCCGGCGACAATGAGGCAAGATCACGCCATTGCGCCGCCGCCGCCGCCTCCGGGTCGCGACCCTGGACGCCTTGCAATGCCGTCGCTCAAATTGACGGAGTTAGATGGATGTTGGACGGAGTGGTAAAAAGGGAACTGTGGGTGTTTTGGATGGTATTTAGATGTACCCAAGTATTTGGGTGGTAAAAACCAAAAGTGAGCTTCTTTGGGTGTCACAAGACCAATTTTGCCCAAAAAAAAAAACAAAGGGAGTATGCGGGAGTCGCACCCGAACCAGCGGAGTGAGATCCAGCGCTTATAACCAGCTGAGCGAACGACCCGCCTTATGGAGGCCGCGGCCAACTAAAATATTTTTATATATAATCATTAAATGGACGGCTAGATTTAATCAGCGAATGAGATCGAACGGCCGCCGCTTTTTCGGCCGACGTGGCCTAACCGGGACGAAGCCGTCGATGTGGACGCACCACGAAGCGGCCTGTTAGGGCTTTGTTATATAACGTTGACTAGAACCTCATAGTGCTAACCCTATAATCCAACCATTCTTCAAAAGTTATTTTCCCTTATTTGTTTGGCATTTTTAGCTATGACGAAATGATAAGATTTCTCGCTCAAACTTATAAGGGTAAAAAGCATACATGCCACTGTAGAGTTGGCTTTGGACAGAAATGCCATCGCAGAGATCGAAATAGCTCAGACGCCATTATAAAGTCTGGATTCGTGCATGTATGCCATTTTGGACGATTTACGGGAATTTCGGGAGAAATACGGATCGAAATACGGTTTAAAATACATACTAACATGTGGGGCGCACATGTCAGTCTCTCCACTCCCTCTTCTTCCTCCTCCCGTCTGTCTCCCGCTCTCTCCGATCTCTCTCTCCCCTCTTCTCTCTCCTTCCCCAATCTCTCTCCCTGAGCTCTCTGAGCCGCCGGCGAGACGCCGCCGCCGCCTCCCTCACCTCGCCGAGCGCCGCCGCCGCCGCCTCCTTGCCGCGTCCCCTTCGACGAGCACGCCGTCTCCACCGCCGTTCTGCCCCCTTGTCGACTTACCCCTCGCCAAAGCTCCCCGGCGTCACCAACCTTGTCTAAGGGCTCCGCCTCGATCTCTTCCACCTCCCTCTAGCTTCAATTGAGCTCGAGGAGTACCCGACCTAGCTCGCCGCCGAGTGCTCTGCCTTCGCCGCCGCCAGGCTACGCCGCGAGCTCGACCCAAGCCACCCCGGACCTCGCCGCCGCTCTGGTAAGCCTCCACGACCCACTCCAGTGCTTTTAGACACATTGATTGAAGCTAGTACAAGCCTTAGCACCATCTTCACCGTGGACCGAAGCTTGCCGCCGCCGCCGCCGGCCATGGCGCCGCCGCAATAGTTCACTGCTGGCCACGAAGCGTACACCGTTGGATGCTCCGCGAAGCGTACACCGTTGGCGGCGCGTGCTCGTCGAAGGGGATACGGCGGCGCTCCGGCGTCGAGGCGAGGAGGATGCGGCGGCGGCGCTTCGGCAAGAAGAGCGGCAGCGGCGGTGGCGCCATGAGGCGAGTGAGGCGGCGGCGGCGGCGCGACGCCTTCAGCGAGTGAGGCGGCGGCGGCGGCGACCGGCCATGGCTCGGAGAGCTCGGGGAGAGAGATTGGGGAAGGAGAGAGAAGAGGGAAGAGAGAGATCGGAGAGAGAGGGGAGGAGGAAGAAGAGGGATGGAGAGGCTGACATGTGGGCCCCACATGTCAACCCATATTTCTCATCTTATTTGTTCCAGTATTTCTCCTGAAATTCCCGTAAATCGTCCAAAATGGCATATATGCACGAATCCAGACTTTATAATGGCATCTAAGATATTTCGATCTTTGCGATGGCATTTTTGTCCAAAGCCAACTCTACAGTGGCATGTATGTTTTTTACCCAACTTATAACCCGCGCCACTCATAATCTCCAATATTCATTTGTCGATGCAACTTCTTCGCACGAGAGGTAGCAAATCGTTTGAAGTTGTTATTATTGAATAATTTATTAATTTTGTACGCTGGGATCTGATTAATATGCTGTTTATTTGTGTTCTTTTTTTTCTTTGTTTTGACTCGTCGGTTTGTACAGTCTGTGAATAATCCTTCGGTCTTTACATAAAAAAAACTACTCTGTATATAATCCTTCGGTCTTAAAAAAAAACTATTCAGTATATGGAGGACACGTGACGGCCCGATCGAGGCCGAGAGCACGAGACGAGACAGAATAGTTTAATTTTTTTGATTTACTTACTTATTTTTGAACTGAATTGCTTATCCGATTGTTTTATTTATTTATTTACTATTTATCTGTTTAGAGAGGAGAGAATTTCTTATCTGTTTAGAAAACAATCGAATAGTTTTTCAAGCTGATTTCTCTTTAATCTGAAATGTATGTCAAAAACTTTAAAAACAGTCTAAATTAATTAGATCATTTTCTAAAAAAAAACTATTTGCCTTCAAAAGTACAGATGAGCAAATAGGCAAATAGTAAAAAAAAAAAAAAACAGGCTCGGGGCAGTGACCGTGAGGTCTATGGATTATTTATTCGATATATATCCACAGATCTAGCACGGACTACACGGCACGTTATAACACGTCGCTAATTCGATCACCGATCTTCCAGTTCCAGGCAGCTTAGCTCGCTACTGACCGCGGTAGTGGCTCCCCATGCGCACGATGATCCCGTCGATGTCCCTGACGTAGCCGACCTTCTGCCCCCAGCTCTTGTCCTCCGGCGCGCTCACGTACCGGCGCCGCCCCGCTGTCCACGGCGCGCCGGTACGCCGCGTCGACGTCCGCGAAGTCGAAGCAGATCTCCACGGGCCCCCGCTCCGCGGCCGAGCCCGGCAGCTGCACCGCCCCCGTCAGCGCGTCCGTCTCCCTCTGGTGCAGCGGCGTGAACGCGACCGTCGTCGCCCCGCTCTCCAGCTCCGCCCACCTGCAACATCCACGCATTAAGGGAGACCTACACGTCGTATCACTCGAGGAATTAGACGGTGCGCGTCGTGTGGGTTTGGTTACTTGCGGGACTGGTCGAGGCGGCGCACGGTGTAGCCGAAGGCGGCGGCGTAGAAGGCGGCCGACTTGGCGACGTCATTGACGTACACGACGATGTAGGCGAACGCGGGGCTCCCGGCGCCGGAGGCCATGGCTCCTTCGGTTCCTTCCGTAGTGCGTGCGAACGATCGGCGTGCCGCGTGCCTCTCCGCTCTCCGGTGCGTTCTCGGCTCTCGCGGTCTGCGCTCGAGGCGAGAGGCCCCTTTTGTGCGTGCGGCTGCCCGGGTGGATGGCTGGAGACTGGAGACTGGAGAGGTGGCGCGCATGCACGCGGTGACCCGCCCGATTCTCTCCATGTCCCTCTCTCGCTCCGTTCCATCGGTGTCTGCCCGTGAGCATGGATGGGCTCTGGGGCCATGGGGCAGTTGGGCCGTGCAGCTGGTTACCGCTCACTCCTGGCAGGCCTGGTAAGCATGCAGATATAGGGGCTCTTTGATACCTTGTTTTAGTTTAGTTTTTGTTGGGATTGCAACTTTTGTTATTTTTATATACATCATTTATTTTATTTTTTGAAAATAATTTTTTTATAACTTTGTAGGGTTCTCCTCAAAGATCTCAAAAATATTTTTTAAATAATTCATTTAGCCTTTTTATACCACTTTTAAAGATGGTCAAATTTTACCAACACAAACTAAACTAAACTAAAACTAAACAAGCTATCAAAGAGGGCCATATTTTTTGTTAATTTCCGAGATTGAGATTGGTTGAACCATTGAATTGACCCAAATTCATTTTTATCTTACTGTGGAGCCGACGAGGCCGATACTAGATTGCGCTACTACCCTTCTGACTTCTCCAAAAGCCACGACCGAGCCTCACCGCGCCCGCCGTGGGGGCTGGGCCTGGGCATCGCCGGATGTTGGGTTGCCGCGGTCCCCGTCCTTGGCCAGGGCCTTGTTTGTTTCAGATTAAATTAAATTAAATTAAATGAAAATTTGTTATTTTTGTATAAGCCAAATGATGTAATAGTCATTCTTGTGGGGTTTTAAATAGTACTTCTTAAAGTTTGTAAAATATTTTTTTCATAATTTTTTGAACTCGTTAAGACGTATTTTGAGGGGATCACAAATTTGCTACAGTAAAACGCAACCTACATTAATATGAAACAAACAAGGCCCAGAGCTTGGGCCTAAGGAGTGGGGAGCCCGACTACCCGAGCCCGAGCGGTGGAGGGTGGCTACAGGCGCCAGGCGGCACCGACGTGGCGGCACATCGTGGGCTGTGGCCGGTTGAGCCCGGTTGAGCTGGAGGGCAAAGCGCCGGAGTTGCAGAGCCGCGGGTCGGGAGGCTGGAGCTATTCCAACCTTCCGGGGCGGCACCACGGTGAGCCATGGCCATCGATCAGCGGCGTCGCTAGGGTTAGTGGGGGGGCTCAGTCCCGTGCGGGGACCAGCCCTAGCAACCCGATGGATCCGCCCCTAGTTATAAATAACTATTGTTTTGGATATAGCAGTTTTGGCACATCTGCAACATACCTTTGACAGTTTGACCACCAATAACTATCACAACCCATTCACAAAACACCACAAATTTGTTATGTAAAAGTGTTATTTAAGGCTAATTAATATTCTATCTGTGGATAACATAGACCCCGGGTATCCACACGGCGGGCCTAAAAGACCACCCGACAGGGGATGGATCAAGTCGGGTGAATAAGGACGGGTACCACTCGGACTCTAGAAGACTTGCTCGGCAAGAAAAGACATGAAGATAGAAGTCTATCCCTAATTAATAGGGAAGGTATACTTGTAATCCCGGATGACTATTAGAGGATAGAGATAGGAATCCTACCTCATAATCGATTAGGACTCCTCCTTGTAACCCCACCCCTTCCACTATATAAAGGGGGTAGGGGGCCATAGTTCGGCTTCTTCATCTTGGTCATCTGGAAGAACATCTCCATACCCATCCATGGAGAGACATCTCCCGATCATCTTGTACACATATATACCATATAATCTCATAGCACAGGAAATAGGGTATTACCTCCGCCTTGAGGGCCTGAACCTGTATAAATCCCTGTCTTGTGCTACCATCGAGTCTGGATCTTGTGCATCGCCCCATATATAATCATTGCCGACGATAACCCCCAGTTAACCACCAGTCGACAGTTGGCGCGCCAGGTAGGGGCAGCGTCAAGATCATCTTCGTCAAGCTCGATGGCATCGACCAACGGCGTCGCCGTCGTCTCCGCCCTTGGAGCCGACTGCGTCATCCTGCTCGGGTTGGGGATCGCCACGGCCATCTACTTATGAGTAGTACGCCAACGGCTCAATTCCCGACTCGGATACGGCGACAGCTCGAAGACAGATTCTGGATGCGATCTTGTTTCTTCAATTCCCATTGATCCAGAAGGAATTTCGGAATGAGACTGGATGCGTTTGAAAGATAATTTCGTCATCTTTCCGTGAAGCCCAAGAACGCCCAAAACGGAGTCCGGATGAGTCCGGGACATCCGTTTGAAGGCAGGCTGCGCGGGATGATCGCGAATCTCGGCGAGCTCGTAAAACTCATCTGCGGAGGCTACGACATGCGGGTATGCCGTGGCACACCTCCAAGGACATCGAGAATCTGCAAGGAGCTTCTCCAAATAATCGACCACCAACACTTCTTCCGGACTCGGATCCGATCCAGTCTGAGGAGAACATCGACATCGCTTTGTCTGGGCTCCTGTTCGGGTCGAGGAACGCCGCTGCCATCTACTCCCGATTGGTGTGCCGGGGACTCAATTCTCGACTCGGATACGGTGAGAACTCAACCAAGGATTTCAACAACGTTTTTTCGGACTCGGACAAGATCCGATCTGGGATGAAATTCAACAACGCTTCACTCGGACTCCGGTCGTATTGGGGAAAGCCACCGCCGCCTACCGACGAGTAGCGCGCCGGGGGCTGAATTCCCGACTCGGATACGGTGAGGTCCCGATGGAGAACGAATCTCGGGTGGTGACCGTCATCAGCAGCAAATCACTCGGACTTGACGATCATGGTGTCCATCGTGCGACGCCGGCTTCATCAACCGCGAGACGAACATGAGAAAAAGATGCGATCTGTTCCCATTTAGATTCTGGACGAAACTTGTATCGCAATTTCCCGTTGACTTAGGAGGAGTTTCGAGGTGATAAAAGATGTGCTGGAAAGCTTATCTCGTTATCTTTCCAACGAATCTAAGAACGCCTGAATCCGACTTCGGATGCGACCGTGACGCCTTTGTCAAGGCAGTCTGCGCAGAGAGGTCGCGAATTTCGGCGAACTCGTAAAGCTCGTCGGTGCCGGCTATGGCGTGAGGATTGATCATGCCACATCTCATGGGACGTTAAAGACCAGCGAGGACTTTCATCGACTTTCATCAAGCTACACCAACCGTATGGAGATTATTTACGTCTACGGCTCAGTGAGTCCTTGACGAGCACGTGCTATTCGACACCCACCACGACGTGTGCTACTCGATGTTGATCGAGACATGAATGACTACTTCCTTTACTCGGCTACGCGCCTACGCCTTCAAGGTCTATAGCTCGACTGTACGTCATTGCGCGCTACGAGCGTCCGGTACGGTTACACGCCAGCAGCTTCAAATCTACGGCTCGGCGACACGACACTCGGGGACACGCCTACGTCCGCGCCACAAGCGCCCAAGTATTCAACGCGGCTGTACGCCATCGCGCGCCACGAGCGTCCGGTACGGCTACACGGCTGCGTCTACAAATCTACGGTACGGCGACACGCCACTCGGAGACACGCCTACGCCCTCGCCACGAGGGCCCAAGTATTCAGCTCGGCTGTACGCCATCGCGCGCCACGAGCGCCCGGTACGGCTACACGCCTGCAGCTCGGCGACAAGCCACTCGGCTACACGCCTATGCCAGCGCCACGAGCGCTTCCAAGTCTATGGCCCGGCGACACGCCTACGCCCGCGCCACGAGCGCCCAAGTATTTAGCTCGATCAGACGCCATCGCGCCCATTTAACGCCAAGACGGCTACACGCTGCGAGCTTCAAATCTGCGGCTCGGCGACAAGCCACTCGGCTACACCTCGCCCGGCGCATGCAGCGCCTCAAGTCTATGGCTCGGCGACACGCCTACGCCCGCGTCACCAGCGCCCAAGTATTTAGCTCGGCTGTACGCCATCGCGCGCCACGAGCGTCCGATACGGTTACACGACTGCAGCTTTAAATCTGCGGCTCGGCGACAATCCACTCGGCTACATGTCTACGCCAGCGCCACGAGCGTCTCCAAGCCTATGGCTCGGCGACACGCCACTCGGCGACACGCCTATGCCAGCGCCACGAGCGCTCAAGTCTATAGCTCGGCGACACGCCACTCGGAGACACGCCTACACCCGCGCCACGAGCGCCCAAGTATTTAGCTCGGCTGTACGCCATCGCGCGCCACGAGCGTCCGGTACGGCTACACGCCTGCGGCTTCAAATCTACGGCTCGGCGACACGACACTCGGCGACACGCCTACGTCCGTGCCACGAGCGCCCAAGTATTCAACGCAGCTGTACGCCATCGCGCGCCACGAGCGTCCGGTACGGCTACACGGTTGCGTCTACAAATCTACGGTACGGCGACACGCCTACGTCCTCGCCATGAGCGCCCAAGTACTGAAACTAAATAGTTTAATAGAATTTATAGCTAAAGTTTGAAATTTTGATTTTGACACGTAATAGAAATGACTTTGTGGGCGGATGGGTTAACCGTCACACAACACGAGATCGATCAATTTCACCTTAAATCCGGGTGTCGTCCCCACGGTATGCTCGATTGGATCGTGCCAAACTTTTGATTTTTGTTAGGCATACAGCACGTCTGTTTTTGCGAAAAAACGGAGCGTCGCTGTTTAGCGGCTACATATCAGTTGGCACGAAGTTTGGACTAGTCTTTCCGTGCATTAATTCCTCAGACGCTCGTTAGAGCAATCAGTTCAACACACCAGTAACAGGCATTCGATGTGACTCGCCAGCGAATTGTATAGAGCACGTTTGACTCCAAGTCCAAGCTCTGTGATTATTATACATTTCTGGACCATGTTTTCATGCGTACCCGTGTTGCTCCGTCCTTAATGTCAGCTTAAGGTCGCGGTAGAAGTATTTGCTTACTAATGAACTAATTTGCACTAGAAGTATTTGTTTAGGAACAATCTACACATTTGATGCTCGTGTATAGTCATATTCGGAAATGCAGGAGCAAATGATGCTTTGAGAGGAGGCCCTATGAGCTAACCAGTAATGTCCATTATCCAATTCAATGCTCGTTTGTGTGCAGAGAGAGGGAAATCAAGTTACACTTAGTTCTTATAGCCCACTCAAATTAACGTGCGTACGTACATTGCTTAGTACACATCATCTTTATTCCCAGTTGCAGCATGCGAAGGCTACATCTTCAGCTAGTGCATGCATGGTGAAACACGTTACTACGGGGTACCACTTTATGGACTACGCACGTACGTGTACGACGTACATGCCTTGCATGCACATCAGCACGCGCGTGCGGCCCTGCCCGGCCGGTCGCCCAGCGCAAGCTACGGGTGCACGACGATCTTGGTGTACTTGGTCATGTCGGTGGTGGTGCGGGCGGCGGCGTCGCCGCCGGCGAGCGGGAAGTAGAAGGGGTAGATCTCGTAGCGCACCCTGCAGCTGCTGTAGTTGATCTGGCAGCCCTGCTGCGCGCCGCAGTAGCCGCCGAACCTGGACACCGCCGTGGAGAGGCACTGCGCGCAGGCTAGCGGCGCCAGGTCCCGCGTGCACTGCGCCAGCCCGTAGAGGGAGACGAACGGCGTGTACTGGTCCTTGGCCCTGCCCAGCCCCGCGCTGCCCGCCGCCGCCGCCTGCGCCGCCGCCTTCCCCACCGTCTTCCCCACCGCCTTCTCGAACGCCTTGGGGTTGTCCGCCGCCTGCACGTTCACCAGGATCACGCCCGCGTCCGTGTCCGTCTGCCCCACGAAGTTGTCGTTCTCGTACCGCATGAAGCAGTAGTCGTACCTTCGCTCACACGCGTTGATCAATTTAGGCCATTATAAAAGTTGAAAAATTGCATTAAAAAATGAGCTGAAAAATGACATGACATCAAGCGATTAACTCTCAATCAATTTATTAAACCGTAGATCGGATATTTTTATAGGGCATATAAAAAATTCAATGAAGCATCTAGGTACGTGAGAAAATCGACCGAGACTTCTAAAATATCAGTCGTCCGATGATTAGCAAAAGTGTGGACATATATGCGATTGAACCACCAATTCTATCTATATTAGAACCAAAGAAAATTATTGTTGTAGCAACGAGAAATATATTGATTTGAAGGACACATATATACCATATTCTGGCGTCGGATTGGTAGCCGCAGGAGGGGAGCTGCTTGGCGGCGTCGGCGAGGCAGGCGGCGCAGTCGCTGGCGGAGACGTCGCCGCGGCATTGCGCGAGGCCGTAGATGACGTTGGTGCCCTTGCCGGCGGAGGACGTGGCGAAGCCAGTGGTGGAGCCCTTGGCGACGAGGTCGGCGAGGACGGCGTTGATGCTGGCCACGGCCTTGCTGTTGCCGGCGTAGCTGGTCCCGGCGCAGTAGCTGCCGATGGAGTCCATGGACATGCCCAGAGGGAGCAGAGCCACGCTGGCAAGCAGCAAGCAGCAAGCCCTGCTGAACGCCATGGTATACTGTACAACTACTGTCAACGAAGCTTCAGTGTCACTAGCTACTATATATGCTACACCTGCTAGTTGGTAGAGATCGATGTGTGCGTGTGTGTGTGGCTTCACTTGCGAAGAATGGCTGGTTCTTATAGGAGTGGATACTGGATAGGAGTATATATAGGGCTAGGAGTGAGCGGTAGCTAGCTGCTTAATTAGGCCTAGCTTTGTGTCTGTGTGTGTACTTTGCTGCCATTTTTGACTGTTTGATTGGTCGTATACAACGGAAGCGCACAATGTTGACAGTAGTACTCCATGAGACATTGGTCAGAGCTACTGCTGAGTCAGCCAAGGGTCCATGCATGCATGGGCGTTAGCACTTGCAGACATTGCTAGCTAGCTGGCTGGCTGGCGGCTTGCTACGACTCGTTGACTTGGTTTTTACTATGATTAATTAATTTGTGATGTGTCGCATATAAATGGGTTTATATGGGATATCTGGGTGTATATTATAATTAAGGTTCGACCTTAGCATGGCAGCATATTATATTAACTTTGATTGTATTAGCTCCATAGTCCAGCAACACACACAGTATTTATGGATCTGGAAGTAATGGAGCCTTCAGGGTCATTGGATTATTATTCTTCCCTGAGGTTTGGATTATAGGCTTCTACGAAAAAAGAAAGGACTTATATTTTTTAGATTACTAGCAGCAACCTGCGCGCTGGCGCGACCTGCCGACGCGCTGCAAGAGGAAAAAAGCGAGGCCGAAGCGAAGCGGACGAGCGAAAAAAACACGGCCGAAGCGAAGCGGGCGAGCGAGATCGCGACAGCCGACGCATAAGCGCCGCCGAAGCCTGAAGCGCTGCGCGAGAAGCGAGCCACGCGAGAGAGCGCAGCGATGCGAAGGCGGCGAGCAAATAAACACGTGGCGAGCTCGGTGAGCAAAGACGCGAGAGTCTGCTTGGCGAACAACGCGAAGCGAAGGCTGACGAGGAGCGAGCCACGTGGCGAGGTGGAGGGGGAAACTCAGACTTGTACTATTTATTGATGTGGCCTTCTCTTAAGAAAAAGATTATCTAGCCAAGCGTCCGTGCTTTCATACAAGGAAATCCAAATTTCACTAGTGAGATTAAGAAATCTAGCCAATCATATACCTTTAGCTTTGTCGTGCTCATGGCGCAGGCGTGTCGTGACTCGTGAGTACCATACGGTTGTCATCTTAGTGTACACTGGCCTATTTGCAAGTGATGGTGTGTGTAACTTAACAAACAAGATGAATTTCTTACAACATATGGCTTTTATGAATAATTTTAGTCTCAGGGATAATTCTCTTAGTCTCTCAATCTCTTGTTTTTTCATAAACTCTCTCAATTCACTGTCCGCCTGCCGCCGCCAATCCCACCATGAGTGTCAAGCGGTTAGTATGCCGCAGGACCGCAATTGACTGAGTAGCGCAGCTTCGGTTGGCTCATCCTCCTCCCATCCTCTGGCCAACCGGACACAACCATGACGAGTCTAACTGGTTTTAGGTCCCTAACCCTAAAGCCTAATCCTTGATTTTAGATACCTAAAATCTTAATCTTAGTACAAATCGTGGGGCTATCAGTAGAAGATTGTTGTCATTGCAAATATTTTATGATCCTAATTTTCAAATTATGTACACCCATTTTTTAAAAAATGTGCTCGCCACTGATTTGAGGGATCTCTCTAAAAAATTCTCTCCATCCTCTAATTTTTAAAAACTTCACACTACATTCTCTGAAAGATTTGCATCAACTTCTCTATAATTTGACCCTTTAAACGTTTCAATTAAAAAGTGGTTTAGAGGACCAACCAGGAATGTCACATACCCTGTGTAACACATTTTAGGACTTAGGAGTGTTGGACTCGATCATGCCCGTTCCTAGGAAATGGAGTACTGATTTGTTATGAATTTTTTGTAAAATTATTTCTGAGTTGCAAACAGGTTTAAAAAAGCCCTAAATTTCGATTCGGTTTTTCAGAGTGTTAGTGCGATCCGGCCGGCGGGAGTGCCAAGTTACCTAATCAAACCATTACTCGAATATGATATCCCTATATTGTGAAAGAAACTGGTATCATGTATGCATGAAGGCCGAAAAGGATGAAGAAGGGCAGACGCAACGTACATGTGCATAATGTATCATGCATCACCCTAGCCTTATCGCTAACAGCCTTACAATATCCATCTGCAGTTGAGACCAACACAAGAGGCACGTCAATGAACAAGAGCTCGATCGTACAAGTCTTTGCTGGATCCTTCAGGCTAGCTGTTTTTCGGCCCAGATTGCCTAGCAAAGTAAGCCCGTCCCATTCCACTATAAGGCTTTCGATTTCTGGTAGAAAATTGGATAAAACGGATACCTTGAAGGCCTGTTTTCTTTTGTTAAAAAAAAAATAATCTACGTAGATACCCCGTTTCATCATTCAAATATCAACGTGCGATACAATAAGTAAGGGAATCGTTTCTTACCTATAATCGCAGAGATACAAAGTCCAGTACGCTGCTGCCCTCTTCATCTGCCACCTCCTACTTCTACTGTACATAGAACAGTAACTCCATCCTGACCCTCCGTTTTCCAACCTGATGAGATCAACCCATCCGTTCCGATACATTGAAACATATATATAAATTTGTCCACAGCAAGATTTAATGTCGTGAGCTTTGCGGCTCGCTGGTCAGTGCGGCAAAGCTGTAACCAAGTGAGCTGGGTTCGATTCCCAGCTTTGCATGTTTTTTTGCCTGATCACAGTACTACTTTCTCGGTCTTAAGGTTCAATGAGAAGCATAAAAAAAAGAAACAAGATGTACATTTTCCCCCTTTCTCCACGGCTGACTAAATATATATGAAAAATTCATTGACTTTTGCGCTTAGAATTACAATGTGACCGGCAAAAAAAATATCAACTAAATCATTTAATAATTTCATAAAATTTTAAATGAAACTACCGATTACAAAATAAAAATAAATAATCCCAAGGTATCTTAAAATTTTATTTTAAAAATTTGGTCATTCTTAAGTAAAAATGAAATCATTCATAAATTTCAAACTTAAAGACTAGACCGATTGGATACTCATTAAAAAACGGTCCATGTAAAAATTTCTAACAGTTTTGATTCAAAAAATTCAGTGATTCAAAAAGTTCCCTGTATTTATTGTACAATTGAATATATCTAAAAATATAAGATTCTTTCAGAAAATAGTTTTATCTCAAAAAAAAACATCCATAGAATTTCGAGCATCAAACATGAGGATAAAAAATACAAAAAAAGTGTTTTGATAATTATTAGAAAAATTGAATTATTTAAAAATTAGATTTGTTTCAAATCTTTTTTAAGTTAAAAAGGTTTAGTTTCACAACAGGTTTTGCTCTTTTAAAATATTTTATTTTTTAACAAAAAAAGTAACATTACGTACATCTTTTTTTTTTTGAGAAAGGGTTCAATTTTCATTCCATCCAGAACTTCCAACTTACAACAAGGTCCCTACCAAGAAGGAAAATTACATCAAAGTCCTCGCAGGGATTCAGAACACAACAGTCGAAGTTGGAAGTTTATTTAATAAAATTTTAGGACACAACATTACGTACATCTCTAGGATTAAGACTAGCTAGAGGTTTATTTAATAAAATTTTAGGTCTGCATCCAAAATTATATGTTTATATTAAAAAATATTTTAATTATTAACAAAAAATTTAAAAAGTAACATTATGTACACCTCTAGAATCAATACTAGCTGGAGGTTTATTTAAAAAATTTAGACCTGCATTCAAAATTATATGTTTATATTAAAATTCTAATGTACATGCATAAATGGTAGTAATTCCACCATAGTATTTATTGTACATCATCAGTTATATCACTAATTTTTTACTCTCTTTGGTCCTAAATAGGATTGGATATTGGCATGGTCTCAAAAATAGAACTTTAACCATAAAGAAATATTAAAATTTATTTACAAAATGTATGGACAATATAATATAATGAAGGTTATTTTAGACTAACTGCTTATACATGTTTCCTTAATAGTTTGAGAAATATTTATGGATAAAGTTTGAAAACTTTGACTTAGGATATACTTAAAACATTTACTATTTTCGAATGGTGAGAGTTTGCATGTGTGATAAATAATTATATATTTACCCGCGCAAAGCACGGGTTCTCAGCTAGTATCTAATTGTTTCTATATACCCCATAGCTGATCCTAGTAGTTGAGTGTAGATATAACTTTTCTAGTATACCCTTTTCTACATATTGCATCCTGACGTGAGTGATGTCAAAAAACAATTGTGTGCATGTGTTGTACTTAACGTGAGTCGATTGTAACATCAAATGCACATGCAAAAAGGACGAGTTCATTGGACGAACGTGTGCATACCATAACCATTTGGGAACCAAGATCCCGTCCGAGATCCTAGCCCAATCCTATGGTGGGAATCCCGGCGTGGGGAATTTTTTAGAAATTTCTTTGGATCCATTTGGAAGTGCATCCAAAATAGATTATTGGGCCCCTTCCCCCTTCGTCCCCGGGGGAAATTTGCCACTCCTCTCCGGCCTGGATTTTTTTCCAGTCTCTTTCTCTCGTGCGGTCCCCACCTCCGCCTTCCTACCACCTCCACCCCCATGCCGCCGCCGCCGCCTCCACCCCCTTTGCCTCCCTGCCGCCTCCGCCTCCATGCCCACCGGCGCCGCCTCCACCCTCTCTGCCTCCGCCTCCGGGGCCCTCCGCCCTTACATCTGCCCCTTCGCCTCCCTGCCGCCTTCGCCTTCGGTTTGAGGTCACCGTCTTTGTGCCACGCGGCTCCTCCGTCTCTTCGGCTGCTTCGCCGCCATCACCGATAACACCGCCGTCGAGCTGCCGCTGGTGCTCCAAGAGTGAGAGAGAGAGAGAGAGAGGGGCACAGTAGGGGATTTTTTCGCTGTGTGGAGGAGGAAGAAACAGAGGAGTGAGAATGGCCGAGGAAAGGTAATCGGATCCAAGGATTCAAAATGATAAAAAAAAACGTGGAGCCAAATAATAAAAATGTTTCAGTAGTATAATAGTCATATTCTACTGTGTTTTTTTTTAAATAAACTATTGGCAGTACGGTGGCCGCCGCTGGTAACTGTCCCTCGCCTGTATTTTCCATCGATTAGGCAGAAGAGCAGGACGCGCGGGTGAAGCGCGCGCAGCGCAGAGCCAACTAGTGCGCACCGAACCAACCGGCGACGGAGGCATCAGTCCGGTGGCGCACATGGATGGTAAACACTGACGAAGACGAGGCCGAAGACAGGCGGGCAACAATCGACGAGGGAGGGAGTCCACATCGCGCGTTTGGCTCGCACACATGTATATGTCTCTACTCTCTATGAGCGCGCGCGCGGTTCTTGTTCGCGTGCGGCGCGTGAGGCAGAGGCACGGCGCATCGGGGGCGAGGATGCCGGTGACGGCGCGGCGAGCCACGAGGAGCGACCTGGCCCGTCGCTGTCGCCGGAGAAGCCAAAAACTGTATGACTGTATCGCTGCCTCGCTGGAGCAGGGCGGACGCTAGCGGCGAGCGTCGAGCGCGGTCGATGGCTTCTTCGCCCACGTGAGCTGCGAGCACGGCGGCGGCCGGCTCCGGCACCGACGGCGGTGCATGCGTTCCGGCGCCACAAGCTCGCGCGGATCGATGAAAATCTACCGCCCGGTGGGAATGGGGTGCGGTGTTTGTACGTGCGATGCGACACCGACAGCACGTTTGACCCGCGCGCGAGCTCGGGCTTCGGGGCTCGGGGCCCGTTCCCTTCTGCAGATCCTATGAGAGGTTGGATTGGAGTAGACCTTGGGAGCTCCCCAGGTCAAGCAAATTGGGCTCTCACACGCATACAGGATCCTCGTACTACGCGCCCAAACTCCGAAGCTAGAATGGAAGATCTCCCATGCAAGATGCCACCAGGCCGTCGGCAGATTTTACTTCTCGTTTCGCTGGAGCCGCGGGGTAGCACACTGAAAGCTAGCTAACTATACGCAGATTAATGTAAAGTGCTGGGGGCATGAAATAATTACGGTTAAAAAGATGGTTTTGAGAGTTTTGAGAAAAAATCTCTTCAAAAAAAAAAAACACTAAAAACAGTCAAGTATTTGGCTAGTAAAATAGAACAAATTTCAAGTTGTTAATTAATGATTTCAATTTAAGCTGAAAACAGGCTAGCCTGAGTGAGATTGGGTCTTGCTCTGGCAAGCAGCAAGCTAGTTACTATCATAAAAACTTCATGATTAAGATTTGTGCAAGTCGAAGTTTCGCAACTTAATCTATGATTTTTTTGAACTATTTAGATTGAGCACTTGAGATTCATCTTCAAAAGCTCTTTCATAATTGCAATTTTAATTGATTTTATAAATAAATTAAAATAATAACTATTGGTTAAAGTTGCACTTCGAAAACCATGCCAATGTAATGCCTAAACATCATAATTTTTATATAGAGGAAACGATAAAAAAGTACAATTAATAGTGCAAACCAAAACCTAAATAGACATATTTCAACTACACACCACCAACGACCATTTCCCCTCCTCATAAGTAACCACGCACCCTCACAAATCCAGCAGAGGAGGGGGTAAGGTGATGAAGAAGAAAGCTGTGGTTGTTATTTTTTTCCCCTCCTCATAAGTAACCACGCACCCTCACAAAGCCAGCAGAGGGGGTAAGGTGATGAAGAAAGCCGTGGTTGTTATTTTTTTTTCAAAGACTTAGCGGGACCTTTTTATGAAAAAAATATGTAAAAGAGTGAAGCGGAGCACAAATATTATGAGTAGATTACATGGTTGTATGCACAAAATTACATGTACATGTGTGAGGGTTCTTCCACATATAAATTACTATGGGGCTGTTTGGATGGGGGCCTGGCAGCGCCACGCCAATCCAGGGCGCGCCATCGCTCGCGACGGCGAGAGATGAGCGCCCTCGCCTTCTCGCCCGCACACGTTTATTGTAGCTCGGCTCGCCGTTCTTCGCGCGCCCGCGCCCTGGCTCGGCGAGCAAGCAAACGGCCGCCAAATTTTCATGGCGCACCGTGGCCCAGATTGGCATGGCGTGGTCGCCAACCAAACAGCCCCTATGTTAATTGACTACCTTTCATTTCATTTAAAAATAAAAAATTGCTCACATAGCACTTCAAAGTTGTAAAAATCTTCACCATATGTAAAAATACCATCCAGTACTATGTTTTTACACACAGTGGAATTTTTTGTAAGCGAGGAGGGCTATGTGAACGAATTGTCCTTAAAATATTATAGCTATCTATTTAATAGCAAGTAGTTTGACATGGTACTATTCATCCGATCACGCTATGGACATTTCTTCTTACTTACAAATGGCGTAACCACCCACCTAGCATGGCACGAAATTAAAAAGAGATTAGAGCTTTTCTGGTGGTGTAGGTCGGACCATATCACTACACTAGTGATGCTTTGCCTTGAATAATTTATGACGTGGCACCCATGTTCTTCTAATCGTCCCTCCTTTCCGCTCATGATGTCGTTGCCTAATCTAATCTCTCCCGGGCCCAGGACCAATCGCAGCCGTCCAAGTCCCCCGGCCACAAATCACGACGCATCCGTATGCCTTAAGCAACGAGTCTATCCCTGGAACCCGACAGCCCGTACCGGGTCGGACGAACGTGCCCGGCTCGACCGCTCGGTCGGACCCGCGAAACCACGGCCAGATCTTAACCTTACCCGCCACTGAACTGAACTCAAGTCAATGCCAGGGGGGCCACCAGGCAGCGACCCATCTCCCCGCAGTCCTAAACAATCACCCCCTAATTAATCACGAGCCAAACCCCGCCTCACTGAGGTAATTAACCCCGACAGCACCACCTAATCGCAGTGGAGCACTAATTAGTAATTAATTAATCCAATCCAAACCCGTCGGGCGTCCAGATCCGGGCGCGCTGAGCTGTCACCATCGAGCGCTCGCACCACCCGTCGGAATCTCGCGGGAAGGGAGGCATCAGGCACCTCCCGTACCAGCACCTTTGCTTCAACTGGAAGCGCCATTGTTTAATTAATTCATCTTCTCCGCACGATAACCATTAATCATCATGAATCAAATCAAATCGCCGGTTTTTTCATCATCCTTTTTTAATGTAATACTATCTCTCTTTTCTTTCTCTGTAGAAAAGGGTGTGAGGAAATTTTAATTTAATTGATTGATGGTTTGGGCGCGGCGCGAGATCTGAATCATCTGGTCGGAGAGGAGAGAGGAGGGAGGAGGCGAGGCGAGGCGAGGCGAGGCCGGTTGGTAGCAGTCGGTGTGTGCGTGTTGTCGCGCGCGCGGCAGTCCGTGTGTGTGGGGGGAAGAGAGGGCGCTATAAATAGGTCCCAGATCTGGGAGGCTTCCTCCTCGTCCGCCTCCGGTCTAATCCGATTCAAACCCGTCGCTTCCTCGTGCCCGAGCGAGCTAAGCCCCAATCCCCCCAGCGCGGCGCGCCACCACCGGCCGGCTGGTGAGCATTTCCCGCGCCGCCTCCGCTTCCTCCTGCGCGAATTCCTCCCTCCGGGATCGTTGGATTCTGGGGGCGCGGGGATTGGGTCGGCCCGTGGCTGGCTGGTTTCTGACGAATTTGTTTGGGTTCGGTGGATCTGCAGACGCGATGGCGCAGAAGGAGGCGAATGGCAACAGCGAGCACACCACCCGCCCGCCGCCGACGCCCTCGCCGCTTCGCTTCTCCAAGTTCTTCCAGGTGCGCGTGGGGGATCTGACCGCTGGATCTCGCCGCTGGATCTCGCCGCTCCATCGTTCGGTTGCGTCTGCGTGTTTGTTGATTGATCGGTGCTGATTTGGGGAGCTGCGCAGGCGAACATGCGGATCCTGGTCACCGGCGGAGCTGGATTCATCGGCTCGCACCTCGTCGACAAGCTAATGGAGAACGAGAAGAACGAGGTACGGACGTGATCCCTGTGGCTGTGCGGCATCGATCATTGTCGGTGCTTGCTCGTTGCGATTCGCAATTGACCTGTGTGACTGTGTCGGTGAGCGACTGAACGAGGTCAGCTCGATGATCCCGTCGAGCGCGGGAATGGCTAGATCTGAGTGATACAGTCAGGAGGGGTCTAGATCCACGCGAAAGGGATGTTGTCACTTGTCAGTGGAGCTGCTTTGTGCCAGATCTCTGGGGTGCAACTGTGCTAGCTTTTAAGTTGTCTTGCATGCTGCGGCCTGCGGGGGCATTGCTGTCTAGAGCTTAAACTGCAAGCTTTCCTAGTCTTGAGTACCTGAGAAGCTTTAGGAATGTAAGATCAGAGATCCAGCTTGCGCCCTTTAGAGATCTCACTGCAGTTACTTCATTCAGAGTTCTGAGCTTAACCTGGATCTGTTTGAAGATGTGGGAGATCACAGAAATCCAGTAGCAATGCTTGAGAGATCGTGTTCCTAACAATTGTTATGTCAGATACGTAAGAAAGATTTCAAATTACGCAGTGCTCTCTAGAATGGTTTTGCTTACATTCTTTGAATGTCACCTGATTTTATAGAATCGAGTAAAGTGCCATGGGATCTGTGTTAAAGACCTAACTGAGAAAATGTAGGCACCTTTGATTGTGAGTTCTTTTCTGTTCAGGTCATTGTTGCTGATAACTTTTTCACTGGCTCCAAAGACAACCTGAAGAAGTGGATTGGCCACCCAAGATTTGAGCTCATCCGTCATGGTAATAGCTACATGCTCAAGGCATCATCAATTAAATCTTCAATGCAGCTCATTTCTTTCGCAAAAACTATTATTGTTATGGTCACAGAAAGTTGACAGCATTTGAGTCTTTTTTTAAAAAAAATATAGTTAGTGATTTGTCAATAAAAAATGCAATAAGGTTATTGGCATATAATCCATGCTTGCCCAAAAATAGAGTTGACTGTTAAATGGATATTTAAATTTTCTGAAATTGACATTGAAGCCTTTGTATTTCAATACAGGTTAATGTCTTGTTTGAACATGCGCATGTGTATGTGTATCTGATTTTCTGTTGGCAACGTCTGTTCTGATTAAAAGTATGTAGTTGTATGGTAACATTGTGTGACAAGGTATTTAGCCCAACCATATATACTTGCCAATAGGACGGTTATTGTTTTCATCTTGATTGTTCAATGTACTTATGGAATAATCCTTGTTTTAAATCACTTCCCTTGATGTTTCCTCCAAAAGGTACAATCTTGTGCATTAATTATGTTACAATATCGCGTTATTGTTTTCTTCATGTCAGATGTCACCCAGCCACTGCTTGTGGAGGTTGATCAAATCTATCACCTTGCTTGCCCTGCTTCACCAATCTTCTACAAGCACAACCCTGTCAAGGTGTGCAGGCTCTGTTTTCGTGGTTATTCTAACACATGTTTATTATAATGGTTAATTCCTTTATCATTTCATTTTATATTTTCATGATTATGCATCTATGCGAAATATTAGCTGTTCCTGCCCTGTCCTGACACTGATACGAGTGTAAATTTCATGTACAGACCATCAAGACAAATGTAATGGGCACCATGAACATGCTGGGACTTGCAAAGAGAGTTGGAGCTAGGTCAGTGTTTGTCACGCTGGTTGAATCTTCCAGTACATCTCATGAGAAAAACTATGTTAAATGGATGCATACCTTCAATTGCAGGATTTTGTTGACTTCGACCTCTGAAGTCTACGGTGATCCTCTTGAGCATCCTCAAACAGAGGCTTACTGGGGCAATGTGAACCCAATTGGTATTGATGTTCAATTGCCTAATGCATTATATTTTACCCTGCCTTTCCTTAATCTATCTCTAAATGTTCTCTTACCATTTTAAATTGTTTTTTTTTAATAAAATTCAGGGGTCAGAAGCTGCTACGATGAGGGTAAGCGTGTGGCAGAGACGTTGATGTTTGACTATCATAGGCAGCATGGCATTGGTAATACTTTGACATATACTTCAAACTTCATTATGAGGTCAATAACCTTTTTCTCTTGTGAGTTTTTGATTATGATTTGTCCTCACTCGGTTTTTGTTATCTACTTCTGTAGAAATCCGTATTGCCAGGATTTTCAACACCTATGGACCTAGGATGAACATTGATGATGGCCGTGTCGTTAGTAACTTCATCGCTCAGGCTGTACGGTAATGCTTATTGGATTTATTTTAGCTTTTCTTCTGGGCTTGCATCTAGATGGTATTGGGTCTTATTTTGTGGCAATTTTACAGTCGTGAACCCCTAACTGTTCAGAAGCCAGGAACACAGACTAGGAGCTTCTGCTATGTCGCCGACATGGTTTGTCTTCCATTATGATTTGTTATGGACTAATACCTTGTCAGAACTCCCAAATTATCACATCGTCAATGGTACTACCTCAATGCAGGTTGATGGTCTTATTAAGCTGATGAATGGAGACAACACTGGGCCGATTAACTTGGGGAACCCAGGTAAAAACTTTGCATAAATTGGTTGATCTTTTTGCCCACTTTGCATAAACTGTTTGATCATTGTAAGATCTTTTAGTTATATAACTTAGTTATATGTGCTAGCATTCCTGTGGTAATGAAATGGATTTTCTTATCCTTTTCACTAACTGGTCACAATCTGTTGTGCTGTAGGTGAATTTACCATGCTGGAACTCGCTGAGAACGTGAAGGAGGTAAGCTTGATATTCACGTTTTATTCAACTGTAAAGGCATGGGAATTCTGGATGGTATAGTAACGTACCTCGTTCACCTTTATAGCTGATCAACCCTGAGGTGACCGTGACGATGACTGAGAACACTCCTGATGATCCTCGCCAGAGGAAGCCAGACATTTCAAAGGCCAAGTCAGTCCTGGGGTGGGAGCCCAAGATAGTCCTACGCGAGGGCTTGGTGCTCATGGAGGACGATTTCCGGGAGCGCCTGGGCGTGCCCAGGAAGCCGAAGGCCTAAGCTGCTTCCTCGCATTTGTCGAACAGTTGTCACCCTGAGCATACTCACAGTTGGGTTCACCATTATTCATGGCCGTAGCATCGCGTTTCATCACGGAATTTGAGTTCCAATAAAGTCAACTATACATTTGCCGTTCACTTAAGTAAAAGGTTGCGTTATTAGAATTTCCATACGGGGCTGGCTATGTTGTGTACTATTACCGCTTTTGCAGAACTCGTGACACATTTATTTGTAGCTTATGTACTCCCTAAATCGATTATAGCAATGTTGATGTATGCCATTTTAAGCTTGTTATTAAAAAGTCTTTTGGTCTCTTGGAGTCCTGGTGATGTCAGTCTGAGGTGGCTGGCCCATCTGTGACGCGTCTACCTTGTGAACTGTGACCGTTTCCAGACGCTGACCCTGTTAATCGTCGTCTTTTTTTTCCTCCGGGAAATCTGACCTCTTCTAGTTCTTGCCTTCTTGGATTGCTGTATCACTGCCGTCTCTGTACTGTTGTCGAATGTTCCAACGCCTGGACACCTTCGATGTTCCTTCCTACTACTAGTATCTCCGAATTCCAGGTGATGCGCGCGACGCCGTTGCGCTGCTGGCCTGCCGCCTGCCCGTGTGGCCGCGTGCAACGACGCCACTGACCGAGAGGACTTGGGCGAGCAAGGAGGAGCCGAACTAGGGGATGGTCCAATGCTTCCTGCGGAAGCAAGCAAGGAAGGAGGCACATGGGTCAGGGTCGCCATCGACGCGCGTGTCCATCTCCCGACTCCCAGGCATGCTGGTGTCGGTGGCGCCGAGTGTCGTATGCCCACCATCTAGGTACGTGCTACTACTACGTGTCTGAGTGCTTGACATATCTTCGACGGCGAGAGCTGGCCGCAATGATGTTGACTTGCTCTCCCTGCAGCCATCCGTAAACTTACGTTGCCACTGCATTCTTATTGTTCGACGACTTCAGAAATGAATATAGATCAAAGAAATACCGGCGATGGCTGGACTATCCAAGGAATTCTTAGAGCATCATTATCAGGATCTTTAATAAATCTAGATCTCTGTACGTCACTATTCTTTTTTTATATTTTCATCCTCTCCTTTTTTTTATGAATTATAGTTCATTTACTCAAATTAAACGGGTTGAAGCCTTTTCTTTAAGGAATGTTGAGCCATGTTTTCCCCTTTAGAGTAAGACCATCTCCAACTATTTTTTTTTCTTCATTCTATTTTCTTCTCTATTCTCTTTTCTATATTTTTCCTTTCATTTTCCACCATTTTCAACATCATCCTTTTGAAAAATTTATAAAGAAAATGGAGAGAATTTCTTTCGTTAAGAAATGCACAAAAAAATTATCTAAAAAGAACCGTAAAGAGAATATAATTAACATCTCTCTCCTCTTCGCGAAAGAAAATTGATCCATAAGTTAGAGATGGTCTAAGGCATTATAAGGTGTATTGCATCTATTACATATGAGCTCGTCTATATTGATTCATATTAATTTTAATAGCCAATGTTATGGCTAATTTATTAAAAATGTTGTCTACAAACTATCTATAGATGACATGGATCTTTCTTATAGCAAATAATAGCTGGCTATACATTGAAGAGGCCCTGACCGGGCTGACCCTTCGGCCCGATTGACCAGTTAACCGCGTCCAGACCATCCGCTGGCGAACTCTATTAATAGCATGTCCCGATTGCCAGCTTCCCAATCCGTCGTCACCGGCCACCGCCATTTTCCGATCCCTCCTCCTCGTCGTCCCCCTGCTCCCTCCCTCTTCCACCGGCTTGAGAGCGCGGCATCGAGCTTGTGCGGGGCGTCGACGGCGACACCCAGCCTACGCTCCGGGCGAGAATTCTTCCTCAGATCTCATCCCCTGCTCCCAGTCCCAGCGTTGCCGGTCCCCCCCCCCCCCTTCTCTGAGCTGTGGCGCCGGCCGGCCTCCTCTTGCCTCCTAGCCCTCGCCTCCTACACGACGCCGCCAGAGCCAGACCGCCGCCTCTGTCCGCCTCGCTCGCAGGTTGCCTCCTCGTCGGCGCCGCCTCGCCGCCGTGCGTTGCCTCGCCTCTGGTACCGCTGCCTCCCCTCCTCCTCTGGATCCCAGATCCAGTACCGCCTCTCTCTCTCTCTCTCTCGTTTGGTTTTCCTTTTCCCCTGTCGTGTGATCTCGGATTTGATCCGAATTCGGCGGAATAGTTTGTGTTTTTTCAATAAATATAATTTAGTTTTTTATTTTGATGATGAACCTCTGAATCTCTTGAACATTCACGGGAGCCTGGGCAGCTGCCTCCCTTGTGCGGGCGGTGGATCCGCCATTGGGTGCCTAATTCAAATTGTGACATTGTGGTTAGAGTGCCCTCGTTCTGTGCAGGCCAATGTCGCCAATGATGTTCACTGTAGAGTTAATTACTGTTTCCCATATTTGCCAATGATGATAGGAGCAGGATCCCTTTTGATTTGTTTGCGTGTTAATAAAACCTGTGATAGTGATTCTGATGCCACTTGCAAACACATAACAGGTTTCTGGATTAAGCAGGCAAAGATGGCGTCTTATGAGCCCAAGAACATCCTCATAACCGGCGCCGCGGGTTTCATTGCGTCGCATGTGGCAAACCGCCTACTTAGGAACTATCCGCACTACAAGGTTGTTGTTCTCGACAAGCTTGATTACTGCTCCAGCCTGAAGAATCTCAACCCTTCGCGTCCGTCGCCAAATTTCAAGTTTGTCAAAGGTGACATTGCTAGTGCTGATCTGGTGAACTACCTTCTCATCACCGAGTCGATCGACACCATCATGCATTTTGCTGCTCAGACCCATGTGGATAATTCCTTTGGCAATTCCTTTGAGTTCACAAAGAACAACATATATGGAACCCACGTCCTTCTTGAGGCTTGCAAGGTTACTGGGCAGATCAGAAGATTTATTCATGTCAGTACTGATGAGGTGTACGGGGAGACGGATGAGGATGCTGTGGTCGGTAACCATGAGGCCTCACAGTTGCTTCCGACAAATCCATATTCGGCTACAAAAGCTGGTGCTGAAATGCTCGTGATGGCTTATGGAAGGTCTTATGGTCTCCCTGTGATCACAACTCGGGGCAACAATGTCTATGGGCCAAATCAATTTCCTGAGAAGCTCATTCCCAAATTTATTCTTTTGGCCATGAGAGGCTTGCCCCTTCCAATTCATGGTGACGGATCTAATGTCAGGAGCTATCTATATTGTGAGGATGTTGCTGAAGCTTTTGAGGTGGTTCTTCACAGAGGAGAGGTTGGACATGTGTACAATATTGGTACTGTGAAGGAGAGAAGGGTGATTGATGTGGCCAGGGACATTTGCAAGCTCTTTGGTTTGGACACTGAAAAGGTCATCAGGTGTGTGGAGAACAGGCCATTCAATGATCAGAGGTACTTTTTGGATGATCAGAAGCTAAAGAACTTGGGATGGGCAGAACGCACTCCATGGGAGGAGGGGTTGAAGAAAACAATCGAATGGTACACCAACAACCCTGATTACTGGGGAGATGTCGCTGGTGCATTGCTCCCTCATCCAAGGATGCTGATGACTCCTGGAGTTGAAAGGCATAACTGGACTGAGGAAATAAAATCACTTGCTTCTTCACCAGCAGAAGCTAATGAATCCACAACAGCTTCTGCAGCTACTGCCCCTCAAAAGGCTTCCTACAAGTTTTTGATTTATGGCAGGACTGGGTGGATTGGTGGTCTGCTTGGGAAGATGTGTGATAAACAAGGTATACCATACGGGTATGGGAAAGGACGCCTGGAGGAGCGGTCACAACTCTTGCAGGACATTAGAAACGTGAAGCCAACTCATGTTTTCAATGCTGCTGGTGTCACTGGAAGGCCAAATGTTGACTGGTGTGAGAGCCACAAACAGGACACTATCCGCACCAATGTTGTAGGCACCTTGAATCTTGCTGATGTTTGCCGTGAGCAAGGGCTTCTCATGATCAATTATGCTACAGGCTGTATATTTGAGTATGATGCTAAACACCCTGAAGGTTCTGGAATTGGTTTTAAGGAGGAAGACACCCCCAACTTTACTGGTTCATTTTATTCCAAGACTAAAGCAATGGTAGGTTCAACTTAAGTTCTCTATAAACTATGTTTTTTATTATGCCTGTTCCTTTTACTTTTCTCATAACTAATGCATGTGATGTTGCATGTGATGCAGGTAGAAGAGCTATTGAAGGAGTACGACAATGTCTGTACTCTTAGAGTCAGAATGCCCATATCATCAGATCTAAGCAACCCTCGCAACTTCATCACAAAGATAGCTCGTTATGACAAGGTGGTGAACATTCCGAACAGCATGACAATCTTGGATGAACTTTTGCCCATCTCCATCGAGATGGCAAAGCGGGACTGCAGGGGCATATGGAACTTCACCAATCCTGGGGTTGTCAGTCACAACGAGATTCTGGAGATGTACAAGAAATACATTAATCCTGACTTCAAGTGGACCAACTTTACACTTGAAGAACAGGCCAAGGTTATAGTTGCACCGAGAAGCAACAATGAGATGGATTCATCCAAGCTGAAGTCCGAGTTCCCTGAGCTACTGTCTATTAAGGATTCTTTGATTAAGTTCGTCTTTGAGCCAAACAGTAAGGTCCCAGCCAATTGAGGATACTTTAGTGCGGTTGTGGTGGAAGCTATTTCTATTTGGTTATTTGACAATGATTACCTAATATTACTGGCGCCTTGGCGGCAGTTGTGGTCAAATCTTTTGGGGGCATGGCAAGTGGCAGGCATACTTATTTTTTGTATTTTCTTTTACTATGCATCCTGTTTTACCTAGAGAGATTCCTAGATTTTCTATATGATTTGTTCATTTGACACGGGTATCAATGAAAGTATGAGATTAACTTATTCCATCATATATTTACTATGTAAATGTAATTTACAAAGTGTTTTCATGGTTTTTAGATAAAACAATGGTTTATGAAATTACCATCACATTGGGTACCAATAGTAACTTTGCTACAAAACCATGTTTCAATAGAAACCATGTTTTTTTAGTATTGGCAACTCCACCCGTTGCTAAAGTTTTTCACGCATCTTAGGCTCTGTTTCTTTCAGCTTATAATCAGATTATAAGCTGCAGCTTAAAATTTGTCATTTTTGTAATGGTTATATTTTGAAATATTTTATAGTTATTTTTTCGAAACTTTGCACAATTTGTCTCAAAGATCTCAAAAATATTTTTTTCATAATTTTTTTGGCCCTTTAAATCTTCTATAAAACACCACAACCTTTTCGGATTATAATCTAACCGCCGAAAGAAACACAGCCTTAATTAGATATCATGGTACAGTTCCCATGGCCGCTAGGGTTAAATGGAGTTTACAAATCAATGGTTTCTCAAAACCATGCATTCAAACATGTTCGAAAAGCTTTCATCCTTGGTTATCTCCACCAGATTCATGCTGCTGCTTCCTGTTTCTGTTGTTCCTTCAAAAACTCGACGACTTTGTTTTCACCGTTGAAGTTTTACTCGATCTATTTGGGCGGAAAAAAATGTTATATCGATATTTGTGTTCACCCAAAAGGCGAGAAGATGTCCTCCGGTGTACCCAAAATTCTGCAGGCCCTGGCGATACAAATGTTTGGTAAGTAACCATCGAGATTAGAGATTGGTAAGTAACCATCCAGGATCACACCGGCGGCGTGCATAGCGATTAGCGGCTCATCACTCGTTCACTTGCCCCTCAGCGTCAGGCACCGATCATGTCAAACGCGCCGTCGCATTCACAGACGGCGTCCGCCTGGTCAGTATGCGGGACATGTGCCCGTGATCGTGTCATATGCCGAACAGGGTTTACCTCGTTGCGATAATCCACCGTATCACTGAGGTCCAACAAGCCACACCGATATGCAGTTTATGGTTTCAAAGCCAAGATAAATTTGATCCACTCATGGTCTGTCAAATAGCGATCAGTTGATTTTCTGAAACCAGGCGATTTTCTATCAAACCGACCTCCGGATTTAAGAGTTGGAAAACAAAATTTTAGAAATTGATCAACGAACCAACCTATGATTTCCTAGTTGAAAAACAGTTTTTTAAATTGATCAACTAACCAACTAGTCAAATATCGATCAGAAGACAAAGTTCTGACCTCGTATTTTTTTAAAAAAATAACACCAAGTGGTGGATGCAAGTAACCAGGATGTCAATAAAATCTCTTTTCCAATGGAGACTATATTAAAGGACAAAAATGATAAAATTGTGCACTCGTTGAGATAGAAATAGTGGAACTCCATCCTAGACACACCTCCAGCACACCTTGGCGCTGCTCCCCACCTAGGCCAAAGCAGGCAACTCTCGCACAACACACGGCCACTGGCAAGCCATTGATTGAGCAACACAATCTACCACAATATTGCTCCATCCACTTTGCCACCTTATCTCCTTATCGTCGTGCAAGGCTGCAAGTAGACCTGCTCATGGGATACCCGGCCCGGCGGCCTGGCCCGAGCCCGGCCCGAAAAAGCCCGGCCATTCATCATCGGCCGGGCTCGGCCTCATTCGAAGCCTGACGGCGGGCTTGGCTGGCCCGAATTTTCTGTTTTAAGCCGTGGGTCGGGCCGTGCTTGGTCAACCGGTAGAACTCGGCTCGACGCCACGCCGGCCGGCCTCGGCCTGGCTTTTCGGGACTGGCTTTTCAGGCCGGCTCAAGCCCGCCCGCCCGCATTTGAACAGTCTAGTCAAGTGAGTCAAGCTCAAGCGAGCCTGCTCTGTCAGGCTAAAATCTTGAGCTAAGTTTGAGTCGAACTCAGATTAAAGCTTGAGATCTGACTTATGTAACCTCGATAACACACAACTTTAAAAAAAATAGAGAGCACAAATCTAGAGTAGGTTTAAACAAAGCCCAAGCTCATATTCGAGTAGATTTGATAAAATATTGTTTTACCAAGAAAAATAAATTTTGAATGATCTTGATGAAACTTGAGTAGGCTCCGACGAAGCTCGCCCTTAAGTACACTTGATAAATTATGATTTATATATATAAAAAAACAAAGCTTAAGAAAGTTCAATGAAGCTCAAATGAATTTTAAGCTCGACTCGACTACGCTCGCGAGCTTATGGCCAGATTTAGTTTGAACACATTTTGAGCTCAAGTTGGACTTGAATCGAGCCACACTCGAGCGGTTTATGAACCAAAGCTTTTCTTACGGTCGGCGCAACACTCTAGGTACTTCTCCCAATCTAAGGACCGAAGTGGAGACTTGTGGCTAGGACTGCCAATAAAAAAACACAAGACTCATAAATGCTCAAACTTAGATTGTGGTAGGCTCGATTTAAACTCGGCTCGGTCCTCAAATGAACTTGAACCGAGCCTGACATCATGGGCCACCGACAAAACGCATGGAGCTGCGTGGTGTACAATACGGAGGAGTGGCAAGGCATCCCTCCAAGGCTCTCGCGAGGTGGCGACGAGGGGAGTTGGATTCTACAGAACCAACATGCAAGCTCCAAGGGCAGGCGGCAGGAGCATATATAGGGTAGTAGTGATGGCCATAGCTATTGTTGGCTCTAGAGATTTGACGGCGAGAGGTCCTCGTTACACAAACAGGAACATGAACGAACATTGACCATGGACACGGAGATAAAAGACTACGAAGACAACTAGAAAACTAACGTACAAATGTAAGCCTGGTGGACGACAATGGCTATCGAAAACAGGTACAAATGTACCTAGCTCCTACTTGGATGGCTAGTTTTAAACGTAAAATCGGTGTAAAAATATATGATGATAAACATTTAGAAAAGACTACGAAGACAACTAGAAAACTAACGTACAAATGTAAGCCTGGTGGACGACAATGGCTACCGAAAACAGGTACAAATGTACCTAGCTCCTACTTGGATGGCTAGTTTTAAGCATTCACAATCGAAAAGAAAAATCTGCTTAGCTGACTAACAATTATTTCTAAATGTCGTCACCTCCTAGCTCCCTCCGCTGCCTCGCTTGATCCTGCCTCTCGGCTCCCCTCTGTCGCATATGCCTCATCACCTGGCGGTGTCCCCTCCCCACCCCCTAAGTCCACCACTCAACTCCACCCACTCTTGAGTCCCATCATGCCTACATAGGATCCACGAGCGTCACCTGCGGGGCATGGGTGTTGCCTTGACAAACGAAAGGGAGTGAGACATGTTAGAATACATGTGCTTTAACCCATGTATTATTAATTACTCTAAGGATCTTAAAGACCGATATGCAGAAGAAAATTATCGCATGCATGAATGTTCAATTCTTGCGCTAGTGTTGATCTCTTTGCAATTGATTTTGTTCTCTATTTTTGAAATAAAGTACGAAATTAGGCATGGTGGGTGTCAAGTATCAAGTTAGGCAAAATTTGAGTCAAGTACCAAGTTATGCATGCCTCTTGTTTTATATGGCTTGTCCAACTTGAATATTAAATTTAACTTGTTAACTTGATTGTGTTCTGCTTTTGAAAAACCCCTTCCTATGTGCCTATAAATACCAACTTACATTCTTTGGAGGTGCATGAAGTGAGAAGCAGAAATCGCACACATGAGATAAAGGTATTTAGCCTCTTCCAATTCAATGTGATCTCACTCCATCCCTCTGCTCTAGTGTGCACAGGAGAGGAGGAGAGCAGGACTCTGAAACCCTCCGCCGTTCAGACCCTACACTGGAAAATAGCGAATACGGATTTTGGAAAGTGTCAGGCGTGACTGTCGGCGTAGCTCAGCTGACAGGTTTTTTGGGATCTAATCCGGTTGTTCGACAGTGGGGGTGTGCGCAGCCGGTTCACTCCTCCCCTCTTTCTTCGGCACAAGAACACAAGAACAGACACTCAGGTTTACCCAAGTTCAGACCTCCTGATCGGGTAACAGCCCTAATCCTGCTCAAGCCTCTTGCAACGTATGAACTGGCTAGTCTCTGGAGGGCTCGATCTCGAGATCGATTTTTCGGCCCCTTTTTTACGGACACACCCCCAGCCCTTATATACCCGGGCTGGCGTGGGTTGCAACATCCTACACAGTGTACATTAAATGATCCTACCACTGTAGTCATCATTCCTCCGGTGCTAGTTCTCACCGCCATCTCTCGTACCCTTCTCTCGACAACAGATGCCGATTCGGATAGGACAGGCGGCCGCTTTGCCGGCGTCTTTACATCACGTGAACGGGACAGCTACGGAGACGGCCACAACGTAGCTGACATCACTAGCGATGTGGAGGCAATCATACTGTCAGAGCTCCGCCCACTCCGTCAAAATGGTTCCGTCGCATTGAATGCTCCGGATTCGGTGTATCCCGGAGAAATCCTTAATAAGGAAGCTTCATTGCACCTTCGTCTCAGATCCCTAACGGTGGGCCCACAGACCCCGCCGCCTCTTGCGCTTGCCAAAGACACTGGGCTCGGTCGCTCGCTCATGGCCGGGACGCCATGTGGCTCGCCACCCGGCGCTGGGGCTCTCGTCGCCCACTTTGTCGTCGAACGCCGCATGGCCTGAACAAACGGATTGAACTTCACTTTATTTGAAACCAAACCCTGATCTGTTTGGACCCGATGTTTCCAAGTATGGGGCAGTCCCACTTAGCAGCGAAGCTGGGGCACACCCCGGTGTAGAATACACCGACAGTGACTGTTCGTTGTTGTCTACCTCCATGATGCAGGGCCATTATTATGTATCCTTTATTGAATCCAAGACTTCGGGATAGATAGATACATGCTTTTCCTACCCATGCATGGTCATCTTCTTGCTGCGTTAGCTACATCCTCGTAACAACAGGGCTATCAGTATGTATCCTCAATTTAGTGCAAGACTCCAAGATAGATAGATACGTGCTTTTCCTACTCGTGCAAGGTCATCTTCCTGCTGCGTTTTTCTGTGGATTTTATGCTTAGACGGAATAGCAAGAGCAATAGTGCAAAGATTTGCAGGCGGGCTGATTTTTCTAGTAGATGTTTATCCGGCTGGAAAAGTCAAGTCTCGTACCTTCCCCATAAAATTCAATGTAACATGAATTTTGTGTATGAGTATACTCGTACTTGCTGTTAACTGGTTATGTTACAAGAATTCTGTGTATGAGTTATACTCGTACTTGCTGTTAACTGGTTATAAAACATGTCATGATTTATGAATTGTTCTAGTTCTTCAACAGGACAGGGAGGAGGGGAGGTGACATCTATGGCAACGTGGAAGCTGCTCTTCCGCGAAAGCAGCAAAGATGTGCCGTGCGCGTCTGCGATAGCGGCTCGAGCTTGTCCTCGGAAGGGGCGCCGAAATTTCTAAAGCAAAACTGCCTCCATCAGCAGAGGGCTTGCTCGTCCACGGTTGCAGCGACACTGGAGATGGAAATTGCAAATTTGCAGCAAGACTGGAGGCTCGAAGCCTGCTTGTCCGCAATTGGAGCTAAAGCAGCACGGAGCGCACAAGTTCAGATTCAGATTTGGATGATGAGCGACATATTTAGATATTTACAACTGAGAAATTTTTTGTTCGGAAACTTTATCTGGAACACTAATTGCTTTGGAATGTATGCAATGTATTCGACTCCTTGAATTGAATCAGCTGCCATGCTTTGTACAAAATACGATCCTTATTCAGACCAATAACCCAAACAGCATTACTAGAGAAAATAATTACAACTGTATTACTTATGCCCAACAAGAAAATACAAGCGTAATGATATACAAGTGCAAAAAAAATCAAATCTCCCAAACAGGACCATAATCTTAAAGATTTCTGATCAAATAGTCGAATGCGTGTAGGAAATTATACTAGTGTATAGTTTCAGTCAAAATTTAATCTCAGAAATTTACAGTGGCAATGGAAGCATATCTGATTCTCATTCTCATATATATAAAAAATTGTTGGTACGCCTGAACCATGAGACAACCGAAACTGCATATCCACCACATAAGCACATGTATATATATCCATTCCTCATGAACAAACGCTAACATTAGTAATCGATACAATTACATATAATAATCACAACAGATTCACAAGCATAGAGAACTGAAACCAACCACAATTATTTAAAATACAGGAAACATAACAAGCCTGCTAAACACAACCGCAACAGCATATTCACCACACAAGCACATGTATATATCCATTCCTCGTGAACAAACGCTAACATTACTCGTGGATATAATTACATATCATCATAACAGATTCCTAAGCATAGCAAACTAAAACCAGCCACAATTATTTCAATATACAGCAAACATAACAAGCCTGCTTGCCAGAGCACAGGTGGAGCTCATGTCCAGGTAAACAAATAGTATCAATGCAGCACAAAATTGTTCAAACTTTGACCAACAGAAAATTATCTTCAAATTTGCAGCATGCATAATTACTATGGTTATACAAAACCACAAGAATAACAAACACCAGAATAATCCAACACCAGCAACTATGAACCACTACAATAATGCAAAAGGTAATATTCAAATATTAACTACTTAGTTTTAATGTGACTGAAACTAATAAAGAAACAAACTCTGGTAGTTTACGTCAACTTATCAAAATGTCTATCAACATGTCAAGACCCTCCTTATGTACAGATTTCCAAAAGAATGCACGATTGACAACCAGAAAATGTGGCTGTCTATGCACAATTGATAACCATTGATGTTGGCTGTCAAGAAAATTGGTTGCTTTAATCATCAGCAAAGCATCCACAATGGATGCAACTGCTCAATATAGCTTCCAGATTCCCACATGCAAGCAAGGATGTGAGAGGCCCTTCAGTTAATAACTGATTTGTATGGCAGACTGCCTTCAGTTATAACTGATCTGTATGGCAGATTCTCATATGCAATTCTTCGGTTATATAACTGATCTGTATGGCAGAATCACAAACCTCCCAGATGGATCTTCCCAGCACAGTTGTAATAATTAAGACCAACCACGCAATCGAAGACATCAGCCAACTGGTAGAAGTTCCAATAGAAAGGCCCACACATACAATTATGCAATAGGCAGAGCGCCAAGAGAACAGTCCAAAGGGATGGAAAAGCCTACCGTCATACCGACAGATATCTAACTATAGAGGATTGAAAAACATGATGCGTCCATGATGCTTCTTCAAGCAGACGGACAACAGGGAAAACTCACAGTTTAACCATACCAGGCGTTGACCGCTAAAATAGCTGAAAATTATGCAAAAGGATCAACTTTTAAAATGAAAAGAACCATCCATATGCGAGAGAAGATGGCTAGGTCCCTTCTCTTGCTAGGTCCAAAATCAATAACTGCGGAATAAATAAACACACAGTCAGCAACCACCTGCAAGATGAGGAGAAAAAGGATCATTAAAACCATGAAACAGAGTCAATTCATATGAATAAAGTAAGCCAATTTATAGCAGAAAGGTTAAAAAAGCATACCTCCTACAAAGTATGGCTGAATTTTACACCTTTGTACATAAGAGAAAATATGTCCACCCCGGTGGGACAAAATCACCATGGTTCATCTCATATCAGCCCAGCTGCCCAAGGATATCATCCTTGAAAACTTTCACATGTGGGGTAACTCGAATGGTCCTTTGCTTTGTAGAGAAAGATACATAAACTAAAGGAAACCACCAAGTAATTTCATAACAGTGTTCACCAGCATCCACTTAACTCTAGTTCTATGTCGACATATAAAAACCCATACAATTCAGTAAACCAAGAGCCCCACAACATAAGGTTTTGCTGTCCTGATATAGAAGCACAAAAGGAAGGAACAAACGGACTAACACCCTTCATAATTGATGTTGAAATATCAACTTTGCGAAGATAACTAGTTGGTTTGCATTGCATCAGCATGGTACTTCTCCAAGTCAGCATCAAGTTCTTCAGCAGACTTTGTCTGACTACGCTCTTTGCCACGACGACCACCAGGTCCGCCACCATTGCTGCCGCCACGACGTCCCCTCCCACCCCTTGAACGGGGTCCACTCTGTGGCAAACCAGCTTGGCCGCCCCTTTGTGTGCTGTAATATTTAGACAATTAAGGTAAAATGGTAAATCTATTACGAACTGATGAAGGATCAAACAAACAACTCAAAAGAAACAGTACACACAAACAACAAACATGTTGATAGGTGAAATGAGGCAGATGGCAGACCAACATACAGATATACTGATTTAGTATTGTAGGTACTATCCAAAGCATACCAATATGGGAACGCTCAAAAACATTTGTAGTGCACAAAAATGTCCCATCCACATGTCAATAAAGTAGCAAAATGATCCAACTGAATAAACTATTCTTGCCACCCTAACTTTCTCGACATATCCAGATACAAATGAACACTTAAACCTGAATTCCCAGTACTGCTAAAGCACCTACAATATAACTATGAATATACCAAAGTTTGTATGAGTAATAAGGAAAGTACCATAAAGTGCCTACTCAAATATGTTTCTCTTGGAATATTGATCATCATGTTTAAGTTCTCAAATTAATGTCCCATTAGATATGCTGAAATAAACAACATGCAAGCGCTCTTCCGCACAATATGATTATAAATTATAATGAATAATTATAGTACCATTGCCTCACATTTAAAAAACTATGCACAGTTTTAGCAAACAATATAACTACACATATCAACATTGCAGCAGACTGATAGCTCACACATAAATAAATGGAGCTAGCAAAACATACCTCCTAGGAGCATTTTTAACATGGCCCCCATTGTTAACTGGAGCAGCTGCAGCTGTAGGAGTATTGGTCCCAAGTATCTCGATTTTCATAGGCTTACCATCAAGTTGCACATTGTTATATTTCTTAACTGCTGCAACAGCATCACCACGCCTCGCAAATACAACTTCAGCCGTTCCCTGCAAGTAATAGCAATTTCAGACATAAAAGAAAAACAAGCATGAAACAAGAAAAACATAAGGTTGCATTTGTACCTTAGATCTCCCACTTCGGTCATAGTGAATTGAGGACCGCTTCAGATCACCTAGCTCGGAGAAAAGCTCCTGCGCCATTCATATACAAAAAAGACTAAGCAAAGTGTTTAACAAGGCAAATACTTTATATTTTCATACGAATTTAGAAAATTCATGCTACGTGTGTTCAATATAATTCAAAAATATAGTGCCAATCCATGGCATGGAAACTAGAAAACATAGCATATAGATAATAATATCACGTAGGAAAAAACAAACTAAATAAACGGAGCACTGAAAATAAGCTGCCGATCTAAAACAAGGAGCAAATTCATGAGCTCTTCATGGCACAAAAACAAATCAAATCGGTTTTTTACAGCAGATCGAAGCTACCAGCACGGCTTTAAACGAATATCTACTGAAATTTACTCGACGTTGTGCCAGATCTAGAAAATTTCCGGGCTAATCAGATATCCAGTCCATTATCTATAGCCCTTAACAATTATTCCCCAGAGTCATCAATTGAGATCGTCGATCTGGTGATGCATACCTTGACATCCTCGTTTGAGACGCCGAAGTCCAAATTGGAGATATAAAGCTTGGTGCCAGTCTCAATAGCAGAGACCCTCCCGCCGCCGCCGCCAGATGCAGCGACCGCCGAGTACATATCGTGCTGCCACGCCGAGTCAGGGGCCTGGATCGCGTCACACCATTGTGAGAAAACCACCACCGACCATTCTCCATCTTCGACGAAGACGGAACAGCCCTCCCGCCTCGGCGAAGACGGAACAGCCCTTCCTCGCCACCGACGGGGCAAATCCTTAGCTCGTTCGATTCGTTCGTACCTTCGGCGGCTGGTACGGCGCCGCCCTGTTCCCCGACCTCTTGAAGGCGCGCCTGTTCGGCCCGACGCCTCCGCCGTCGCCGCCAGCGGCGGATCCGCGGCGGCCCTCGCGGCGGCGGCCACCCCCGCCGGACGAGGGGTTGTTGCTCTTCTTGTTGCTCTTGATGATGTCGTCGAGCGTCATGTCCAGGGTCTCCGCCATGGCCGCTCTCGCGGGGGCAGATCTCGCGCTAGGGTTAGCGAGGGGCGAGCAGGCGGCGGCGATTTGGGATTTTTTGGAGGGAAGGGAGCCGATTAGGGTTGCGAGGCCGGGTGGGGATTGGATTGGGGAATTTTGCGGGGTGGCGCCTGGCGGGCGCGACAAAATATAGGGGAGGAGACGCGGAGGGAGAACGCGTGGGTTGAGGACTTGTGGTGGGCGCGCACGAGTCACCACTCACCAGTCACCACCACGCGGGCCTGATGCGGAAGCCGTCATGGCAGTGGGCTCGGACCATCGCTTGGGTCATGGTCTGGTTCGAACTCGGGTCGGGGTCGGGGTCGGGGTCGAACTATTCTGCAGCTTTGGAACTTTGGAAGGTTTGCGACTTCGGAAGTTGCGGTATATTATGCCGTACATTACCCAAAAAGGGAAAGTTTGGGGTCGCTTTTGTGCCGAACTTTTTGTTGGATCTATGGCTGCGAGACTGCTAAAATTGGATTCTCTAAAAAATTCCACCGTAAAGTATTTTTCCTGGCCAGTCAACTGCCATGTGCTTTGCTACAAGGAAATTTGAACTATACCATTAAGGCTATGAGCAAGCGGGGTTCGATTTCATTGTGGACGATTAGTGCTACACATCACAAGGCACAACACATCATTATCGATCATGCATGCGTAATACATATTCAGCTTTGCCATTGGCAATCGATGCAATGCATAGTGAAACACGCCACATCGTCAACACCACGCTGATAATAATAGATGTTGATGGACACTATACATTCGTTGTACCCATATTGGAAATTTTAAGGGGTTAAATAATGTAAAATGAGTCTATTACGACATACTACATTAGTGAAGTAGATGTGTTTGATACGATACATGACATAAATTTAACACCAACAGCACTCACTAGAAATGACTTTTTAATAACTATGATGATTTTAGCGAGTTCAGGAATAAATTGCAATACTAATTCGTGGTCAGAGTTACATTTAATTTAGAGAACATGCTGTGTTAGAAACTTTTTTTGTTGTTGTTGACAGGGAGGAGTATCCATGATGTTCCAATGCTAAAGAAAGGATTTCAAGCTATTGCTGCACATGGGTGGGATCTGGGATACAAGTTGGCATGCATGTGATGATGAGCTCCAACTAAAAGCAAGCCTCCACTCGTCCCTCGCTGTATGTTTCTAGTTGCCTGCTGGACACTAGGGTTTGATGCATGGAATATGTTAGAACAACTGCTGACCTGCCAGTCTGCCACCTATCTCTTGACTCTTGGTGGACTCGCATAGCTAGCTACTTTCCAAAAGTGGACTCGCATTAGTCTGCTTCTCCGTGGAATCAAACGGAAAACCTTTCAAAACAAAACGGAATCAACTAGCGGAAAGCAAAACCACGCTGCCTGTCGCATCAAGCCATCGAGGAGGTGGATAAGTAGCCAACCAGAAGGAAAGCGCGGGGTTATCACTCAGCTGGTGGCTTGGCGCCAAGAAAAGCAGTAGCAATATCCATGCGATGATCACTGGTTCACTGTATATACAGTTAATACAGCACTCGCAAGATTTGTGACAGAATTAAGTAGAGCCGACAGAACTTGGCATGCCCAAAACAGAACCGGCAAAAGCAATGATGAATAATGCAAGGGAGTTTGTGTATATTACAGTTTGAAATGGACATTTCTTAGTGATATATGATTGGGATGGCAGTTTCAAATAAGCCCCGACCAATTGACATGCCACTGGACATAACAGTTGTAGACAAGGTACAAAAACACTCTTTTACTCGACCATTTCAATATTCCTGGATAATAGAACCACCAATGCTCACATTTTCTGACATATAACAACTCTGCAAGTATATAACACTCTAGAAAGAGAAACTTCAGCGGAAGCCACCTTCAGTCCAATATGAGCCACCGGAGGTTCCGTTCTGATTGCTGCCCTTGTTTGGGGTGCTGTGATTGTAACTATCAAAACTGTCATCTTTGCCATCGTCCCAGCCAGCCCAGGAGTCACTGCTCTGACGTGGTTTCACAGGCTCATCCTTCCTTCCTTGGTCATCCCAATCATCCCATGAATTGGAATTGTGATTCTTTGATGAACCATCTTGAGAAGAATTCCAGCCATTGCCGTTTGTCTCATGCTCAAACCTACGGTAAGGCTCACTGTTCTGCTCTCCACGTTGCCAGTCATCTCCCCACCCACCCATTCCTCCTTCCTTGGCATACTCCTCAACCTTTTGTGAGGCCAATGCCATCACTCCTTTCATAATCCCCCAGGTTCTACTTCCAATCTCTGCAGTTTTATTGGTAACAACATTCACGGTTTCATTCACCTTCTGATCATAGCCCCCTTCCCTCATCTGCATGGCAGGCAAGCACAATGTTTAAAACAAATACTGATAACGCAAAACAAAACACTCACAAATACTTTAAGACATGATTTTGTACATTCTAAACCCAGTAACATTGTTTCTCAAGGAACAATCAGTTATGATGCAGCGTATTTTTTGCCATGCAATCAAATTCATGGTAAACAAAAAATGTGCCGACGAAAAAATATGACTTATGCAGTATAGATTATAGAACAACATGCTCGAGTTAAGACTTCTCCAAATAGAAAAACAATATATAACTACTGTTATATTTATGCCATGCTTGGAAGATGCCTTACCCTTGTATAAGTACAGGTGGGTTTGTGTGATGTATTATTGTATTACAATAAGATTTAACAATGACACAATGCCAGCAAGGTGGATCTCAGGGAGCAATTCAGGTTTCATGAAGAAAGACACACAAAACTCAATTCTTGCATAAGCGCTGGAAGTTAAGAATCAAAGGTACCTTTGATTGGATTTCTTTTGTTCCAACCTGGACAACACTGGCAGCAGATTGGGCAGCAGATGCTGCAACTAGTGAAAGACGTCCAAAACCCTGAGAAGATAAAATGGCAAAGAGCTTATGAGACAAATGGAAGTAAAACAATGTCTGGTGCTAACACATCTGCATCTACCTGATATGCAGTTATGCACATGTTCAAAATACAGCATGCTGAAGTACCGACTGTTAAATTACATGGTATCTCAAGCTTGGCAGAAAAACAAACATAGCAACATTTTGATGATATATTTCAAAAAGAGCGTGGTTGGCTGCAACCATATTACAAGAACGCCCATTACTCTCCAATAAACAGAATGGCCTGAAAACACTTCATCATTCTTTTAGTATTTCTCACGCTTTAGGATCTTGATTATAACATTCCATTCAAGACTCATTGCAGCAGGCAAAGGAAACAGTGCCAAACTATACCTATACAAGAGATGTTGTCGGACCTATGCCATCCAATATGTATAGCTTAATAAAGACCAAAATACAAAGGTGCCCTAAGCATGTAGGTTGCAATTATGTCAAGGAGGTATCACAACAATATTTGCAATATAGGCATCTATTTGCAGTTTTTCACTGTTTGACGATCTAATGAAACCAAATTTATGATACATCAGCATTTCTTTTTGCAAATTGAGCATATCATTATCCTATTCTATGAAAATATTCTTCGCATTCTATTAGGGAAACCGTGAGCAGATCAGTCAATTCCAATAAAAAATTTCACATGGATAACATAATAGCACAAAAGATGATTTTTTACCTGGGAAACAACCTGCATGACATCACCCTGGGCAGCACCGGCACCGCCATTCCTATTCGCCGATGGCGCGGGGCTGGATCCGAACCCGACATACTTCCCTCCCTGAGAGGGCGGGATTCCCTCAGGCCTGGACTCGTTCTCCGCCAGTCTCCTGGCGAAAAAGCTGTCCTTGTTGGCCGCCGACGCCTCCAGCTGCTGTCTCGTGTACATGTCCTCCGTCGACTTGGATCTCGTCGGTTGCCTCCCCTCCGCCCCCGCGGAGCCGAACGACCCAGCCGACTGGTTTCTCCTCATGTCTGGACGGAAATCGTCGTCCCAGTCGTCCCATCCGCCGCCGCCGCCGCCGCCGGAGGCGGGAAGGGGCGGCTTCCTGGCGGCGGGGGCCCCGCCAGATCCGGGCGTCTCCTTGACGACGGGCGGGTCGGTCCACGGCCTGCCCTCGGCGAGCGCCGCTATGCGGTCGCGGTAGGCGGAAGCCGCGTTGGAGTTGTACTTGGCGACGTGGGCCGTCTCCTTGGGAACGCCCCGCGCGGCGAGGAAGGCGTTGAGGCGGTCGTTGCCGCCGGCCTCCATCTTGCGGAGCTGCGCCTCGGTCCACGAGTCCATGGTGACGGAGCGGACGAAGCTGATGTGCACGCCGAGGCCGCGGTGCTTGCCCGAGCACTCGAGGCACATGAACACCCCGTAGGAGACGCTCGCCCACTGCGGGTTCCGCTGCGCGCAGTCCACGCACGTCTTGTTCCCCGGCTGCCCCTGCAGCTCCCGCAGCCGCCTCGCCGCCGTCGACGCCATCGCCGGATCTGATCAGCCCGCGCTCGGATCCGGGATTCGGGTCGGGGGGCTGGGGTTGGTTGGCCGGGGGGGCGAGGGGAAAGGAAGAGGGGGAGGAGGCGTCGCCGACACGAGACGGAGAGGGGGATCAAATACGCCCCCCTGGACGCTTCTGCCCCTGCTTGCTGACGGCGGCGCCGAGGGCATCACGGTAATATCGCGCGCCGTTTGGTGGGCGTGGCCTAGCCGAACTCAAACCCAAGTCTCTCCCGGACGCTGACCTCACGGGCCCAGCTCAGCTGCACGAGAGGCGGGCTGGGCCTCGCGAGAGAAGCGGGTGTCCACCGCGTCCGCGTGGCGCACCATGCGGCCCGTTGTCCACGCCGAGGCGCGGGCGGTTTCCGCCTTCCGCTCGCGTCCGCAATTTAAGGGTAGCCAACTGAGCGCCTCTCCCCTCGCGGCACAAAGACCTCGCGGCGCGGCGCCTCTCCCCCCTCGCTCTCGGGCTCTTCCCTTTTCGTCGACTCTGCAGATCGCCTCTCCGCTCCCGCATTGCCCTAAACCCCCTCCTGTCCGGTTGCTCGGGCCATGGCGGCGCCGGAGAACGGGGTGCCGAACGCGGCGGCGACGGAGGTGGAGCCCGCCGCCGCCGCGGCGGGGGTGGCGGTGGCGGGCGACGAGGCCCCCCAGGCCGCGGAGGCCGCGAACGCGTCTGTGCCCGCGCTGTATGTGGGCGACCTGCACGAGGACGTGCAGGAGGACCACCTCTTCGACGCCTTCGGCAAGATCGGCAACGTCACGTCCGTTCGCATCTGCCGCGACAACGCGACCAGCACCTCCCTGAGATATGGATACGTTAATTACTTCTCCCAAGCTGACGGTACACATGCTCATTGGCGGTTTTATGTCGTCTAATTTTTTCGAGCTTAATTTTACGTCAATCGTCTGATCTTTTGCATGACGATCACGCTACTATTTTGATCGATTTGAGTTAGGTTTGCGCCGTTTTTGATTTATCGGGTTAGTTCTTGCTAGATGAATTGGTTGTTTGCATGTTTTGATAGATTTATTTGATTTGGGAGAACTGAAGATGAACTAGGCTATATATGCTACGGTGGTGATTTTAATTCTTAGATCGCTCGGTAGATAGATCAGAAATATGTATATATCCATGTGAAGCAAGATCGATGGTGTTTGTTATAGCTTTAGCGTGTGCCGTTGTCATGCATGGATAAGATACGCTGCATGCATTGTTACTGTTGTTGGTTCTGCTTCTACATGCAGATATATAGTACTAATTTCATAGTCCTATATTAGATGGCTGTACTTTGGGATTTACAATAGAGTGCATTTTCTCCCTTGCGTAATTAAGGATGTGCACTTATGATATATAGGTGGGAGGATATCCTTGTACAAGTGAACTTTTCATTTACAAAACGCAGCTAACTTATACTTTTATAATATATGTGGTTTGTAAGTTGTAATTCAACCATTAATCTTTTAATAGGACAAGAACTAAAAAACATGTACGCTCATTTGTCACTATATGTTTTTCTTTAAAAAGGCTACCATTTAAGAGACTGCAATAAATTAAGTAGTTTACTTTTTTCTTGTATCCGTGTGATCAAATTTGTCGGCATGTATTATATTTGATTTCTTTTAGATGGATACAGTGTTTAAATGTGATGTTTATAATGTGAAGGATGATGACGTATTTCTAATTGTTCCAGAAGATAGGCGGCAAGATTTGGTTTGTGGATGGTAGTAAAATTTGAAAAGGTCAACTAATTTTTTTTGGATGGTTAAAATTTGTCCCTCCTTTAAAAATTGTATACATGTTTTTTTTTTTTGCAATTTTCAAGGTTCAAAAAATTCTTGAAATGTTATAACTGACTCTTGTTTTATTTAAATTTGGCATGTTTGTTTCATTTAGGATTTGAAAGTTATCAAAGTTTTTTTTTCATTGCTCTATTAACCAAATATATTGAACCACCTTATCAACTTTCATGTGCATTTTCATCTCTTTCTTATTTTGCTATATGTAAGTTAATAAGTTAATGCCCGTATACACTAACTATTTTTTTATCTGTATAGATGTTTTGTATTGTATTGTTTAAAAGTTTGACTGACTTGTTAACAATTGGTAGCAATGGCCGCACTCGAGAAGATGAATCATAGCCTTCTCTTCGATAAGCCAATCAGAGTAATGTGGTCTAACAGAGATCCAGATGCTAGGAGAAGTGGTGTTGGAAATGTGTTTGTTAAAGTAAACTATCAATATATTATATTGTTTATATACATATATATACTTCACATTGCCATATATAAGTAATAATTTGTTTTTTATTTGCAGAACCTTAATACTTCGGTTGACAATGCATGTCTTCAAGAATTGTTCTCCAAGTTTGGGGATATATCATCTTGTAAAGTTGTTAGAAATGAGGATGGGACAAGTAGAGGTTATGGATTTGTCCAATTTACATCGAAAGAATCAGCAGATGCAGCAATTGAGAATCTTAACAACTTTCACTTTGGTGATATGCAACTGTACGTTTGTGTTTTTTGTTATACAATAAAGAACTTAGTTAATATTAAATTGAGATTCTTTTACTCATATTTTGTTAGTAATTTTACACTGATCCCTGCAAATTTTGTTTTTACAATAATGGATCATATTGTGCAGGCATGTCGCTACTTTCATTAAAAAGAGTGAACGCTCTACCAATAACGATGACAAGTACACTAATTTGTATATGAAGAATCTAGAAGATGACATAACCGAGGAGCTTATTAAATTGAAGTTTTCTCAATTTGGTGTCATAACTAGTGTCAAAATAATGATGAAAGATGATGGGACATCGAAGGGTTTTGGTTTTGTCAGTTTCCAAAACCCAGAAAGTGCTAAGAAAGCAAAAGAGGCCATGAATGGGATGCCACTTGGTAAGTTCATTAATATGATATTATATAAGAAATTCACCAAGAAACATTGTTGGCCAATAATAAAATTTTAAAAAGTTTTTTTAAAACAATTTTAGGTTCGAAAACTTTGTATGTGGCGAGGGCTCAAAAGAAAGCTGAAAGAAAACAATATTTGCAACGCTTACATGAGGAAAAGAGAAATGAAATAATCACCAAGAGCAATGTAAGTTTCATTCTTATACTTTCTATTTGTATTTTTATCATGTATATTCTACTTGCATTTATCATCTACAAATTTGCATGTCTATTTTTGACAGGGTTCAAATGTCTATATAAAAAATATTAATGATAGAGTTGATGATAATGCTCTTCGTGAACGTTTTGATGAATTTGGAAACATTACATCAGTGAGGATTATGCGTGATGAGAAGGGCATTAGCAAAGGATTTGGATTTGTATGCTATAGCACGCCAGAGGAAGCAAAGCGTGCTGTAGACAACATGCGTGGTAATCCTTTATTTTTAAAAAACTCAAATTATTGGTATCAAAACACCTATATTATTATCTTGCTTTGGTTAAGTAGGTGTCATGTTTTACTAAAAACTCAAATTATTGGTATTAAAACACTTATATTATTAACTCAAAACACTTATTATTGGATTAAGCAGGTGTCATGTTTTATGGCAAACCATTATATGTTGCTATTGCTCAAAGGAAAGAAGATAGACGAGCTAGACTAGAGCGTTACTTTGCTGAACTTGCTACAATGGTAGGAGCTACCAACTCTGTAATCCCCACAGGATATCCTCAAGTTTACTTTGCCCATCCTAGTACACATTTCCCTCAAGGACCTTCAAGACAAGGATTTGTATATCCACCCATGGGGCTTGGTCAAGAATGGAGGCAGAATATGTTCCCCTCGCCACATAATATTCAACAAATACATTCGCCACTTGTATGTTCCTGACTTGTTATAATTAAATTCCATGTATTCAATTGCATAGCTTGTAATTATTATTTACTTTCTCCATAGATGTCAAATACCCCAAGGCAATACAGAAACAATAGGGGAAGAATGAATGGGAATATGGTGCCTCACCTTCACACTGTTAGCTATGTCTCACATGCACAACCAGCTAAAGATTTTATGTCAATGCCTCCACAGGTATAATTTATCTACTTCATTTTTCATGTTGACATTTTAGTATTTTGAACATATCTTCAATTTGATTCTATGCCTCCATTAAGTTGGCATATAGCCTTAACATTATTATTGCTTGAACACTCTTATTAATACTTGTTTTTTTATGCTATATGGCTTATTGCAAACTACACCCTTGTCCTTACCTTTACTATTGGGAAGAGGGAGGGCACACAATTATTTTAGTAGTCTCACTTTTATCATGGACAATTTTATCATATTTGTTAGGTGGTCTTGTGATAGCTTTCGTTGATCTGCTAATATTGTTCGACACACTAGCAAAAAATTGCTGAAATATGATATATTTTATTATTGTTTATATAGTGATTATGTTTTTTTTTACTTATGAGGGTTTAACGTGGCATATTGGACTTATGTAGCGATACGGTCATGCAAAGTACATCCCAGCTGATGTTATGACCAATGGCATGTCTATCCATCATGGTGAATCTGTTTCATCGGTCAATGATGCTTTCAACAATTATTTCGCTAATGCTCCACCTGACCAACAAAAGAACATGCTAGGGAATAGGTTATATCCACTTGTCGAGAGATTTCAGGTAACAAAAGAACTTTTTATTGTGGTATACATTACTCGTTATCTTGATCTTAATTTTCCATCTTTAAAATTCTTAAGAGACTTTTTGTTTTGCATTGACTTGGTATGAATTATTTCTTGCAGCCTGACCTTGCTAGTAAAATCACTGGAATGTTACTTGAGCTAGATAAATCTGACGTGTTGATGCTGATTGTTTCCCCTGACATGCTGTTGGCCAAAGTTGAGGAGTGTGTTCAACTACTCCAAGTGACAAAAACCAAGTCTGATGATCAAGAGGCATTACACCCTGGTTTCCTACTTGATTCTGGTGGTGTAAATGCCAACTAAGGTTCCTGCCCAGCCAAGTTTTTCACCATACCAAGAAGTTAGATAGTTGCTCTTTGTTACTGTTAGTAGAGTTTTACCGGTTGGATTTATGGAGTTACTTGTTATAGAATTTGCTATAATACCTAAAATTTAGGTAGTACCTAGTGAATTATTTGGTTTCTTGCAAATGCTATGAATTTTAAATAATAAATAATCTGTCGTGACATTATTGTGTTGTGCTCTTTTTTTTTGTCTCCTTATGAAATCTTCCTTTCTAATTCTGTGTGTGTTTATATTTATGGATGTAACCATAAAAACTTACCGAGGAAGGTAGGTTATTGGATACATATTTGTGATTTTAAGCAGCTAGGTTGAGCAAAATTTTACGGCCTGAATGAACTGAAGCATCAGGGCATCGCTCTCATTTGTATTGTATTCAAGAGATTAAAGGTAAAATTTATTCTCACTGTGGCATGCCTATAGATGTTCATCATTAGTTATTGCATACAATTTATAAGGTTAGTTTCTATGCTAGATTGTTTCATTATGAAATTAATTTAAACATTAGTGTCGCCAACTTGCTCAGTACGTCACAATATTTTGGACGCTGGCTTGGGTCTGATCACCAAGATTTTATCTCTGGTCTTGCTGGATAATAATGTCTTGTCGTAACAGCACGACGTCATTGTTTTGTATTTTACCACAATTATAGCACGACGCCATTGTTTTGTTTTTGACCACCTATATATGAATAGCTGAATCACTGCGAACAACTTGTTTGCTCATCCCCAAAAAAAAAAACAGTTTTGTTCATCATGTCAGCAGAACTGCATGCTTATCGTATCCATTTATCATAACTTACTCGTGCTCCGATAGGCGTGGATTTTTAGGCTGTTTGGTTGGACGTCATCGCACGCCGTGCCGACGCGGCGGCGTTGACTCCCGATTTGGCCGCCGCTTCATCGCCATCGCTCAACGCGCCATCGTCCTCGCACGCCCTCTGTCGGCTGTCAGTGACACAGCGGCGCTGCGTCGGCAAGCTTTCTCAGGGCACCCGATTCGGCCACCGCCGAAAGGCACGACGCGCGCCCTCGCCCTAAGAAGGCACAGTGCGACGGCTGGCAACCAAATAGCCCCTTTGTTTACCCGCTATGTCTATAGTAGTCTAGTCTCCACTAATTCAAAGTCAGGCCAGCTTAAGGTTACTGGTGGATCTATAATGAAATTTAACTGAGAATCATCATGCTTATAGAATAACACATTGCACCAAAAAGATTTGTTTTTATCGGTTCAAAACCGGTTATTTGTACCGGTTAATCAGCACCAATAAAGAGGTCCAAAAAGGTTAATGTGCTGATTTGTGGCTAAAATTAGTCAACCTCACTCTTCTAACCATCCAACACTATGCCATATTTTAATTAAGATAGGATTTGCATACCTTTTGGCCTAAATATTTTAAATATCGAAATAAATTTTTATCTGTGACATTAAATAGAAAGGTTTTCAACTACAAAGTTGTAAATCTTTGAATATATTATAAATAAACTATCGTTGTAATGGTTGTTTAGGTTAGGTATATATTGCTTTAAATGAAAAGGTTGCCAACAACAAAGTTGTAGATCTCATTGAGGGCTAAAATTAACATATAAAGTTTGTCTTCCGCTGAACTTATATAAAAAAGTTATAAAATTTCAAAGATCTAGAATTTCTAAAGATACACATCTGTGATTCATGTCCAGAACCTGCACATATGTATTTGCGTTGGCTCTAGCCACGAACCAACACATACTCACTCATTTGTGTTGATTCTTGGCTAGAACCAGCGCAGATGTGTTCATCTGTTTTATGTAGACCTCGATGTCCGGCGACGAAATTTCAATCAGAGCCTAGACGGAACAGCTGAATGGCAGTACAATGCCACGGCCATGGGAATTTCAGTTAGAGCCTAGAGGAGCCACCATGTAGTCAGAGCCTAGAGGAACCGCTGAATGGCAGTACAATGCCACGGCCATGAGAATTTCAATTAGAGCCTAGAGGAGCCGCCATATAGGCACGCCATTACTTAGGCGTACCAAATACTAATTGCAGATGATGTAGACTCGTTACAAGGTTTAAAGCATCGTTAATCGCTGGAAAACAAACCACAAGGTGCAGATTACTAAAAGCACAATTTGCATTAATTCAAATTTCAATGGAAGAATCTCAAAAAAAATCTTAAAATTAGCACCACACAAAAGCATTACATCAAACGCCTAAAGTACGTCATGTTCGCGTTTGTGCCCATGATACGCCTTCGCACCAATCAACTGCAACCATGCACCTTGTGCTCACCAAAAAAACACAATTTGTTTTTGGAAAACATCCAGTTTTGGTGGAAAATAGTTAGGGCTTTGTGAAAATTGCTTGAAAATTGCAGATCACTGTTACGTACAGTACTGTCTTAACCCCGCCTTCTTCTTTTTTTTCTTCAGCTCGGCAGCTCGTTCCCTTCAATTCTAGGTCTTTGTAGCATTGCATCGTCTGTCCATGTCCGTGTCCGTCGACTGCTCTACTGTCCGTTTTCTCCTCTGCTTAGTGGCCTCTTAGTCGCTCGGTTTTCTCTTCCAAATCAGCCTAACACACCTGCAGCCGCGGCTGGAGGTGTCGCCGTCCGTCCAAGTTGGTCGCTTCTGTTCTTGGGTCTCTCCGCCTGTGAGCCATCGTGGTCGTGGCCACGCAAAAAACCTTGCACTTTCGGCGGCCAGATATAGCTTTTTCAGGACAGCCATCGATCGAAAAGTGTATATCGATGCTTTCAACTAGTATTACAAAGCGGTCCTGAGGAGCAGGGCTCAATCGCTGAACAAGGTTGATGCAGTCCGTTCTGGAAAGAATTTGATTAGCTGATTGGCTAATTAGAATTTTGTCGCAGACCTTACCGCCTCCCTGGCTCCCTCGTCGCGGTCCATTCATTTCAGTAAGCTGCTCGTTCAGAATTGTGCGTGCTTTGTGGTACATCCGAGATGTTGAGACATTTCATATTTTTCATAGCCCTTCAGCATCTCAGATGCATTCTCGTGGTGCCATCGCCCAACCAGCTAGTTGCGACCTGCTACATTCGAAGGATGGTAAGTTCGAACCAGTGTATGACACCTTTTTTCTATATATATAGTTATGTGATTTTTCACATTTTGACTTTTTAATTTTTTATAAAACAAAGTTATAAGAAAAAAACTCTTAATCCTGCTTCGGTTCAATATTTGTTAAGACAGTTCTTTCCGTCCTTCCAATTCGCCGTGTCATGACCTTCCACCTTCCTAAATAGTCACTAAAGGCGTGTTTGGTTGCCATGGGAGCCCGGCTTGGCCACGGCATGCAAGCCGGCTATGGCCGGCTAGGTGAGGTTAGTGTTTGGCGGCACATGCATCACAAGTCTTGAACTTTACTGCTTAATCTTTGCTTGTTGAGTTTTTTGTTGCATCATCGTGTCGTGTGCTAGTTTTAGTATATCGTCACCTTTGTTTTCATCGTCGTCGTCATCATCATCGTCGTTGCGCTCAATTCCAATCTATCGTTGTCAAGTTCGGCATTTTATGATCACCCTTATACGAACTCGCAGTTTTAGTTTTCTTGGATGCTTTGGAAAGCTTAGGAAGTGTGCTACAACTTTGGTAGTTAAACAAAATTCTAATTCATACTCTATCAGGCAGATATTTTGCCATCTTTATCAGGCTACAGAGTCTACGATCTATTATGGTTTGGTTTTGTATTTTGGTCATAACTTCATACAAACTCCGCTTTCGATTATCTTGAATGTTTTTGAAAAGTTTAGAAGATTCCCACAACTTATATTTGGGAACTTTCCACATTTCCGAAGTTTTGGGGTGCCTAACTGTCTCACAACGTCGCGGTTTTAACTTGATAAAAAATAAAGAGGCAAGTGCAAAGATAAAAAACACTAATAAAAGTTGAGACACTCGCATACAAAAAAGCTGAAAAAAAGAGAGTAAAGAATGAGTCGCAGCCGGTTGTTTTCCCTTTTAGCGTGCTAATTGGATTTAGTGAAGACTTTCATGTCCCTGCTTGCGTCTCTAGTACGATCAAGTCTAGAACCAACATGGTATCGTCCCCGAATGTTTATTCAACATGTATTTGGCTTGCATGGTTCAAGCCATTCCATTTTATCTTTTTAGCCATCTATAGCTCGATAGATACTACTACTAGCTAGGCATAAGTGATTGACATTGATACACCTATCTCCAGGAGTTATGATCTTGTTTGGTTATCGTCACCTTCTGCTAAGCTTGGTAAGAAACTCACGAGGGCAAGATAAATGCTTGAGTGGGTGAGACTTGAACAACTCCGGTCACTCCACTACAAGTAGTTCATAAAAAATATATATTTGTGTATTTTCTTGTTTGACATTAACAACCCATAATAAAAAAAAGTGTGATTTTTTACGTCTACTGATTGCCCTTGATTAAATAAATGCATTATTCAAAATGAGTTGCTTTATGAAGATAAAGCTTAATCCATAAAATTAGTTTGTTATCGTGTTGCATAAAAGAAACCTTCTTTCCATCTACATATTTGATCATTCTTTCCATCTACTAGACATGGTCAACATAACAAATGTAGGTCTGATCACCGCATAGCAAATCAGGCCTTACATATTGACATCTTAGCCCAAACCTAATTTGTTCGAACCAACCTGATTTGTTCCTTTGGATTCGATCAATTTAACAAACTTTCTCTCCTATAGGCTTTTCCAGATAATCATCTATCAGGTTTTCGTGGCGATAATAACAAAAGTCTTGGTTGTCTGCTCTAAAAAAAAAAAGTTTTGGTTGCCGCCGTTAGTCCTTAACCTAGCGAAGAATGGCGACGGCCACGAACAGCGTCGGCGTCAGGGACTTGCTCCGGTATCTGGAGGGCGCCTCGATCACATACCGCTTCGAGAAGCACCATGTAGGGGGGTCTCTCTCCTGTAGCCGGCCCGGCCGCCGCTTCTAGTAGTTGATCTTTTAGCTGAACTGAAGTAACACCACCCTGTGCGCGCAGGCCACCCTCGACGGCTTCGTCGCGCCCGGCGGCGTCGGCTACGCCTGCGCCTGCGCCGCCGACTCCGGCTGCGGCTACCGCGGCAAGGTGCAGTCCCGTGTCGCCGTCTGCTTCTTGTCCCTGGTTTTCTTCTGTCTCCAAACCATCCTGGTTTTGTGCGGAGAATTGAGGTTTTTTTTTTTTTTTTGGTGGCGGCGCAGCCTCTGTCGGCGCTGCAGTTCGAGAAGCACGCCGGCGCGACGTCGAAGAACCAGAACGCCCACATCTTCCTCCGCAACGGCACCTCGCTCTACGCGCTCTCCCACGCGCTCAGGGGGGTCTCCGCCGACCGCTTCGCGGAGGCCTTCCGGATGGCGGCGGGGGTGCCCATGACCGTGCCCGCCGCCGCCGGGGCGCCGCACGCTCAGGGGCAGCAGCCGGGGAGCACGGAGAGGGGTGGGCTCCAGGGTGTCGACGTGACCGCGGAGCAGCTCACTTCGGCGGCGGCGCAGGAGCCTCTGACCGTGGAGATGATGACCGAGGAGGAGAGGGCTGGTCTGTGCCTTCTTGGCTTGAGGTGAGCAATTACGCTCTCTGATTTGTGTTTGGAGCTCACTGTGAAGGCGTAATTTCGTGGCAAAGGTACATGGTGCTTTTCTGGGGGACGAATGATTTGTGTTTGGAGCTCACTGTGTAGGTGTAATTTTGTGGCAAAGGTGTATTGGGCATTTGGGCTTTTCTGGGGACGAATTGGATAGAAAGCTGGTGTAACTGACCAAGTTCTTGATCATAGTGAGGAACTCCGCTGTGTGTAGTGTAATCGCAGATTCACAGGGGTTTGTTTCGGTCCTGATACCTTCCTTTTGAGCAGGAGTTCAGTGAGCGGATCTGATCCAATGCAAGGCGTTGAAGGGCCTGCTGCAGAGGAGACTGAGAATGTGGCTGGTGATGACCTTGCAATGCCTGATGCGGTAGAGATAAGGATTGCAGTGGGTGAGCAATCTAGGGATAGTTGTTTGTCGACAACTACTCTTGTAAACGTGCAAGTGACTGAAACGAATTATCGGCCAGAAAGTTTTCTCAAGGACATGAGTGGATTGTCTCCTGTAAGCGTGCAAGTGACTGATACTTCTGCTAATGCACGAGTGCTTGAAACGAAGTATCAGCCAGAAAGTTTCCTTAAGGATGTCAGAGGATTGCTATCCACTGGGCTTCTTGAAGGTTTCAGGGTGACCTACAAGAAGAATGAGGTGAGTATAGTTCCTTCCTTATGGCAGTAGAATTGTAGATTCAGCCTGAAATGCTGATTGATCTATAATTTTCATATATCTGGAGAACAGCATTTATGTTTCATTTGATGATCGTTAGGTGGAAATGCCTGGACGTATAAAAGGACAGGGATATTCTTGTGGCTGCTCAGAGTGTGGTTTCACTATTGTGAGCTTTCTGTTATCTGTGGTGCTGCATGTTTTGTAATTTCATGGTTATAACAGTAAATTGCCTGAAAATTTGATGATCTTGTATTTTTGATAAATTGTAGATAAAGAATGCATGTGAATTTGAACAGCATGCTGGTGAGTCATCCAGCAACCAAAACAATCACATCTTCTTGGACAGTGGAATTTCTCTTTTTAGGGTGATTCAAGCATTAAAATTTACTAGACTTTACCTGCTTGGGGATGTTATTGAAGAACATATTGGTCTACCTCCGAATTTGATTCAATTTGAAAAGTGGAAAGGTATTTTGTTTAATTCTTAAGGCTTTATAAGTTCTTTATGTGCTCAAGGATCTGTTATCTTTTTGTTACCATGTCATTTTTATCTTCTTGTTCATTTAGCATCGTTTGAAGTGGGAAGAAATGATTTGGATGCTGCGGCTTCAGATCCTTGTGCAGCTCAAAGGTAAGTAACTGTGCTTGCAAAATTTCAGTGAGCATTTTACTCAGATTGCACAGATATATATTGATGTGCCTTGATATTTGCAAGACGGATGTATGTTATATGGTCTTTGCACATTGTTTTGGGGCTTGGAATTTTCAATAAATTCGATAAGGCCATACATTTTTCAATACAATGGAACTTAGCTTTACTGGCTTAAGTGTAAAAGTCCTCCAAAGCAAAAGCTGGATATTGCAAACTTAGAACAGGGTTATTCTTCAGTCTTTACCAAATAATTGTTTTATTAAGTACGTTTAGGATCATATATGATGCATACCTATTTCAGCTTTGTTTAAAACTCCACTGCAAATTTGCAAAATCCAGCCACAGGAAAGACAGTTCTTGTAGCTCTAGCTAATACTGTGGCATATCCCTTGAAACAATCAACTAGTAATGACAACTCAAACCACCTCTTCCATGTTCATGCAAGATATGAAGATATTACTATTTGTTTAGAAAACAAGCTTTAGTCTTTACTCAATACCTTTTTCTAATCTCAAGTACATTTAGGTTTCATAATCTGCCGCAAACTGGCTCACAGCTTTCTTTAAAATTTCACTGCTAGTTCACAAGAGTTGGCTGCAGGAAAGACAAATCATATACCTGTAACTACTACTTCAGAAGGGTCTTTGAAAGAACCTACTAGCAATGACAGTTCAAACATGAACTGGAGTGCATCCAAGAAGCGGTCTGATAGGCTGCTTAAACGAGGAGGCACTGAGACTTTGACTCCAACCTCGAGTAGAAGTCCTGACAAAGGAACTTCTGGTCTATATACGGGCACGTCAATGAAGAGTGACATTGAAGAAACTCCTAGTGAGAACACTGCAGCTCCTCCCAGCACTGATGGTATGAAGGCTAATTTTGTTGGACCTGTTGCAGTATTGTCCACAACATGATTTCATAAATCTATCAGGTTCATTATCAAATCAAGATACAATCATTCAAGAGCTTCCCCCAGACCACAACGTGAACTCAAAATCTACAGAGTCGGGTCAACAAAAAACTAGGTAAAACAGTATTTTCTTGATATTTGCCATATTTAGGTTATCTTGCTGCAATAAATAGAGGCGATCCATGCTTTCACATGTCACTAGACTGAAATGATCCATAACTCGTGAATTTGTTCATTTTACTTTTACCTCAGGGATAATTCTCTGCACCCACTGCTTTTCAAGGAGGGCGGCCTTCCAGACCATGCTTTTTTGGCTTACAAGTTGAAGGATGGAAAGGTCTTCTAGCTAGTTGCATGAACTATTCTTTTCCTCTTCCACACTACTGTAATCTGGAACACTTTTAAGAGCACCCACTCCTTCTTGATGTAGGTTCTAAGGCAAGGCTATAAACGAGGCACAGGTATAGTCTGTGATTGTTGCAATAAAGAGGTAACTATCTTAAAGTTAGCAATTAGGAACATTTGTTTTTGCGATGTATTTATTCTGCTTAAGGACCAGTGGAGGTTTGTGATATTTTATTTGACTCCAGTTTACTCCTTCACAATTTGAAGAGCATGCTGGAATGGGTAGGAGACGTCAACCGTAAGCATCTAACAGTTAGAAGTTTTGGAGTGCCTTCAATGAAAGCGCTTAATAAAATCAAAGGATCTCTTTAAATGGAGGTATTTACGGTTTCAGGTACCGTAACATTTATACTTCAGAAGGATTGACACTTCATGAGCTGGCACTAAAATTGCAAGATGATTTAAATTCAAATGGGCTCGCCAGTTCAAATTTATGCAAAATTTATGAACCTCCAAGCCTTACTTCAGGTTAGTTGTCGTATATTTCATTGAATAAAACTTAGTGCCCTTGTGCTTAGCCTTACTTCCTCAAGTTAGTTGCTGTTTGTTTCATTAAATAAAACTTGGTGCCCTTGTGCTTTCTTTTATTTGATATGTTGTGTTTGAGGGGCTATCATTCATGATCTCTATAAAATTTTTGAATGTATCCATTGTATTTGATTGGGGGTCTATCATTCATTCAATATTTTGAACTCGCCTTTTAGTAAAAAATATTTTGTGCTTAGAATTTAAACAATTCCTGAATTTTTGTTATATAAGTGAAGAGCATGGTTATTGCACTATCGGACTTCATGCATATTACAGTAAAAAAACTGGTTTAGCTGGAAGTATTCTATGTTTAACTTATTGTGGTGATGTACACCATGGTTGTCAAGAAGCGTCGTGCTGCAATTGAGCTGGATGCCACGGCCTTGCTGTATCAATCTGGCATTACGAAAGGGAAGAGATGAGGGGATAACTGAAGAGAGACAGAGAACCAACCCAAGGCCAGGGAAATCAAGAGAGACGGAGAACCAACCCAAGGCCGCTGGCTCGCCACTGCTCATCCAGCATCGCACTTGTGCGTCCAGTAGTTGTCGCCATCCTCCACCTCCACAGGGATGTCAATAGCCCCCGTATGAGATGCGGGAGAGAAATGGGGGTGATGCTGCACAACCGCACGGGAGAACTGCCGGCAGGGTAGGGGTGACGGGGGGAAGGAAGGAAGCACAGCGGTGCTGGAGGGGAGGCATGAGAGAAAGCGTTAGTCAATAGAGAAGCCAACACTGGAACGGAAGGCGGCACAAGAGGTATCATGGTTAAATGCTGAGCATGAGGCGCAGGGAGGAGGGATTGACCTAGAATCAACATGTTATGGGCATGGGCTAGACATGGATAGCCCATGCCTTGCTCTTCTCTATTTTTTCTCTGCATATCTTTTATTATTAAGTATTTATTTGCCATATTGATGTCTGGCATCGCCTCCCCGCACACTTAAAAGTTAAAATGGGTTGAAAGGTTTTGGTCGATCTCACCTCACCATACGCCTTGACAACCTTGATGTACAGCATTCAATGATTTTACCTTTAAACATGCAAGCAATGATCATAAAAACTTACATGTTTGACGTTTTGGGTGGAACAATTGATTCTTCCCCTGTTGTGCCAATTGTTTATGTTATTACAGATTCTGGCAAACAATCTTCTACCACTGATGTTATCGTTCCCCTGAAACGAACATTACAAGAAAGAGTGGTTGAAATAGAGAGCTGTTATTTGTGTGGGTAAGACTAAATTTTTGTTATATTGGTGGAATTTGACATTATCATGTGACCTCCTTTGTATGTTACTCCACACCTTTTAAATTTGACAGAGGTAGCCTTACAACGATTGGAAAACTTAGTGAGCACATGATGGTCTTCTGTAACCAGGTTTGTTCTACTTAGTGCTTTTCTCCTATGTGTTTCCTTTGATGGTTAGTTTGCTTGCTTCAAAATTATGCGCAATTTTTTATCTACAGTGCGAGAGAGCATGCCATGTCAAGTGCTACAACAATGGACTCACAAAAAAGGAGGTATGCTTCAAATGTGGCACAGGAGAGCTTCTTCTTGGAAAAGACTAAAAAGACATTGCTGACTAGTTGTTTTGAACATTTCAGACGCCGCTGAGAGTTTTGCAAGCATACACGCAATTTCGCTTCTTCTGCTGTGAAAAGTGCAAGTTACTTCGTGCTTCTTTACACAAAGGACTGGAAAATTTTGGAGAAATTGCCTGCTTTAGACAGACAAGATCCACTATCTGTTGGCAACTTTTAAGTGCAAGGTATCCAAGGTGTGATCTGCAGGATTACATGCATCATCAGGTCATCGATATCTTCAAAGTAAGTTATTTCATGAAGTTTTTAACTTTGTAGTATTATAAACCTTGTTTCCTCTGATAAACTTCACATTCATATGTCTGTGGCTTCTAGGCTGTAAATATCTCACTTCATGCTATGTGCTTCGTAGGATGCGTTTTCAGAAACAGTTGCCGAGGACAGTGATGTCATACAAGATATGGTTAATGCGTAGGTTCTTGCTCATTTTTACAACTCTGTCTTCAATGGTGTACTGGTGTATGAAAATCCTCGTTGATATACATTTACCTCCAGCTATTTTGTTCGTCTATTGTGCTCAAGTAAACAATCTGAACTTTAATGTTTGCAGCAAGGATACAGAAGGAGAGAAAGATTTTCGAGGAATGTATTGTGCAGTATTAACCACAAGGTGACCGTTTAACTGTTGATAGTTTGGTTTAAATTTTTTTTTGGTTAAAAAGCCTACCTAGTTTGGTTTAACATTTTTTGGTTAAAAAGCCTACCCCAACTTGTTTGGGACCTAAAAGCTTTGTTGTTGTTGTTGTTCTAAATTTCTCATACATTTTTCCCTTTTGGCTATACAGCACTACACTTGTTGTGTCAGCTGCAATCCTGAAAGTGCGCACAGAAGAAGTTGCAGAAATTGTGCTTGTTGCTACACGTAACGAGTTCAGGAAGAAGGTACAAATAAATTAAAACTGTACAATCCATAATGAATTCTATCAGTTATCTGATGTGAACCTAATTTTGAATATATCTTCATGTAGAGAAACTGTTTTCACTTTCAATGAATCCTTAAGAAGCATCTTGTATCACCATTTTTGCTCCCCTTCAGTTTTGAAAGGCTTTTACTGAACTGCTGTGATACTTATGGACAAAACTAATTTGATTTATTAAATCCATCTACTAATATTCCTTTTCTGTGTGTACTCTCTCTGCAGGGTTACTTTCTGCTTCTCTTAAACCTAATTGAGGATAATTTGAAAGCTTGGAATGTCCAACTTCTAACAGCGCCTATTGATCCTGAAATGGCGTCAATTTGGTCTGAGAAGCTTGGGTTCACCATCTTATCAGATGAAGAGGTAATTGAATCCTATTCTTTGTGTTTACACATTTCCTGTGATTGATGGATAATCTGTTTCTTTCTAACTGGTGCGTTGCATTCAGTGATATTGATTATCATTACAATAGCACTAATGTGATTGTGCTACTGTTGCCAGAAAAAGTCGCTGCTGGAGGCACACCCCTTGGTGATGTTTAAGAACCTAAGATTGGCCCAGAAATCACTTGTTTGAGCAAACCTGATCTAGTTGTTCCCAGCTGCACCGTTTTTGGTAGCTCACCGTCAATTGGATGATTTTAAGGGTCAAACCATTGCAGAGAGGAGACACCAGCTATCTCTGTAGTTTCCGTCGTTTGTAGGCTAGCTATATACTGATTGTCAGGCGAATGGGTTGCGTGTGCACTCAGCGTAATGTGCCATACGTTCGTTTCAGCTAAAGCTGCGATGGCAGGTTCTCTGTTGTTCGAGGACTTTCAGATGCTTGAGCAATCTATGGTACGGATTGATACGTATAAGACAGTTGTTCAATTACATGGGTGCCCATTTGGTGCTGAGGTCATTTTTTTTGTAGAAGCTTTGTTATGTGTTGTTATACATTATACAAACATTGTAAACAGCCTCCGAGTATGTACCAGTGTTCCACGTCTGGACTCTGAAGTCTGTGTTAGGTCTCGCTTTAGCACTATAGACATCTATAGTTCTAAACGATGTCAGCATTAGCCTACCCATTGTTTTGGACGTTCACGGGCCAGGTTAATCTTTCACGTCACACACGCTCTATAAAGATGTCTAACCTCACAAATTCTCATTCGTCTCTCTTAATTCCAAAAACAAACAAGCAAGAAAACTCGCCTCCCCTGTTTCTCACTTCCCATTCCATCTTAATTCCGTCCATCCAAACGAACTTTCATGCCATAATTCTCTCCAACCAAGCAAACCATCGTGTCATAATTTGCTTTGATATTTTGCAAGTTCCATGAATCACAACTGCATTAAAGGTAGGTGTCGGCAAAAAAAATTGGCCATGCTTCTGGTTTGTTACGTTTTAGACAACGGAAAACGTAAGCGAAGCTTTCCAGGTATCCTGGTAAGCAAGAGCACCCAGGAGCGGGCCTAGGAAAGCTCAGGGGTGTACACCCAATTTTTTTGCGAAAAAATTTCTTATATGTGTGTATACTCTCTTAGCCTTAGGTCTCAGCAATATTTGGTTAAGGCCCGACCGGCCCATCACAGCGCTGAGCATCCCCTCCCGCACAAGCTCAAATCCACCATTCCAGCTTGACACCCTCGGGTAACCCCCTTTTCCTAAGGTATAAGCCCTACAATTTGCATTTTTCATGTTAACATTGCAAAATTTCCATGATTGTATTTTTTGCCCTTCCTAAACCCAAATTCAAAAACCTGTGTCCGCCACTCCACTGAAGAGCAATCATGTAAGGAACAAGAACATTATCAATTTATTGCATCCATAAGCATCAATGCAGTGGGAGAAGGTTTTCTACAATTGCGAGATAGAACAATAATAGCGAATCGCCCGCTAGAACAATAATAGTAATCATATTACAACACATCAATTAGATTCTGAATAGCAAAAGTGCCACCAGCATCTCATCTCCATAAATCATATATATTCAAATGGCACCAAAATGCCTATGGTAACGTGAGTATTAAAGTTTCAAGCTATTGGGCCACAATGTAATGCAACTAACCACACCACCCTATGGTTTTATTTGTCGTAAAGCCAGTGTGTGAGGAATGAGTATCTGGCTGATCAGGAGAAGGCCTCTGCTGCCTCGGTTTAGCAGGGTCGACAAAAATAACCCATCCATCCAGAAACTTGGCGTTCATCCCATGCCGTGCATTCTCAGCTTCTTCTAAAGTTGCGTACTTAACAAAGCCGAAGCCCTTCGACCTCCCAGAGATTCTATCTGTTATGACTCTCGCTGCACGAGGCGACAATACATTACAATGAGCGGAGGGAACAGACAACGATCAAAATATAACTGCTGAAGCATCTCATTTCTTACCTTCAAGGAGCTGACCGAAAGGAGCAAATGCAACCTTTAGATTTTCATCTGTCGTTAACCTCGAAAGGCCTGTGTTACAATGCGTCTAACATATATGAGCGTGTCAACAAAACATCAAGTAGGACTTGCTGCTTCGCGAGGATAGATAGTACAAAATTCCATTTTGGTGGTACATATAGTCATTTATCATAGAGGGGTATGATACAAGCAAAACAGACAAAAAATTGCAGTATGGTTTGACTATGCAGTGGCTCATGATATAGGGATTCAAGAATACCAAAATACCAAATAGATAAGGCTACCCGGTTCTCTGTAATTCTGTATTAGCAACTCGTACAAAGTCATCAAAGCAAAAGCAGGACAAGGAGGCGCATGCACACAAAGATTTCGGAGAAAAATTAGCAACATGGGCTGCTCTCAATTTTCCAGGAAGGGGCAAGATTTACATTACAAATTAGTACAATACATAGAGCTATCCCCGACATACCAACAAATCGAGCTCGCCGAGGATAACTTGCAGCGATCTGAGCGATGCGACCAAAGGAAAGGCATCATGTGAGAGAAATTTGATGTGCTGTTCGGGAAGCGAAGGGAGTTGTTACCGCTGACAAAGAGGTTGGGGGTGGTGAGCGGCGGCACGTTCCTGACCTCGTTGTCGTCGCCGAAGATGGAAAAGGGGGGTGGCGGGGCGGGTGAGCAGCTGCCACCGGAAGAGGAGCAGAAGTTGGCGCGACGTATCGAGGGGAGGGAGGAGGAGAGAGGGGCAGAGCTGAGGAGGAGGCGGCGGAGCAGGGAGGAGGAAGACGAGGTGAGGGCCATCGCCGGCGGGCAAAACCCTAACCCTCCCTTGCTTCAGCGTGTGTGTCCGCGGCTCCGTGCGTTCGCGGGGGATTGGATCGGGAAAATCTGTCCCATGTCACTCATACTTAAATAAAAAAATATATTTGTATGTCTATTTTCTTTATCATTTATATTTTTCTTTATCTTATGACACGTAATTATTAAATATAATTACTTTCTCAATTTATTAATATTTTTAAGACAAAAAAGTGGGTTAGTTCATTTATAATCGGGTTGACCTTGTTTTGTTCGGTTCACTGTATTTTAACCGTTTATTCTCTCTCTCTTTTTTTGCCCTTTGCTAATCAGTCTTACTCACCTCCCAACAAATGGGCCATGGGCCAACCTAGCCCAACATCATCGGCCGAAACATACCATGCCATGCGCAGCGCGCCGTCAGTTTGGTCACCCGCGGAAAAAAAGCAAAAGCCGTATCTGCACCGTCCACTCCCCTGTCCTGAGATCCAACGTTCCCAAACCTCCGCCACCCCACCGATCCGCGTCCCACCCCACTCGACCAATCATCTCCCACCGAGCCCCTCTATATTAGCCCGATCCTCTTCCCCTGCACTCCACGCCAAGAGAAGTCCTCCTCGTCGGTCGGCCCTCCCGTACTCACAACCCTCGAGCCCGAGCCCGAAGCCGCCCTCCCCGATCGATGGCGCCCAAGGCCGAGAAGAAGCCGGCGGAGAAGAAGCCGGCCGGCGAGGAAAAGGCGGAGAAGTCGCCGGCGGCGGGGAAGAAGCCCAAGGCAGAGAAGCGGCTGCCGGCGTCCAAGTCCTCCTCCAAGGAGGGCGGGGACAAGAAGGGGAGGAAGAAGGCCAAGAAGAGCGTGGAGACGTACAAGATCTACATCTTCAAGGTGCTGAAGCAGGTGCACCCGGACATCGGCATCTCCTCCAAGGCCATGTCCATCATGAACTCCTTCATCAACGACATCTTCGAGAAGCTCGCCGGCGAGGCCGCCAAGCTCGCGCGCTACAACAAGAAGCCCACCATCACCTCCCGCGAGATCCAGACCTCCGTCCGCCTCGTCCTCCCCGGCGAGCTCGCCAAGCACGCCGTCTCCGAGGGCACCAAGGCCGTCACCAAGTTCACCAGCAACTAGGCTTACCCCCTCCCGCACTCCTAGGTTTTCCCCTTCTGTGTGCCGCCGCTTGCAAGGCATGTCGCCTGCTTTGTAAATCGGGCATGGTTGTAACGGACGGCCTGGATTCGATGTTACTGGTACTATTGCTATTGCTTTTGGCGGCTTATATATACCGCACGGTTCGTTGTGTCTTGTACTCTTGTGTTGTGTGATTTGGGGATCTAGGGTTTCAGGGAAAGCTCGAGGAGAGCTGATGATGATGCGAGGTGGGAAGCTAATGGATCTGGCCTCACGAGTCATAGGGGCGAGGGGTTTCTGCACCGAGATATTTGTGAGCAGTGAGTAAATGGCGATCAATATATGCTGTTCTTTGCCTCTGCAATCCTTTACACCTTGGATTTGTTTGTGGGAAGTTGTATGCGATCTGGGAAGTCGTATGTGATCTGATCTGTGGCTGCATGTTTATACTAGTGGTTGTGTAAATCTTTTAATTCATGGATATTTTTGTAAAGTGGGATCAATCAGCACTTGGCATTGCAAATCTTCTAATTCGTGGATGGTTTTGTAAAGTGGGATCGATTAGAACATGGTGCATTCGACTTTAATATGTGGAGTCTGCTAGACTGCTACCATATCAGGTGCTTTCAGAATAAGATTCCTGTAAATTGTAACCAAGCAACTAGGATGCTTTCTAGTTGGCTTGTGCCTGTTGCCATCTTTTATGCATATGATTTATCGGATATAAAAGTAGTTTGTCCATAGTACTAGCTGATGCTGATGCACATGATTTATACGATATAAAAGTAGCTTGTCCATAGTTGGGTGGCCTGTGAGTAAATCTCCCCCATGGTACTAGCCATTGCCTGATAGAAAACATTATGAATTTTGGCAGGTGCTGATCGACTATGTGTGTAGGTGCATTTCATGCTTAACTCTTAATGATTTTTCTCTAGGATGTACTTTTTGTACTGACAATTTGCTTGTGCTGAAGGTATGCCGGTTGTGTTTTACCACCAGACCAAAATTCTAAATACTCTTATGCAGTTGTGTTTGGGGTGCTGTTCCATCTTGGAAGAAATATCTGTAGTGGACTGATGTTTTCATCTCTAATTGAACTTGCTAGAATTTGTTGTGCTTGGGAGATGCCTGCTGTTGCCATGGACCCCAAGTACAGCAAAGTTATCTTCTTTTGTTTATGTTTACAGTTTGCATCTCTCCATTGTGCACTAGTACCAATATATTGGCTGTTGATGTTTTTAATTACGGTTTTGCTGCTTCTCAGGCGACTGATTTTTAAATAAGTCTTAGTCAAATTTCAAATAGCTAGATTCTACCGTTAGATCTTTTGTATGTCCTATAGAGACGTTTGATCAACGGTCTAGAAAATCGACTGAGAGATAAATAACTCTCAGGCGCCTGATGATAAGTCACTCCCATTTAATTAATTGTAATGTTGCTTGCACCGTGCCGATGTAACATTGATTAATTCTTTTTGGTGGTTTTGTAGAGTTATCATTTTACACAACAGAGGAAGAGCTTAAAATTATTTTTTCACCATTTGGCGATGTCAAGGAAGGTACTTGATCTATGCTATTTTTAGGGCCTTTCACATGCTGTTCACCATAGGGCTATCTTAAATTCCCATTACTGCTCCTACTGATGCTTGAAATTGAATATGTTAGTATGTTGTTTTGTGAATCTTATCAAATATAGCTCGATTGGTGAGAGACAAGCAAACTAGAAGGCCAAAGGGATTTGGTTTTGTAAAATATTCATCACAATTGGAAGCAGAGAAAGCTATCAAGGGAATGGATGGAAGGGTTTGTTCCCTTCTCATGCACTATGTTGGCCTTAAGATAATGATATTTGCGTATATGTTCATACACTGACAATTTCACAAACTAGATGTTTAATTGCCACTTGTCCAAGAGGAAAGTGTGTTGAAGTTCCATGATAGAAAGCAAACTACAGCTGTAATTTGCTATCGTTGATTTTTTTTTTCATTTTGGCTCAAGAAGTTAAGATCCCTGGGTGCAGAGTAAGAGATCCTGGTAGATTGATACTATTAACTTCTTCATACTAACTTAAAAGAAGTACTCCCTCCGTTATGAAATAGTTATTGTTTTAAACTTATCCTAAGTCAAAGTTTTAAAAATTTGTCCATAGAGAACTTTTAAACTATTTAGATTGAGAACATAAAAAATCAAACTATTTAGATTGAGAACATAAAAAAATCATATAGATATATTCGTCTTCAAAAAAACTTTCATAATATTATTTTTTTAATATATTATAAATAATTTTTCAAATTAATATTATTTTTTTAATATATTATAAATATTTGGAAAAGTCTATATCACCCCCTGAACTATTGACCTCCGTCTACTTAACCTCCCGAACTATGAAACCGGGTATTCTATCCCCTAAACTTTGTAAAACCGGGCAAATCACCCCCTGGAGCTGTTTCGCGGATGGTTTTGCCCACGTGGCAGCTGACATGGCGTTTTCATTTTTTTAAATTATTTTTTTATTTTGGCCCACATGACAGCCTCCTCTCACCCTCTTCTCCCTCTCACACTCTCTCTCTCTCTCATCTCCCCCTCTCTCTCTCTCCCGGGCGATGGCGTCGGGCGGCGCGGAGCGAGGAGGAGGCCTGGGCGGCGGCGGCGCGGAGTGAGGAGGAGGCGTGGGCCTCGGCGGTGGTGGGGCGTTGGTGGCCGGCACGGGCTAGGAGGCCGCCTGGGCGGCGGCGGCGGCGGCCGACGCATGGCTAGAAGGCGGCGGACGGCGGTGGGCGGCGCCCAGATCCGGTGCGGCACGCATGGCTAGGAGGCGGCGGCGCCCGGATCCGTCCGGCGACGGGGAAGGCGAGGCGGCGGCGGGATCCGGAGGCGGCGGAGAAGACGAGGAAGAGGCGGCTGCGCGCGGATTCGGTGGCGGCGGCGCCCATATCCGACCGGCGGCGGGAGAGGCGAGGCGGCGGCTGGAGCGGCGGCGCTGGAGAGAGGGAGAGAGGCTCCCGCCGCCGCTGCTGAGAGGGGAGAGGGATCGGAGGGAGAGAGAGAGAGAAGACCTTGAGAGGGGAGAGATGTGGTTGACATGTGGGCCAATGTAAATAGTATTTGAAAAAAAAAAGAAATGCTGATCGGAGTGCCATGTCAGCTGCCACGTGGACAAAACCACCCGTGAAACAGCTCCAGGGGGTGATTTGCCCGGTTTTGCAAAGTTTAGGGGGTAGAATATCCGGTTTCATAGTTCGGGGGGTTAAGTAGACGGAAGTCAATAATTCAGGGGGTGATGTAGACTTTTTCCTAAATATTTTTTCAAAGTTCTTTATGATCAAAGTTGTACTTTGTAGGCTGTGTCAATGTCGAAAATGACTATTATTTCATAATGGAGGGAGTACATAACACACACTAGAATATAAAAAACTAAAAACTCACGAACAATGTAGTAATCTACTTGTTTTCAACAGGCATGAAGATAATAGATAGTTATTTGATGTGACACAGTTGGCTACTTGTCTTTTTATGTGCAAAACATTTTCTAGCTTTATCATTTAAAGCGTGTGTTAGTTTTTTTAATCGTGCGGACGTCTTTTTCTTGTATATTTGGCTCAACTAACCCATTTTTCGTTACAAACATCTTTCACCTTTTTTATTGACTAGCATAGCAGTTGTATCTTGTATGGAACACACTCAACATGTATGTCCACAACTTCCCAGACTTGCTCTCTTACTATGAGAACAGAGACACAAAGTCATGATCACATTGATCAGGAATTTAGAATTTGAGTAGACTGTTGGTGCCAGTCCCAAGCAGAACTTGCTAAATTTTGACTAGTTACCAGTGAATCCCATATGAAGCACTGTTATTTGCTATGTTTGTAGTTTTTTGCAATTGGGATCTAACATATTTCATTTGGATTGGCGTTAAATTTGCCAGAATATTCTGTTGTCACATCCATCATCTTTTAATCTGCCGGCCTTTTGGAATTCGCCATTTTGTGATTTGAGGAACGCTCCTTTTTTGCATCATGAGCGTCTTGATCATTTTTTGTTGGCAAAATTGGCTATGGGAGTTTGGGACACACAAAAAAACATGCATTTGTTGTAGGACACTAATTTTGTCAATGACATGGGCCTAGACATAAAATTTAGTGTGTTTGTGTCAGTTTCCCCCTTTTTTGTTTGAAGAACGATTCCATGTGTAGAATTAGTTCTCCCTTTATGTTAGATTGGCAATTTTTCATGTGTGGGTGTTTTAAAATGAATATCATGAGTTCTTTTTTTTTTGCCTGATTGACATGTTTTACTGTAAGTCCACCCAATTAATTAACTGTCCCCTTTTGTCAGATTATACGAGGAAGACTACTTTCTGTGGAGATTGCTAAGGAACGCAGTACCGTGTAGGGCACATCGTATCTTCATTGCTACAATGACCCATGCTTATTGCCTCAAAGGCTTGTCGTTCTTGATTTCTGATTCTCAAGAACAAGACTCATTGGTGACAGCATTGTTTTGTTATAAAGCCAGTATCAGGTTATGACGCGTATGTGACTATTTGTTATGGTGTACCCATTTGTTACGGAGGGAATTCATAGCTAGATTTGTTTGTTTCCCTACTTGAAATTAGAACGCAGGAGCATCGTGCATTAGTTGCTCGAAAATTTGCGTGATTCTTGAATTTCAGCTTTCATTGGACGAGCAGATGCGTTCGTTGAATACAACAAATCGCACAGCATAGTTCTGTTCTAAGTTTGATCAAGTGGATTATTCTACCTTAATAACCTTGGAAATAGAGCACAGAAATGGTCTCGTGGGCTCGTTGCCCGGAGACTGCCCAGCTGCAGACACATTGTTTATACATTTTATCACATATCAAGCGCTAAATAGAACGACCGCTCAAGCGCCTATCTTGATTGAAACCAAAGTTCCAGGGCCGCCGATTTCCTCCCGATCGGGCGCCGGTGCCTCCCAGCATATGGTAAAGACACCGAAGATGCATATCATATGATAACATTCATTACAAAAGAAAAATCTATCGATGGAAGAAACTGGGGTTTCGGAAATTCCATACAAGAAATACAATTCGATTCCAGTAGTCCTTGTAGAGGTGCATGCTAATTTGTGATCTGAATTATGGGTTTCTTATAGTTATAGAGCTCCAGCCTTGTTCTGGCTTTGTTGGGTATATCTCTACCGTATCTATAGAGTGATTTCGCCATGGTGCCTATATGGTTATATTTTTTGAACAAGGTTTTTTACAAATTGCCTATATTCGATACAAAACCTAATATATGATTCACTGGTGTGGTGTACTGTTTTCTGTATCAGAAACGCATTAAAATTGTGGCTAAATTAAACGCTCACTTAAGTACTTCATTGTTTTGCATCTGAAAAATATTCATCAGTTCTTCAGTTGAGACTTGGGAGTCAGTCATCTGCGCCCGTGAAAACACATCGCAGGATTCGCCTACTGTGTCAGATGATTCACGTCAATGCTACAGTTCCACCTTACCTTAGATGCTCCTCGGTGCATGCAACAACTTCAAACTGCCATTTTTTCTGATGAATCAATCTGCCAGGTTTGTTGGATCCCACGTTAACTGCCGTTGGCTCACTGCTCGTATCACATATCTTGAGGCCGGTGGCTGCTGATTCCCGGTGCCCGACAAAACCAAAAGAATCCCTCCATGGAATTCAAAGAGCGCCAAATTTTCAATCTGAATTCCATCTGATGAAATTTCAGTCCCGTAATACAGCAACGTTTTCAAGTGAATATAACCGATTTCGAATATGGTCAAATTCAGTGATGCAATAGCTGTTCAAGCAAGAGCAGAGCACCGAATTTTTCCATCTGAGAAAAATTCAGTCCTAAACAAAGCAATGCTATCAAGTGAATTTGAGCGAATTTCCAATTTGGTATAATTGAGTGACACAGCAGCTGTCAAAGCAAGAGCAGAGCGCCAAATTTTCAAATCCAATCCCATCTCAAAAAATTTCACAATGCTAAAGACCAATGTTCCCAAGTGAATTTATGCAAACTTCCAGTATGGTGAAATTCAGAGACGCGGCAGCTGTTCCAAGAAATATCTGACCCAGATTTTCAAAACATACTTGAAATGTCCAAAACAAATTGCCACCAGCGAATCAAACAAAGGCACAAGAATTTTTAATAAATGTCAGCCATTCCTGACTTTAGTTTCTTCCATTCAACAGCACAGATCACACGGGGGCCACATCGACAAGACTACTCCACTCAGCACACACCCTTCGCATCTACATATCTAAACAAGTAACCCTCTCTCTAGGCCTTCTTGGGGGACTTGGCGCCCTTCTTGGGGGACTTGGCCTCCTTGGAGCCGCCGCTGGCAGCCTTCTCCGCCGTCTTCTTGGGCAGCAGCACCGGGTTGATGTTGGGCAGCACGCCGCCGTGGGCGATGGTGACGCCGGCGAGCAGCTTGCCCAGCTCCTCGTCGTTCCTGATGGCCAACAGCACGTGCCTGGGGATGATCCTGGTCTTCTTGTTGTCCTTGGCCGCGTTCCCAGCCAGCTCCAGCACCTGATCGCGAACGAGACAGAGCAGTGAGATCCAAATCCAGAGAAGCGAGGGGGGATTCGACGCGGGAAACGGGATTCTACCTCGGCAGCCAGGTACTCCAGGACGGCGGCGAGGTAGACGGGGGCGCCGGTGCCGACGCGCTGGGCGTAGCGACCCTTCTTGAGGTAGCGCCCGATACGGCCGACGGGGAACTGGAGCCCGGCCTTCACGGAGCGCGACACCGACTTCTTCCTCGGCCCGCCGGCCTTCCTCCCGCCCGCCGCCTTCTTCACCTTCCCTCCAGCTCCGGCACCGGCGGCGTCCATGGCTTGCGGCGGCGCTTGCGACGAAGATTGCGAGTGCGAGGCTGTGGTGGTGGTGGTGATGGTGGCGGCGATGGCGAGGAATAGCAGCACGCGGGGGTATTTAAATGGCGCGGAGGAGAGGGGTGGTGGGCCCGTCGATCCGCGTGAGTAGGCATTGGACGGTCGGATCGGGAGGGGAGCGGACGGCTGGGATGGGGCGCGGCGTGGGGCGATCCGTGGGAGGCAGGGCTCGACCAATCAGGAGCGAGGGAAATTTTTGGGGTCGGAAAATTTTTCCGCGTCCGTTTTCCCGCCCGCGGCGGGAGGGAGTTTTCGGCAACAGGCGCCGGCCAGCCAAGAGCTGAAAGCCTGAAAGGCGTGAATTTGGTGATGAGGTGGCATGAACAAAGTTTGGTTGCTTCAAGAATATGATCTGATTTAAGCAAAGTTGGAGCTGATTAATGCGTTGCCAAAGTATGGTTGCTGAGGATTATGGTCCGACTAAGCAAAATTGGAGCTGATTAATTTGCTGCCAATCTTTTTGGGAGATTTGGAGCCCGTGGTTTTGTTTTTTTTTTTTTTACCATGTTCCGATGATGCCTATTCTTGTTGATTTTTTGGCATGGCTTATTTTGGCCCAATGGTTAATTTATTCCAAATTTTGCCATGACCAAGATATCATCTAAAAATGGATGCCCACAAGAGAAAGTGCTAGGGTGTCACTGAAAAAAAAAACGCAATTTTTTTGGGTTCTCGGTATTTGTTTTGTTAATGGGAGGAATGGTTGAGTGCTTGACGTTGTTTAAAAAAATAGGAAAAATTGTTGGTTTCAAAATAGAAAACATGATAAAACTAATAATTGAGATTAAAAGAAAAAAGGGTATCCATTTTAAGGGAAACTAATAATTGATTATGGCCCATTGCCACTGTCACCGTCAAATGAAGACCATGGTCACTATATCTTAGTCTAAGTCGTCAGATCCACTGGACCCTATCCCATTATAGTTTTGCCTCATCATGGTTTTGGAGAATACTATTGGGGGATCTACCAAATCCACATCCATCCAACCTTACATATCATATAAAAATGGGTCATCGATGTTGCGATAATAACATAATAGATGTATGACGCTGTGAGCATGGAAATAAGAGCATCCACATCCTATGAACTAAAGTCTTATAAAATATATAGAAGGAAAATGATATGGGTATCAATTTGAAGGGGAACAATGCTTCGCAAGGGATTGGTTCAATGTAAAACACTTCATACCTTTCTTGTTGTCGTCATCATTGTTAGATCCAAGCCTCTACTGCATCGAATTCAAGCCTTTTATTGTTGTCGACGCCGGATCCAAGACCACGATCATTGGATCTTAACCCATGCCGCCAGATCCACTAGGTCTTATCACATCATAGTTTGGCATCATCATGGAAGTCGAGACCACTATCGCTAGATCCACCGAATCCAAATTCATCACCACCAGATTCAAACCCATCAACTCCTCCTTAACTGTTCAGAGAGAGAGAGAGAGAGGGGGGAGGGAGGGAGATGATTATGTGTGGAGGCATAGGATGTATGAGGAGGAAAGGTTGGATCTGGATCTGGTAACATTGGACCAAGATCTTGATAACAACATGCTCTGCCTCAATATGCTAGAGTCGCTACGAGTGAGGGGTCGCGGATGTCAAGTGGAGATATAGGAGGCGGGCGGAGGAGAGTTGTTTCTTCTTTTATGGGCCCACAAACGCATGCTATGCATTCAACATTCTGAGATATAGTAGTGCCCCTCATGGGCCCCATATCTGTATCATTTGAAGGTGGTGAGCAGCGTCCATGCTCAAATGGACTTTTTACAAAGACGAGACCAAAAGGGCAATGCCAATTAGACCTACTCATGGGTAGCCCGGCCCAACGTACCCGACCCGACCAATGCATCGGGTCGGGTCTCGTTTGAAGCCTGACCGTCGGGTTGGGTTGGGTTTGGGCCCACAAAAATTGCAAAATCACCTGTGCGGGTTTGGGTTTTCGGGTTTTAGATCGGGTTTTCGTGTTTCGGGTCGGGTTCGAGCCTGGATTTGTGACCCGGTGTACCGGTTCGAGTCGGGTTCGGGCCGACTAATTTTTGGTCGGGTTTTGGAAAACCCGACTCGAACCCGACAGATGATCAGGTCTAATGCCAATGGTAGCGACAAGAAGACGGAGAATTACAGGGGTTAACGCAATGAGACGAATGTGAATATTTGTGCTTTTAATGAAAAATAGTTGATAAAAAACTATGATGGTATATTAAAAAATATGTAGAAAGAAGTAACCATACAAGAGATAAAAGAAATCATATTAGTTGAGTTGATCCTGTCGCTGTGAATAGAACTAAGACGAATCTATTCCTCCATGGATTGTTCCACAAATTCCGATACAATGCTAATAACATATTGTAGACTATTAGCATAGTAGTAGAACGAGAGAGATTCGAGAGAGTGAATGTATAATTGCTTTATTGAGCTTTGCATATCGAATACACATGGCAATGCCCTTTTATACGGTTTGTAGGGATTGCAACTTTGATCTATATCTTGCCTACTAGTATTTATAATACTTCAGGAGCTAATGAAACTATTTTAGTAAAATTCAATTCTCTCAATTCTTCGGCGATCGCGCCAAAAACTCGAGTTCCTTTTGGATTCCCTTTTTGATCAATGATAACAGCGGCATTGTCATCATAGCGTATTATTATACCGTCTTCGCATTTGAATTCTTTACATGTACGTACAATTACAGCTCGAATTACTTCGGATCTTTCTAGAGGCATTTGGTGGTGTGCCGGTTTCAAAGAGGTGTCTTTTGGTTAGAGTTAATCTCTAAGTAACTATCATTTGATCATATGTAATAAGGTTTCGTAACAAAATCATATTAATTGAGTTGATCTAGCCATTGTCAAATGAAAGGAATGTATTATTTTGTGCACAACACAAGACCATTACAACAATCAATAAAAGATATATATTGCAGTCCGAAATATATATTATGAGATAAATTATTGGTCAAGATTCTTGAAATACATGTGTGCTTTATAAAAAAACAACGAAGAGAATACTTGCCATCTTATGAATGTCGAATGTCATACCAATGCGTTAATGCCTCGTCATCTAGCCATATTTGGAACGATTGAGGACGAAATGCTAGGCTTTGATAATTTTTCAAAATTCCAATGTTTCCAGGAACAGTTTTGAGAAGCTCGAAAGTTTTGGTTTAAAGAAGTCTTTTTTTATTATTATGCGAAACCCATAAACGGCTGAAATTTAAACCTTAACAAACTCTGACGTACGGCCGTACGGGGGCCAATCCAAACAAATAGGCCCCATATCTGTTTGTCCCGAAGGAAAAAATATTTACCTTATATGCACAAGGAAAAAAGAAACAAATTTACAAACTACATTTTGTCAGGTCAAAATCATTCATTATCATCATGAGAATTGAACAAGATGAAAGCTAACTTTCCTATTGTGCCATAGCACTATTCAACGCATTGCTACAAAAGCGATCTGATTGTTCTGTTCAACCTAGTGGTACAACAAAGCTATGATTTCGATATAATAAACATCCATCAGAAATGCAGTTAAACCCAAAAGGCATGCCAACAAATGAAGATAGTTCTTATTCACGACAAATATATAAGTTTCATGTCGTGTATTCAGCATTTATTTCAACATACTTATAACTTAGATCACAGCCCCATGCCTTTCCACTTCCTCCGCCAGTCCCTGTTAAGTAAAAAATAATGGACAAACATGATAATGACAATCTTGTAATTTGATAGCATACAACGAATTCAGGATGGAGCACCTGATTGTTCAGGTAAGAACATCTACTGGGTAAAGCATTATCTTAGCTTCCCTATGACATCCGTGCTAGCAATCTAGCATTTATTCAAGGTTTATTCAAATCTGGAATTCTGATGCATGTTATGGGAGCACTCTAGTAACTTCAGTACCAACAAGGAAATCAATAATAAAGGAAAAGGCACCACAGATCAAAAAGCAGTAAAAGCATCTTTAACATGGCTCAGAGCAAATCTGAAATCTACGCTGAATGCAAATGGTATAGTTATGAACCAAGAGCATTCTGGAGGGCAGATGCAACCACAGATAAACATCATGACACTCACCACTTCACCAGTCACCAGCACATACTACCATTTCAAATTGCAAGAATAAAAAGAAAGCTTACCAACTGATACATCAATGTTCACTGTACCATGGATGTCTCCAGCATCTTTGAGATACTTGCTTGCCATAGATCTAAAAAACGAGTTGGCATTTTAGCTTTTGATGGTGAGAGATTATTCTGTGTCATTACAATCCATCATGTGATTCAAATAATTAATTTCAGATTTATATGTAGACTGTAACCTGTCAAAAGGGATTGGCTGGCCATTTTTCATTAGCGGAATAGCTCCAAGAGAAATATCAAGTTGATCTGCATCAAATTGAACACCCGAATAGCCGACAGAACAAGCAATACGTCCCCAGTTTGGGTCTCTTCCAAATACAGCAGCCTGGCAAAAAAAAAAAAGGGTTACAGTCATTCAACCTTTCTGAGGCAATGAACGAAAACTGCTAATGCTGATATACAACTAAAATATGTGGTAGGTACAATATTATACTTTGACAAGGGAAGAAGATGCCACCGAACGAGCAATTTTAGCTGCTTCTACCTCATCATTGGCACCTGTTACAGTAACCTACATATGAAAAGGCACTTTAGAAGATTGTGTTATGTTACTGGGAATAATAGGAAAGAAAACATTATACAAGACATGGAATAGTTGCTAGGTAGCTCAAGTTGTTTATTAAAAGTTAAGGGCCAAGTTGTCATATATCACAAGAAAGTGTAGTCTACTAGTCCGATGTCCCAACGGGAATGAAGTGTTAAACAATTGTGCCACCAAACCTCAATTAAGCATGTTGCACCCTCGCCATCCCATGCTATGGATTTTGCAAGACCTTGCATTACCTACAGAAACGTGGATAGTCAGTATCTCTGTACTTGAAAAATACAATTTAAAATATAGATCACTATGAATAATATGAGAATGCAGAAATACAATAGTCTGTCAGATGCAGATTGAATGAAAACAGTAACTTCTGACTTCTGAGCATAGGTGATACTCCCTCCATTCTAAAATAGTAGTAATTTTGGACATTGACACGGTCTCCGAAATGTATCTTTCACTACTAAAAGCTCTTACAATTTATCTATAAAATGCAAACAAATTATAATATTAAGGAAGTTCTTTTTGAGACGAATCTATCCATATAATTATTAAGTGCTCAAACTAAATAGTTTAAAAGTTTTTTATAGATAAAGTTTCAAAAGTTTGACTTAGGACAAGTATAAAACAACTACTATTTTAGAATGGAGGAAGCATAACCTAATTGTGCTACATCCATCTTGGAAATTACAGAAGTGCCAATGGTGTGTACCCATTGGTCATTATGGGAAAGGTGCACTTGTGCACTTCAATAGAAAAGAAGACTAAAACAATTGTATATAACTATGGAGACAAGAACATAGAGTAACTTGAAAAGCAGAAAAGGTTGGGGGAAGTGAAATTTACTGCATCCAGGCATGCTTGGAACTGTTGGGCTTCAATGCTATCATGAGTGAGGATACCAGATAAACCAGATAGCCCACTAGCCATAGCAATAACACAGTCATTGGTACTTGTATCACCATCCACCTTCGGAATTATGACATAAAACAATCAGGAGTTTTTCATTGACTATATCTAAGAGAACCGAGAATCATATCATAACGACTGTATCTAAGAGAACCGAGAATCATATCATAACATCATTATCGAAATACTAGGCAAGAATAACATATCCTTTTAGCTAGATGCTCAAATTACCAACTAAATTAGAACTCAGTGCTACAGAAAAAAAAACTGACGTAATATGTAGCACATCATACATCATAAAAGACCTTTTAAAAGTTGTGTGCTAATTTTTTCTTCTTCTTCTTTTGGTTCCACTGTTCATTGCAAATTGTCACATGACATTTAAACTGTGTTCGTGGCAAAACTGTGGTATTTTCCCTAACCATCTGAGGATTTACACATAGAGCATCCCTGCCATTGAAGTATTAGATGAAGTCAATTAGTTCTTTAATAGATTGTGTTATTGTTATACATGCCTGTCACTCATTCATTACATGAGAGGACAGTTGTTACTCACAGTAATTTGGTTGAAACTTCGACACACTGATGTCTGGACCATTTCTCTCCAAACATCGCTGCCGACTTGGGCATCAGTTGTTAAAACCTGTAAAAAAATAATCATTAGGTTTGGTACATGGCTAGAGAGAGGGAGTAAGCGAGGAATAAGGGGGTCTGGAAAAGTGGAAAGTGACATGGAGAGAGGAAACATACACCAAGCATTGTTGCCATATTTGGATGAATCATTCCAGAACCTTTGGCCATTCCTCCGATTCTAATAGGCACTCCTCCAATCTATTTTTTAAAAATAAGAATTGATCAGAATAAAGCCATGCCACGGCATGATAAAATCGAAAGAAACATAATTGCAAGAAAATTAAGTAAGCCAAACCTCTGTCTGGACAGCTATGCTTTTGCTAACAAGGTCTGTAGTGGTAATGGCCACAGCTGCAGAATTTGCACTGTGATGAGAAGGGCATGGATAGTAGGTCAGAAATCATAAATACCATTTAACTAGAAGGAGTGATTAATCATGAAACTTTTTACAGTTTATAGAAGCAAATAAAATGGTACTTGTAGTTCATGTTAATTATACCCCTCGACGGATGGAGACAGTGAGCTAACAAGTTTCGGAAGCGACTTTAAAAGTATGTCCTGCATTTTTAAAAAAACTCAAGCATCAGATGGAAACTGCAGCAAGTCAGATTATCATTGATGTAGTATTGTCAGATGAGCAGCTTAGCCATCAATTTGTATGGAACATGCATGCAGACCATACTTTTGTTGCGACAGTGTACCTTCTTTATTCTTTGACCGATGACACCAGTGGACTGGATAAGTATGTCATTTGTGCTCACATTCAGAAGCTGCAACACTAACAACCAATTAAAATAGCAGCATTGAAGTCTTATGTTTTGCATAGACACCCAAAGGGCAGGTCAATACCTTGGCAACAGCATCTGCACTATCCACTGCATCCTGATATCCCACATCACCCTGATGACCAATTATACAAAGAAATAGTTCAAACTCAGTCACTGTGTTCATGAATGCAGCACAAAATCACTGCTGACAGGTTGAGCGTATAGTCATATACAGTTCTCAGGGACACTTACGGTAGCAGCATTAGCTTGGCCAGCATTAACTAGCACAGCACGGGCCTAGGGAACAACGAATTGAAAGCAGATAACACCTCCATGAATTATTTGAATTTTGGCAAGGTATTCATAGAAAATGTCTTTTTTTTTGGTAATATAAGATGATAGGCAGAATTAACTTACTGTTTTCGACAAACTAAGGACTTTCTTACAATACAAAACCGGTGCAGCAGCAACAATGTTTGTAGTAAAAGCTCCTGAAAGGAGTCCAACATATCAAAAACTACGGCTAGATGAAAATTTTCAATCATATGTCACATGTCAACGCACAGCGCAGGCCCATACAACCAATGTAACATCAGAACAATTGTACTTCCAGTTGTTCATCCTAACGAGAATATGCATCCTGTAGCTGTGAATTATAGTAACTGATTGAGAAACAATCCAAGCTAACATACTAGCGCAACAGAGTAGCACTCTAGAAATGCTAGGAAGAAAGCATTGCTACTTGTGCCTACGCATACTAGTGAAGGAAAGGTGCTCGTAACAGTTGTACCCGCGACAGTGGTGTCCACATCGCAGGCGACCAGGGCCAAGTCGGGCTTCTCGCCCTTGGCGCGCAGTCCTCCGAAGATGCCCGCGGCCTTGAACCCCTTCGCCGCCGTGACGCCGCCTTCCACCTGCATCCGCACCAGCTCAGGGCTAGGCTCTAAACCCAGCAAATGGACACGCAGCGAGGCCCGCATCGGAGCCCCGGCCAAGAAGGACGCTCACCTGCCTCCAGGGGCCCTCCGGGAGGAGGATCGGCGCCGCGGAGATGTACCCCTCGGCGGACGTCGCCGCGGCGGAGCAGACGACTCTGCTCTGCGGAGGGGAGCTCATCCGGAAGGCGCGGTGCGGAAGCGGGCCGCGGGAGTGGAGGAGCAGGAGGGAGGGCGGCGGCATCGTCGGCTGGCTCGCAGCGGCGGAGGCAGCTGGTCGTCGCGGCTCGCGGGGGTGGAGGAGCAATAGGTGACAGTGGCGTCGGAGTGGTCTAGTGGGCCGGTCGGCGGGCCGGTTTTTCAGGGCGGCGGATGGGGCCCACTAGTAGGTGACCGCCAGGGATCTGGTGGGCTCAAGAGGCGGCCTGTCGGAGCTGCGCTAGGGTGGTTGGGTCTTGGGCCGTGGGCTCGTCCTCCATGGCGTGCCGGCTGGCGGCTTCCAATTGTTGACGTCGAAATGTTTTAAAGAAGTTTAATTTTTTGCTGTTGGATAAGGCTTAGCCGTCGGCACACCACCCGTCACCCGATGTTTCCCACAGTTATTTATTTTTTTCTAATGAAATTTTGAATAAACTGAATGTCAGCTATAAGCTTATTAGACTTATCAAACCCGAGCCGGGTCGGGGTTGGAAAATCCAGATCCTGCGGGACCAAGCCCGAGCCCAGCCCGGCCTGGCCTGGTACACCGGGCCTCAAATTAGTGCCTAAAAGCTCGTTACGATGTCTGAAGCCCAAAACCCGGCCTGGTCACGTCTAATTGTGCGGTTTTCTAAGCTCCCTAATTTTTATTATGCAGATGCTACAAATTTTGGTGTTGATGATCCTCGTATTTGAAGATTAGCTAAAGATTTTGCTAGTTAGAGCTTGTTACGACATCAAGCTTGAATTGAAAATCAAGGACCCTTGTTCTCTTTTGGACAATGGGGGCCCCCTCAGGGGCTGGTTGTTGCCATCTAAGACCTAGATATGTATTTGTTAGTACATCAAATCTACGCATATATCCTTCAAAGCTACCAGCAAAGCTGATTATAGGTTTAAGGACACAAGGTGACCCTGCTTTTTCAGGGTAAGAAGGGGTAGAGAAAATGCCTCGAGCCGAGGTCCAAGTACCAAGCGTTGCAGCGCTGAAGTATGAGCCCCGTGGACTAGCTATTGCCTCTCCACGAGGCTCATACCAGGCGCTACGACGTTGAAGTGTGTAACCCATGCCATACTCACAGGAAAAGCTCGAACGACCTTCAACAAAAAAGGGTACCTGTACTAGAAACCGACACAGGTGGGTAGGTAGAGAATACCTAGGGGCGCGAGACAACTCTCTCTAAGGAACTCGGCAAAATAGCCCGTAACCGGGAGAAGGGTGCCCTCGCAAAAGGGGTCGCAGTGACTGACCGAGGCAGGCATTGTTTACCAAAACACAGTCTCATAAAAAGTAAGACCATGTATGGGGATGATGCATGCCAGTCTTAGGAAGGTCAAGGAAGTTAGTGAACGATGACAGGGAAGCCGTGGCCAAAGCCCGGTGAGCAATGGCCGTAACTATAACGGTCTTAAGGTAGCGAAACTCCTTGTCGGGTAAGTTCACCCCACGAAAAGCGTAACAATTTGGGCCTTGTCTCGGAGAGAGGCTCGGTGAAATAGACATGTCTATGAAAATGCGGACTACCTACACCGGACGAAAGACCCTATGAAGCTTTCTTGTTCCACAGGATTGGCTTTGGGCCTTTCTGCGCGGCTTAGGTGGAAGCGAAGAAGGCCCCTTTCGAGGCGAGCCATCGATGATACCACTATGGAAGAGCTCGGAATCTAACCTTGTGTCGGACACTGCGGGCAAAGGGCGATCTCGGTGAAGCAGTTTCTATGGGCGTAGGCCTCCCAAAAGGTAACGGAGGCGCAAAAGGTTTCCTTGGGCAGACGGACATTAGTCCTCGTGTGCAAAAGCGAAGGAGCTTGACGCAAGACTCACCCGTCGGCGAGACGAAAGTTGGCCTTAGTGATCCGGCGGTGCGAGTGGAAGGGCCGTCGCTCAGCAGATAAAAGTTACTCTAGGGATAACGGTGATCTTCCACAAGAGTCCACACCGACGGAAGGTTTGTCACCTCGATGTCGGCTCTTCGCCACCGGAGTCAGAGGTGGTTCCAAGGGTTGGGCTGTTAGCCCATTAATGTGGTACGTGAGTGGGTTGAACAACGTGAGACGATTCGGTCCATATCCGGTGTGGGCGTTAGAGCATTGAAAGGACCTTTTCTTAGTACGAGAGGACCGGGAAGGACGCACCTCTAGTGTACCAGTTATCATGCCTATGATAAATAGCACTATTTGCTCCTCTCTTCCGATGGCAAGGTCGTGGCAAGTTGAGGTGCCATGTTGTGGCGTGACCCTGCTCGTAGCTCGACCCCTTCTAGATCCTTCCTAGCATGCACACACCGTGATCCCAGCCGTCCCTCCCGTCAAGGAGCTTTGAGTTGGACATGTGGCTCTCAGTTGTTGCCCATACGATAAGGCGGACACCCCCGATGGACCGATCCGTGTCAGAAGAATGTGCGCCCCCAGAGGGTTGCATGCGGGGTGAGCTTTCTATACGCGCAAAAGTGACCTTTTTCGAAGACCTTTTTCGAAGCCTCTTGATCGGCAAGGCTCGCTCGCACCTTGAATAGTCTTTCCCGGCGTGGAGCGAGGGTTCGATTGGCCCCTCAATCAACCAAATAAGCTTGATGTCCAAGGCCCATCCCCCAAACATCGACAGGTACCAACAATACCATAAACAAATATCATATAGATCATACAATAGCATGTATCATGTATTTATCGAGTATCACAAACATGTATCATATGGTGTAGTTGAGTACTAATTAGTAATTTGGGTATCTTTAAATATTGAGTATCATGAACAAATATCATATACTATCTCTATGTCATATCAAGTATTGTGTACCTCTGAGGGTCAGAGATCATGGCATCTTAGTATGGCCTAGTGTTGAGTATCATGGTACCTTCGAATGTCGTGGTATCGTTGAGTATTGTGGTACCGTCAAGTAGCATTGTACCGATTTACTATGCAAGTATCGCGACATCATTGAATATTATAGTATCATTGAGTAACATGATACTGATTTATTATGCAAGTATCGCCACTATTATTTAATCATTGATTATCATCGCTATCGCGACATCGTTGAGTATCGCGCCATCATCAAGTATTAGGTATTGCTGAGAATTAAGCATCACCAATTCTTTTCGGTGGTAGTGTATTCAAAGAAAAAACGCAGAAGTAGGATGGAATATAATAAAATAAATACATAAACTTGTGAGAATTTATAGGAATAGAAGACTAAATCTTGAATTTAGATGAGTGCAATTTTTGTTTCATGTTAATTGAAAATTGTATGAAATCTAGAAAAAGTTAACGCGCATGGCAACCTACAACAACTAGATAGGAGTAGCTCGACTAACGTGTACATTGCACACTTGCGTCCCACGGGAAGCTAGCACATCTCGCGCAATGTGCCACAGTTGTTTGCTGTCTGCTGCACGCGCCGGCAATGGGACACCGTTTCTTAGTATAAACCTAAACATCCGGTCTTAATACAAAACATTAGAAGTTCTAGGTTTTGCTTCATATTCTATTATTAATAGATAAAATATAGGTCATGTTGAACTCAACTTCGTTATGCGGATATCCAAAAATATATTTTTCAATGACATATCATGTATTTTGTGTTATGTCTGAAAAATTTACACTAGTGCCATCATGAAGTTGCCGTTCCACGCGCTGACTTGCGAGTCTTAGGGAGTGTTTGGTTGAGCTGACCCGATCCATCCTGTCCTGGTTGGATTCGTTTTTTGTTTGGTTCGTTCAAAATGGACGAAGTCATCCTGGTTAGACTCATCCGCCTCTAGCTTTGATGGTCGGCTCCCTTGGTCCGTTGCAAAAAGGTGAAATCCATTCGTCCGGTTCCATCCGATCCATCCCCACCTCTCCCCACCTCGCATCCCCCGCAGCACCATGACCTAGCGCCGCCGCCTCCACCTCCCCGCGCGCCGGCCGCCTCCTCCACCTCCTCTCCCTATGCGCCTCCTCCACCACCTCCTCTCATCCCTGTGCGCCGCCTCCTCATCCTCCCCGTCGCCGGCCGCCGCCCCCACCTCCTCCTCTCCCTGTGCGCCTCCTCCACCTCCTCCTCTCCCTGTGCGCCTCCTCCACCACCTCCTCCCATCCCAGTGCGCCTCCTCCTCATCCTCCCCGTCGCCGGCCGCCGCCCCCACCTCCTTCTCTCCCAGTGTGCCTCCTCCTCCTCCTCACCGTCACCGGTCAGCCCTCCGCCCTCCTTGATTTGTTTTTTCTTATTATTTTTCTCATATATTTTTCCTCTGTGGTTTGTTTTGCGGTCCAAGAGCGATTGAAGAAGACGTTTTAGGTATGGATCGGTGTTCTTTCTTTACCTTGAGTACTTGTGTTCTTGCGTGAGGTTTGGATATTTGAGTGTATAGTATTAGTTGAATCTAATTTTTTTGTGCTTATTATAAATTGATGGCAATTCTTGTTACCCTCTGTTTGCTATGGATGTTTAATTAAGCTTTGTGGTGTATAATATCCTAAAAGTAAAAAACAAGAATAGAATGAAAGGGTAGAACACTTTTTATGTAATTTATCACTACATATTTGATCGATTTATTACTTCGATGTCTTGTATAATGTAATATCTAGTCTTCATTTCATATTGCTATTTTTCAATCATTGTACTTAATGTTTGCTTTTTTCTGTTAAACTGGCTACCATGACATTTCGATAAAATTTATAACTCATTTAGATTAATCTAGTTGATGCATTTTCTAATTGATCCATGTTTTATTTCTTCAAACATGTATTATAGATGGATGATGCTAGAAGGAAGAGAAGAATGGCCCTTATCAGGACAGGCGCTTACTTAGCTAGTTTGCTGTTAGTGGTATATGCTTGTAGAAAATATAGAAATAAAAGGAGAGGAGTAGAGTATGCTCCAGTTTTACCTAGAAATATTGTAAGAAAGAGCTATTTAAATGGTATTTACCATAGAAGTGATATCAACTGTGTGAAGATGTGTAGGCTTAGAAGAGCTCCTTTTTTCCACTTATGTGATACTTTACGCACAAGGGGTTTGCTTATAGATACTTTCCACGTGTCCGTTGAGGAACAAGTTGCCACATTCCTTCATACAATAGGACACAACAAGAGGAATCGTGTAGTTGGTTTTAACTTCAAACGGTCGGGTGAAACAGTTAGTCGATATTTCCATAAAGTTCTTCACGCGATAGGTGAACTTCGCCAAGATGTCATTAAGCCACCATGTTTGGAGACCCCGGCGAAGATATCAGGAAGTCATAGATGGTTTCCTTGGTTTGAGGTAAAAACTGATTTTATATAAATCTAACTACCGTGTTAAAAATGTTTGATGACCAACACTAGTTATGTTTAAAGACCCATGTGTCATTGGTGATGTGGTGATGGTACATCAGTACTATTATTTATATTTATACTTAGTTGGGTAGTGTATCTAGTTTATGATCTTTTTTTTAAGCGTACCGAGTCTTAAGAGAGTTTAACATGGAGCTAGAGATTCAAGATCCGATACCGATCCCAGGCCGAGATTTGGTCAACCCTCCATTCGATACACAGTAAACGAAGACGGAGACTCATATACGACCACATCCTATCAGTTTCAGTAGGAGCATCTTATTTTATTGCCCCAACAATCCGAGTCTTTGAGCATAAATTTCAGAAAATTTTCTTTTCACCCAATGAATCATCGTGTCTGAACAGTGTGGGGGGTGTGGACCTGAGCGCCAATCGAGCTAGGATGCAATAGGACCAAGGTAAGTGTGAGATCTAGCATCTGTAACAGAAGGGCGTGATGAACTGACGATAATCCTATAGACTTAAGAATCCATGTAGCCAGTAGCCACTTCCAGTCGGCTACAGACCACCGTACGGGTCGAGCCAGCCGTCTCCCACGTCGGAGCGACGATGGCTGCGCACCGCCTCGGACACGAGGCTCACGACGGCCGGCGATAACGGCGCTAGGCAGAGACCTCGCCGGCGCAGAGCCGCCGTCGCGCCTTCTTCTCCGGCGTCCTGCCACGCAAGCTCAAACGACGTGAGAAAACGATGCGCCATGGTGCATCTTTTTTTTTTTCCTGAAAAGTTCGTCATGTTGCATCTTGCAAAGAAAAGAAGGGAAAAAAATTTCTTGCAGTTGCAGGAATTGATCTTCTAGTATAGTATATGTGAGGTCATGCAATCACAGAAGCAGAAACCAATACTTGCTCTGGCGCAGAGGAACTTATCCCGGTGTAGGGAGCAGTCAGAATCTGCAGGGAGAGAACAGAAAAGAGATCAATAGCCAGCGATGAGAAACTGCAATCTGCATCTGAACATGCAGAGCACGAAGCATCATCCTCCAGCCACTGGCTGGACTCAATGGTGCAGCTGCTGACCACCTGGATTTGCTCGTGGAGGTGCCTAATGCAGGTGGCTGCTTCGTGGAGCACAGATGCGGTATCCGTCTGCGGGTAGATTAAATCATCAGATTCAGAAAGGATAAAACTTTTAAGAACTTAAGGCAGGTCATATGTCGTCATGGTAATGTATGAACTCTAAAGACAGAGAGATTCGGCATCGACCTTGCCGTAAGGAGAAACTAGCTGCTGCAGTGCTGTGATCTTGTGGCCCAGCTTCTGGCTTCTCTTACATGGTGCCTGTAAGGTGATACGGGGTCAGAGATTAGATTATCGTAAACGACAAAAAATTACGGTACACAACGGTGGTAGCATATTTAGATCAACGGCGTCAGATCAACTCAAATTCACCAAACGCTAAACAACTTAAAAAAAACTGTCCCGGTGTACGGTTCCACGGCGTGCAAAGTGTTCATTTTTCGTGTGACCCAAGCGTTGAATCGAAGTGTACTGCCACTCCGTCAGTCGGTCAAGCAATAATTTTTTATTTTTAACACTTTTGAAATAGATATTTTATTTTTAACCCCGGGTCAAAAGTTTTTTTAAATCTAACCTTTTAGCGCGCCGCCCCGTACGACAAATTCATCTTCTTGCTATTAGCGGATGGCCTAGCAACAGTATATCTTCTTGCCGCTAAGCGGATAATGATATAAGACCGCCCTTGTCATTCTATCGGTAGCCATGGAGCCGCCAAATGCGTGTGGCAACCTCTGCTGCAAGCCGGGGAAGAAGTGTAGCGGTACAAAAGAGTTAGATTCTGAAATTCTTCATCAGGGATTAAAATTAAAATAATTTTTTAAAAAAGGTTAAAAAATAAATTTTTTTGGTCGGTCAAGATCCTATCGGCATCCATCAAAGGGAAGCAGACGCAGCGTCACCTTCAGATGCTGATTTCTTGGCCTTGCGCTGCTCTGCAGCCGGTGCTGTGGACTGTGTGCTGTTGCTGTGGCCGTTGTCTTCAGCCTCTTGGAGCCCCTGAAGCTGCTGCCGTCACCGGTCATCGGCTCCCCAGCTGCCGTCCATTTCACCAAATGCTGACAGAGGCAAACACCCCGACAAACTTGTCATCGCAAATTTCACAGCAAAATTAGCTTGAGAATTGAGATCATCTAAAAGGTTCGATGGCTCCACGGTTTTCAAGAAAGTAAAGAGAGAATTACAGTAGCAGTGGTTGGCTGGGTGTAGCTCAACTGCGCAAACGCGAGCCTAGCGTTGGCGTTGTAGACCGAGCTCTCTCCTACTCCTAGTTCATCAGCGAGTAGAAGTCAGTAAAAAGTAACGAGAAAAGAATCTTTTGGTCAAAAAATACAATAGAAAAGGAATCCAATTATAAGTTACCCCTGAAAAAAAAGCAGCACAAAACGAGCTACCTGAATTGCTCTCTGAACTGCGGGTGGAGAAGAACATCGGTGGCTGAAGACTCTGAAACGACGACGAGAAGCTCAGATGGTGGTGGCACAGGTTGCAGTCCGTGCCGAGCCTACTCAAAGAGAAAAAGTTCAGTCACTGTTCAAGTAATTAGGAGGAGAGGCGGTAATTAAAAGCTGACCACCACTGAGACCCAACGCTTACATCTTGTCGAAACCTACGGCTCCGGCCGTCGAGTCAGACGATTCACATTTCACTGCGATTGAACAGACCCGTCGATAAATATCGCGTAGCATGGAAAGGTATGGAGACTGCATCGGAAGACGATGGCGTACGTACCGTACTCGTCGCCGAACGGCAGCAAGAGCGAGGACGGTTCAGAGCAGTTCCACATTGCGCTATGATCAAACTCTGAGCACCGGATAATGGCAGGTTTTCACCGGCTAGGAAAACAAAGCACGCAGTCCCGGTCAGGAAAACAAATATCAAAGTTCAGAGAAAACAAGAAGCGGAGTATACAGTTATGAAACAGCGTCAAAGATGGTTTCAGCATAATATATGAGAATTCAAGAAAGCATTGGCTTCCCAATTCCCATCATTCACCACCACCCAGAAAAAAAAAAACAACGAGATCAAAGAGTATGAAAGATGAATCAGTGGTTCACTGGTTCAGTACCCCATGGAGCAGGCGGTTGCGTTGCTCGATCGATCGATCGATCGCAAGAGAGACGACACCACGGGGGAGGAGAAGGTCGGGCCACGGCAGCCGCCAGGCGCGGTGGTTAAATACGAGAGCTCTACTGCTGTGCTACGCGCGCGCGTGCGTTTGCGCTTAAATGCCGCGTGCGTCGCTTGCTTGGCCTTCCTCCTAGCTGCTGCCGTTTTCACTCGGGCTGCTGCTAATTATAAGCTCGGAGTTTGCCGGAAGCAAAACACATGAGAGAGAGAGAGAGAGAGAGAGAAAGAGAGAGGACGGCTGGCGAATCATGCCAAGAAGATCAACGGAGCCCACGGGATCAACGGAGGAGGTCAGGAGATAGCTCCCATAAATAGCACTGATTAGGAGAGAGCTTACCTGACCCTCAGATTCAATAAATAATTTCAGGTCCGGCCGTTCATGGCCGTTTCATCCTCTCTGTCTCTCTCTCTCTCTCTCGCATCGTTCATCACCTTGACTTGTTACATGAAGACATGATTAGCACTGCTGATGCATGATAGGCTCATTACTAATGCAGTATTACAGAGTACAGATGGCGTTATGATCCATTAGTATTCTACTGCTTGGGCTGCCCGACTGTGGCAGCATCCTGTGGCGAAAGAAAAAAAAACGCTTTTCTAGAAGAGGAAAAAAAATGGTTTTGCACTGGAGTCTGGACGACTCTTGTCTGGTTGTCTCTCCTGCTGCCGTGGCTGAATCAGGTTGACCAGTGTCCGACTCCGACCCCTCCGGGCTCCGTGGTGTTTTGTTTATCCTGCAACGATGGATCAGCTCAACTGTTTCGGGTACAATGTTTGCGAAGGCGACGAACCAAACGTCTGTCATGGCCGGCCGATTGTTTAAAGCTTCGAGCTCAGCCTGCCTTTCTTTCACGAGACATCGCAGCTAATGACGCGCCAAAGACAAAGCTTCCCTGGCGTAGCGTAGAAACGTATTAGAGCATACCTCCCTCTGCCCCCAACATATTAGAACACTAAAGAGTTACCAAGCGGTCCCTCTATAATCACTCTATGATACTGTAGCAGATATAAGGGAACCGTTGGAAGAAGAAAAATCTTTAAGTATAGTAATTATAAAAGAATTTTAGAGAAATGGATAGAAATAACGACATTAGTATTTTAGAGGAAAAATATATAGGTTGGGACGCTCTAATCACCACGGACCCTGAAATTTATCTCCAGCTTCTGAAATCAGCGTGATGGACCCTGAATTAAGTTAGGACGGCTGGAAGATTCGATCTCCTTACTTCCTGGCCAAAACTCAGCAGCGTACGCATTTTGCAGTATCCAGATTACTCGAGAGAATAACTTGTACGTGTCTTAGGCAAGAAAAATCTCACGTTGGCAGCCAGAAATGTAACCACGTAGGTTTTCCTCTCTTGTCCAGACTCTTAATTCAGCATTTCCACAGCATAATGGCGTGTCAAGAGACATCATGCCGTTCAGCAGTTATAGTAAGATGAAAGATCCTTCATGCCATCTAACAAGCCCGATAATAAGATGCAAGGAGCCAACAGATTGACGCCTGCCATCTCAACCCTAGTAGGAAAAAAAAAAGGTATAGACTTCTAATTCCAATACCAGAGAGTTTTGCGATCTTTGATTTTTTATGACGATCATGGTAATTTATGGCTAGCTCTAGGCAAAGCTTTGTCTTCACCCATGCCGTCTTTGTTATCTATAATAGTTCCCGCTGATGAAGTCACAATGCAAGTGCTTACATCCTTTATCTGCAGATCAGGCAGCAAATTGTTTCAAAGTCATAGGCAAGATAAAGAATGCACAACTTTGACTTGGTATGTGCTCATCACAAAGATTGATTCGTCAAAGGACAAAACAAGTGCTGTTGCAGTCTCAATTGTTTTAAAACTGCCAATCAAGTTTAAGGTTGCAAGTGATTCAACAGTGCTAAATGACAGAAGACACATGCCCCACATTGACTAGAGTGCCTATTGTATCAACCACTCTGTGTTAACCTACTGTTATGCACATAAGGTGCAAACAGAAAAGGGCAAATGAACTAAATGTCATGATTCGGATCATCAATCTTCTGCATAGAAAGCTTACATTTGGCTGTTACTGCTAGAAGAATCAGGAATCATCTATGTGGCAGGTGAAACCATGCTTATTTGATTTAAGCCTCCAGAACTCACAACAGTGCTCCTCAACTCAACTAGGAAATGGGCCACACCAAGAACTCTTCTTGCCTTCCCCCCCACACTTATGGAGGCAGACTAGTGACCAAGGAAAACAAAGCAGGAGGAAATCGGTTCCCAGTTCTTAAGTTCTATGGTAAATAATACCTTCCCATTGAAAATTATTTCACCAAAGTAAAACTGCGCCTAGATATTGCGAGCACAACTCACCTAATTAATAGGTAACATACAGGAAATATCAAACACAGCAGGTGCATCACAATCACAGCTAGAGATGCACAGCAGAAAGCAATTGTATTTAATATAGCAAGGATATCGCGTGCAAACAAATTCATTTAACCTCACATGGAAAGTTGAAAAATGCAACCCAGTGCACCAGCTGCCAAGTTACCAGGTTAAATACAGATATAAGGCTGAAAGCCACCGCAGAATATAGTGATTTTTTACATTTCAAACAAAGTTTAACTTAGCAGTAGCAATTTTGAACAAATTATCAAACTTGAAGAAAGCATAGACTAACACAGCAGTCATAGACAAAAGCAATTCAAAACCATATTTTTTATGCACCAAGGATACACGGTTCTGGAAGATATGACAACAAACTAAATGGAGAATAAAAAAGCTCAAAGATGATATATAAGATAAGGTGTTTCATTGTGAAGCACTTGGTTTTTAATGTAATATTGGTAAGAGAATCTTACACAATATGCAAAGAAATAGTTGCTGGAGGCTTTTAGTAACTAAACGAACTAAAAGGCAAGTGATAGAGCAGTTCAGATGTCTCGATCAGGATAGACTAAACATGTTAGAGGCAGTTCAGATGATTACCAGAAATAGTAGGCCTTTGGTAACAAGCATAGACTTAAAAGTACTTTAAAGAGTTGGTAGAAAAACCTAGTTTTGGTTGATTCCTTTAAAGACACTAACTCGGTCTCCAAGCAATTCTCCTTAGCAAGTAATTCACATAATCAATGGTTTTAGCTAATATGTATTCGCGTTATGAAAGATTGAGATGCCTCCCCTGAGAGTTTTTAGTACAAGCAACCACTAACTAATTCATGCAACGCAAATCTATCCATGATTTCAAGTTTTCAGCATAATTTATCCTTCTTTACATATACAAGTTCCAGTACTGTTCAAGTTTCACAACCATCATGCTTCCACCCCTTGCTTTACATATACAAGTTCCAGAAGAATTCAAGTTTCGCAATTCTAACACATAAACAAGACATACATATACAAGCTCCAGTACAATTCCAGCTTCACAATTCTAACAAATAAACAAGACAAAAGGTATGGACAAAAATATTGGCAGGCACTTAGCTCATGCATTTGTGTTATATACCCATATTCAATTTGCATCCAAACAAAATGCTCTATAAAAATGGTATAAGTTCACAGAATGAACTACATTTAACTCAAGAAAAAGATTATAAGTTCAGCATTGAATAAATATCCCATCTCAAAACCCAATGGGTACACTGTATATATCATGCCAGAAGCAAAGTATAGAGCATTTCTCATCATAACAAAAGAGACAGCTTAAACAACCACCAGCGATGTAAGATCGATCTTTATTACTTCTGCTTCTCGAATTGATGTATTGCTTCCACCATCTCGCTGCAAGCGCTAGAAAGGCATTACCTTACACTTTTACAGGTGTGGCAGGACCATTGACAACGTTCCTGCGCACCACCCTGGGCCCTCCGCCATTGCTGCTCACCTTCGAGCCATTGGCACCATTCTCATCGCCCATGATTAAATCTCGAAGGCCCGAGCTCAGGTCCTTCTCCCTCCTCTCCTTCTCCTTCTTCTTGGCCCTGGCCGTGGCGGCCGCGAGCGGCTCGAAGTGGTGCCCATAGATGTACTCTGCGGAGTAGCCGTCCTCGTCGTCAAAAAGCATGACGTGGCCATGCCACTCCCAGACGCGGTACTCCCCCCCGGCCTCATCGTGGAAACCGACGCACACGTGGTGGTCTCCGACGGCCACGGATTGGCCCGAGTTGGGCTTGAGCAACTCCTCCGCCTCCCCGGCGTGCACGAGCCGCACGATCTCCTTCTCCAGCTTGGCCTCCTCCCTCGCCAGCGTCCGCCGCCGCCTCGCCTCCGCCGAGACCTCCTCGTCGGAGCAGCCACCGTCCTCACCCTCTTCATCGTCATCGGAGGCAGCCGCTGCGGATAGGGCCGCGAACTCGTTGAGGAGGAAGTCGTCGAGGTCCTGGGTGAGGAAGGAGTTGGTGTCGAGGAAGGGCGGGCGGAGCTGGACGCGGCTCATCAGGTTCTGGAGGAAGAGCGCGTCGACAGGAGCCGGGGAGGAATCGCGGCCGGCTCCGCCGCAGGAAGGGCGAGAAGGCGGCGGCGGCGAGGCCATGGGCGGCGGGGTAGGGTTTTGGGTTTGGTACTTTGGGTTTGGGGGGACTGCGTGCGCAGGGGAACGGGATTGCGTGGACGCAGCAGCAGAACCGCAGAAGAACGCGGATGAGAGCGAGCACCTGACAGCAAGGCGAGACGAGGAGATATTTTTGCTCTTCTATTCTTTTGGGTTGGGCCGTAGATAGAATATTTCATGGCCTACCTCAAGGCCCATAATACATGACTACTTTTTTTTTTTTGGGGGAGGGGGGGGGACTATGCAACTACTTCGTCCTTGTTTGTTTCAGATTAAATTAAATAAAAATTTATCATTTTTCTATAAGCCAAATGGTATAATATTTTGTAGTCTTTTTTGTGGGGTTTCAAATAGTTCTTATTAGAGTTCGTAAAATAATTATTTCATAATTTTTTGAATTTTTAAAAATATTTTTCGAGTGGGTCATAAATTTGCTACCGTAAAACTCAATTTTAATCTGAAACAATCAAGGCCTTTAGCAAGCACTCTGCAGTTTGCCCTCGTCTCCTAACGTAAAAATGAACAGGTTCTCAAACTACGTACAATGCTACAGTTTTCCTCTGAAGTGATGTAGAACAGATTTGATTCTTATGTAAAAGCACCTTTCAATTATTGTAGACAAAAAAATTATTATGCTCCATATGGCCTTGCCATATCCGACGGTTGAGCTAGATGTTGTCTCAAGGCTCCAGCAACAGCTATATCCCCTTCAAGCAACAGCCATATGGCCTTGTACATTTCAGCTTAGAGTAGCGTAGCGTTTCACTGTAGCAAAATTTATCTTTTTTATATAGCCTATCTGGTGCAATAATTTGTAATGATTTTTCTCAGGTTTTTAGTAGTCCTATTAAAGATTCTAAAACTGTTTTTAAATTATTTTTTTATAACATCTAAATCTGTTTTTAAAAACTCTCAAATTTTGATACAGTGAAACGCTACGCTACGCTAAGCTGAATTGTACAAGGCTATAACGGGTGGTCTTGTACGATCATCTCTATGGAATGTACAAATTTTCCCCCTCTATATAGGTTGGCTATTGAGTTTGATAATAGAATTGGCTCTTCATGCAAATATGATTTGTTTCTCTCTCTTCCACATCAGCTACATATTAGAGACGGCCAACAATTGTACATGCCTTTATTGTTGTTTCTTTTGCTTGTTGTGGTTGTGTTCAAGACTACAAGTAGCGTATGTGTTTTTTTCAACAGAAAATAAACGAGAGGGCAGGTTGTGCTTTGCGATGCAAATTTGTATGGAGTACTATTCACACTATTACGAATTTAACTTGTATGGAGTAGTATTCACTATTCTCATCATTGAAGAGAGTTAATTCATAGGGGATAAGCCGCAAAGCAAGGAGCGTCACAAAAACTGAACTCCTTATGGAGACATGACTATAAATATCCTCTCAAATAAAGAAAAAAAGAAGTCGTATATGAATAACAAAAGAAAAGAAAAGAAATATCATATTAATGTCTACCGAGAAATCAAAACCAAGTAAATTAATATGGCGCCCCCGAAACATTAGAAAAGCCGAATACATTTTTAGAAAAAGAAACATGTATTCGTCTATGTTCCTAATGTTTCAAGGGTTGATTTCCCAGGCAGAGCGCCGTAAATATTAGATTCCAAAACTTGTATGGAGACGGAGAAAAAAAAAATCTCTTGTGTAGTTGTGTTGATCCATCTCAACGTGGGAAGTCAACCACAGCGGGGAGTTCCACGGCGAGCCCCAGCTTGGTGCGGCTCGGCTCCTCCTCCAACGCCGGCACGTTCAGGTCGAGCACCAGCTCGGCCGCCGCCGCCGCCGCCTTGCCGTCGTCCTTCGGCGCGAACCCGAGGCTGAGCCCGAGCCCGAGGCCGTCCGCCACGACGGTACGGTGCCGGCGCATGTGCCCGCCGAGCGCCTGCCCGACGGCGAACTCGAGGCCGCAGATGGAGCACCCGTGCACCTTGGGCTTGGCCTGCGCCTCGGCGGCGCCGTCGGCCAGGCGCGGCTTCTTGTGGCTGGCGCGGTGCCCGCCGAGCGCCTGGAAGGACGGAAACTGCCGGCTGCAGGTCTTGCACTCGAACACCCTCTCCGGCGCCGGCGACGCGACCCCGGCGCCGCGGTGGTGGTGGCAGGAGAAGAGCAACAGGATGCGCGCCATGTCGCTGCTGTCCAGCAGGCTAACCACCTCCTCGGCCTGCTGCTGCCTCGACCTCTTGCCGTTAGCCATCGAAGAACCAAACCAACACCAACCAGGCAACCAGCACGAAGAAACAAAGAGGATGAGCCGGGCTAGCTCTGACCTCTGAGTTCGTGGAAGCCCGTCTGAATGTGAAAATGCTGAGGAGCATCCGGCGCGTATTTTAGCCGGGGGAAGTCTACATTTCCAGTGCAATAATCAACGCACTTGCTGAGCTGAGCTAGCTGATCGATCTCCTTCCTTAATTAATTGAATTCTAAAACAGAGTCATGTCAGCTTCAGCCTCTGCCTTAATTTGCTTCGGATAGGAAGCAAGCGAGATTGCTATATTCAGCGTAACGTCCTGGTGACGAGTGACGACTGCCGACACGCGCGGCGGCGGCAAAGCTAGCCGCCGCCGGTCGCCGCTCGGTGAAGCCATTTGGTCGCGCTCCGAGCTGGAGGGCGTTGTTCTCAATGCGTTTGTCATCTTGCACCGTGCGCGCTCGCGCATGCAGTGGCTGCGCGAGCATACGTACGTACGCGAGGTCATTTTCCATCGCGTTCCAACTTCCAAGTGAGCTCGTAGCTTATCGGATTGGGAGCGCTGCCGTCGTTGATGGGCTCGATTGGAAACCTCGGCAAGTAACTGACGAGCAGCGAGCGAGCGAGCTCTCGAAGCCTGATCAATTCGTGAGATTAGATGACGACGCGGGCGCCTTTCGGTGAGAGAGACGTACTTCCAATTGTATGCTCCGATTCCTTCAGGTAATGCCCCTGTCATCGTTACGACTTACGAAGTTAACTAGAAGAGTACTAAACAGAGACGTGGGTTCCGGGTGATAAGCATTGCGGGTTTGTTCCCTCGAGTCAGAGTTCCCGCTGCCACAAAGGACAAAACGACATCCAATATATCCTGCCAAATATGAATTAAGGTGGTTGTAGATTTGTCTTCGAAGTTTTCTGGTATGCGGCAAAATCTTAAGGGTTTTCTTTTTCAACTCGTGCAAGCTATTTATGGTGGATGTCTTCGGTTCTTGGAAGCGGCGATTGTCGAGCTTTCCAAATGCAACGAAGGTATTGGTTGGTTTGGCCCTCACAAGGGATTTAGTTTCAGAAATGCTTCTGGCTGGGCGTCCGATCCGTCGAATGCCCGGCCCAGCCCACGGCGTGCAGCGGGAAGCGACTACATGCGCCCAGCTTGCCAGAGCTAGCTAGCTTTGCACCATGTGCGTGTGTTTGCCCAGAGCTAGCTAGTTGCTCCACCGTGTATTTCATTTTTTGTTATTTTCTTTTTCTCAATTTTTCCCTCGAGACAAAGTTCCCGCTGCCACACAGCGGACAATGACATCGAATATATCCTACCAAATATGAAGGGAAATTCTTCTCTACGGATCCCGTCCGGGCGGGATCCGGACGGGATCGGTCTCCCACGCGCCACATGGCATCCCGCGCCCAGTGCCCCCTCCCCGCGCGCTGTGCAGAGGAGGAAGAAGGGAGGACGAGGAAGGAAGGAGGAGGAGGAGCTGACCTCGCCGTCGAGCTCGCCGCCGGCGTTCGGGTTAGGGTTCGGGGGGTTTGGGTTAGGGATTTTTGTGTCCTTGGGGAGGGACGTCGAGGAGGCGGCGGACCGGCGGTTGGTCAGGGTTGGGTGAGGGCGGCGGCGGAGGCAGCGGCGGCGGCATCGCAGAGCGAGCCGGGAGCAGCGGCTAGGCCGCGATGGCGGGAGGACGCGCCGTCCCGTCCGTTAGGGTGGGCGGGGTGGCACGGCAGACAGGCGGAGGCGAGAGGCGGGCGAGGCGCCATCGGGCAGGGTGGTAGTGGAGGTGGCGGGGAGGTGGTGGGCGTGCGAGCACTCTTGGCAGCAGATCTGGTGGCGGCGGGGAGGTTGGCTCGGCGGAGCGGCTGCGGTGGCGGTCTGTTGGCCGTGGAGGAGGAAGGAGGCAGCGGAGGAAGGGGGAGGCGGGGGAGCGAGCGAGCGAGGCGGAGGGGGAGCGATCCCGTTCGGGGGGGGAGGGGGGGATCCCTTCCCTCAGTAGCCCCCAATATGAATTAAGGTGGTTGTAGATTTGTCTTCGAAGTTTCCTGGTATACAGCAAAATCTTAAGGGTTTTCTTTTTCGACTTATGCAAGCTATTTATGGTGGATGTCTTCGGTTCTTGTAAGCGGCGATTGTCGAACTTTCCAAATGCAACGTAGGTACATAAGGGATTTAGTTTTTGTGTCCGTATTTAGCAATGTACTCTTTGTTATACTATTGTTGGTTAGCGAGTAGCTTGTTATGGCAAAGTTGTGTTTCTAAAAAAATTGATGAGCTAATACTCATGAGGAACACCAGAAAGAGATAGGTTTCAGTTTTTTACAAAAAATCAATTGAAACCATCGAAACTGGTTTAAACTGAATCGGATGAATTAAAATAATTTCAAATTTCAGATAAAAAATTCATAAAAGTCTAATAATTTACATAAAAATAATTTTCTTACAAAAGTATCAATTGACGCATGGTTTTAGCGTATTTCAATGGCGCAACACAGGACATGCACAGTACCTAGGGTAGGGCAAGCACATTGCTCGTGTGCTGTGTATGCCAAGGCGTGTGTATGAGTGCGAGAAGAAGATTGAGGCAATATCCATGATAGATAGACTCCATGGAGTCAGTGCTCCATTTCTTATTGCTGTTGGATTTCATCAAGATTCGTGCACACAAAGTATATACATGTAAAACAACATTGTCATTTACCATTTAAAGGTGTAAATGCAATAAATACACAATTAATTGTTTCAAAACTAGATACGGAGCACGGACTTTATGGAGTCCCAAATATTTTCAATATATAGAAAACAGAATGGGACTTCATGGAGTCAGTTCTCCATTTCTTGTTGCCATTGGATTTCATCAAGATTCGTGCACACAAAGTAAATACATGCACAACAACATTATAATTTGCCATACAAAGGTGTGAATGCAATAACTGCACAATTAATTATTTTCAAACAAGGTACGGAGCACAGGCTCCATGGAGCACCAAATACTTTTACTATATATATATATATATATAGGGGGAGGAAAGCTAGTGTGCACCCGGGAGCACGGATCTCTCCATGCTCCCAACGCGTTTTCGAAATCCGAGATGTCTAACAACTGATCCGAACCATTGATCTTGTTCGTCTCACTGAAATGTAGCCAGTGACCAAGTTTTGTATTTTTTGAATTTATTTACTATTTGTTTTCTATTTTAAAAAATTAAATCAACTTCAATTTGCTTCCAATAATTAAATCAACAATTTCAGAAGCTAAAGTTGCCTGCTTCTCTCACTTGATTATTCCAGTTGTTAAAGCGAAAACGCAGTGCGTATCTCGCCGTTGACAAATTGCCTGCAAGCTATATTGAAATGGGGAGTCAAAGCTTTAAAATACAACATATCCAACTCAATTCAGCCGTACCTATTCTGCTATATATGTTCTGTACATGGTAGGTGGTGGGATACAGGAGTTGAGAAGTAAGATTCTTTGGTTTAATTCCATACGAGTCTGTTATAGAGCAACTTATACCCCTAGTGATAAGAAATAGACATATTTTATATAAATAAACAACTTTTTCAATAGATTAACCGTAACATAAATCTCAAATTAACATGACCCGTATATAATAGTGTATATGTGTTTTATAATCCGTTATATACATACTTTTAGTTAAGAACTAATCTATGCATGTCTTTTCTATCTTTTTAATATAAATAAAAATTTAAATTAGAGTTCTTAATAGACTGCTAATTCAGCACCATTGGAATTAGCACCACCATGGCACCGCTTTCAAACATTCAAATGTAACCCGTCACTCTCAATGCTCAATGCATCCTTTGTGTAGGTTGTTTTTACACATGCCACACCGTATTGTTTCATGGGGAAATCCCCTATGTGCCTGAAAATCTCCAGTTTGCCATCCAAGATTTCTCTTCTCTTTCATACCATCGTTTCAATTTTTGTTCTCCTCGATGCCGTTGGCATCCACTCCATTAATATAACCCTACTTTTGACGGTGTTGGATGTAAAATAGAAAAGAAAAAACATATATTATATACGAAAAATACCCTCTTTCTCTCAACTAATTCTCATTTCTAGAAGAGTAGGTGAACCACAGGCGGTAGTCCTTTGGCGGTGACGCCGCCCTCCCTACCGCCCATCTTGTAACCTCCCCAGGGTGTCTCCCTGCGCATAGTGCCGCCTCATGGATCCACAACAATATGGTTGTCGGGTATGGGCCGCGTCGGCAATCGCAACCAGCGCCATCTCATCTCAACCCTCCGCAACCCAGGCCTACGCACGACTGCTCCGACACCACCTCTATCTCTGCTGCTGTGTTTTAGGTGCTTGCGCCATCCCTTCGCACGCTCGCTTTCTAGTTTATGTCTAATATATTGGTCAAGTTTGTCATCATAAAATCATGCATTCAAATAGTTGATAGTTATTTGATGTCCAATCAATAGTGAAAATCTTTTGGCTCGAGAAAAAAGAGACGAGACGACGAGAAAAATGGAGGAGCATATCACCGGCCAAAGCTCATCGACCCCCTTTCTCCTCTTCTCGTCTTAAAAATTCAGGTTTTTGTAAGGATCTAGTTTTCTAGTGGTAGATGACTTATGTCACAGTAGACAATTGTTTACTATTGTAATAAATTATTACTATACGCATCGTGATGTTTATGTTTGGTGATTTTTTCGGCAGTGTCTTTAACAAGGTTGGCCTAGAAAGTGCAAGGAGATAACATCGTAGACGAAGAGAGATCCCGCGCGAGCGACTGCTCAGTACGTAGTACGTACGCAGTGACGCCCTCCTAACAAATTATTTATGGTTTTCTAAAAAAAAAAATTTATTTATGGCCAGGGCGCAAGTTGCCGCAGCTTTCAGCTAAGGCAGTTGGGATTCAAGAATATATTGACATGATAGTCCCTGTGTTTGCCTTCTTTCCCCAAACAAAAAAAATGTTCATGGTGCAAATAGTCGAGTTATTCACACCTTTTTTTATAAAAGAGTTATTCATGCATACTTCCTATTTATCGATGTTTGGTGTATTCTGTTTGACGGATCGAGAAATGCATGCCTGCAAATCGCCCATTTTAAAATAACGTTAAAAAAAAACTCTTTTCCGGTCTAGCTGGCTTGGGCCAAATGCGTACGTCACCTTGCGGAGGAAGAATACGCATTCTCATAGGGGGGAAAAAATTATAAGATGCCGGTACACTAATTGCCGAACACGAAACAAAATGCAGGTTGTTTTTGGGTTTGTTCCCTTGGAACTGCTCTGTCTACTGCTGCGTCAGCAGGTGCACCGAACCTAAGCGAGCGTTCAGGCCGGCCGTAACGCGGCGCCTGTCATGCCGTGATCACACGCGCGCGCACTTATACTAACTACTCGCTAAAAAAACAATGTTCCTTTTCAATTACAGTCGTCGCTAAGCTGCTCTCTCTTCACTAATTAATCTAGTGATCACAACTTGGATTAAAAGTTTAAAACGTCGCAAAGTGCGCGTTTCAGAGGGGTAAAGCATAGACTGGCGCGCCTGCTTCTTGTTTCCGCGTGTGTAAATAGATCCAGCGACGTCTTGCTTACTGAGTTGCCCGTTCAGTAAGGCTGCGAAAGGGTCGGCTCTAAGGTATCTTGATCCACTATAGTTTATTTGTTTGTACAAATAATTTAAAAGATAGACTAAAAATTAAGATTTTACTGTATTTATAATGAACTAGACCGGTCCAAGGACCGGTCTTTTTGCTCCCAAGCTGTTTAGGTCTTTTAGGTGTCCACGGTAGAGAACTGGCCTCGATAATTTATCTGTAACTTCCTCGTAGTGTTTAGAAAATATTTCTGAATCTAAGGAAGTGCCTAGAAAATATTGTTATCTTTAAGTTTTTTAGATAACGAAAAAAGTTTAGCTTCTAAACAACAATATAATTGAAAATAGAGATATTTATCTATTTGACCATTTATTTTTTAAAATCAAAGGACATGAGCTCTGTCAATTCGTTTAGGCCGGCACCAGGCACTGTACAACACCCGCAACTCAACACTACATACCAGCCTAAAGTCGAAACCACAACACGACCCAACACTGCCATGGGAAGATAAATTTGTCCAACAGCTGGCAATGACGAGCAGAACCACAACACACGTAGCGAAGAGCTGCCAACACAGCTCACAAACCGATCCACACAGCACACCAAGCGGAACAATGGCGAGAGGGCGGCGAGGATGCAATGACGAGAGGCTACGATGCATAGACGGGAGGAGCCATTGGGGAGAAGGTCCAACCGTCGAAGCAACTGCCCAACGCTAGATCTGGACACCACTACTAGATTCGAACTCACCGTCCCAGGATCCTGCCTCGCCGCCATCAGGAACACCAACACTCCGTCAAAAAACCACAACACCACTGCAACAAACAACACCTAGAGAGGAGAAGAAAAGAGTAAGGGGGAAAGGAGGGGGTGTCATAGCTGTCACGGAAGAAGGATGGGCGGTGAGGTGGCCGGAGCACCGGGTTTTTGGCAGTGGCATAGAGGTCACTCTCGAGTCATCCCAAGAGCATGTGACTTGTTGGACACAGAACCGGTTGCCCTCTTTTTAATGGTAAATAGCTGAGCCACTATGCATAGACGTTGTCGGGTAAATCAACGTTACATACGTATAATCTCATAGCGTTTTTAATCTCTCTTCTATAGTGACAACATTAGAGTATGTAAGGTGGATTATTTTAAAATAAGTAGTATATTTTTATGACAAAGGACATGCGTTCACAGATCTAACGTGCCCGTAGTTTAAAGGATTTTGTTCGAATAATTATTCTGTCCCTTCTCAACATCGAAGGCAAAAGTAAGATCTAGCATGAACCACCATGTAGCACTTACAAATTTAGTTTGATTAGTTAAAGGATCAAATTACCATGATTTTGAAGGTTTAGGGACCAGGTTCACTCGGTTTTGATCTAAATGACCAATTTAACTCAATATTGAAAGTATAGGTTTAGAGAACCGAGGCCACCTGATCTGCAGGTGTTTTTTAGGTTAGTTTGGCAGCCGCTAGCCAACCTCACTCGAACAGTCTGCAGAATTTTCTTATATTCTGACTTTTGAGTAGAATTGCTTTCTATATGCTGTATGCAAAAGTTTGATTATTTTTCAGTTGGCTTGTAATTAAGAATAACATTATGCTTGCTGACCTTCCCGAACCCCGGGAGCAAGCCGAAGTCAACTAATCTAATAAGCCATGTAAACAACTTCTTTCTGCATGCCAAGTCAACCAATTTCCTTAGCATAGTCACTCTGCTCGGCTGACTCGCATAATAGCCGTAAACTATTGCCTTTTCTATTTTGCAGACGTATACAAATCTCAGATATGTGCAGTCGACTTAGAGTTACCTGCTTGTCCACTTTCTTCCCTATCTCCATCCGCGTCACGCCACCTTTCTTCTCCATCTTCGGTTGTAGTCACTGCGAGGTTCGAGCTAGGATTTAGGGATTCCAACGGTTTAGAGGGATGTCCAAAGCGGCAGCGGATGAACTATGGGGAGGGGCTGGTGGTGGAGCGGCGAGGCGCCGATGGCAGCGCCAAAGCTGTGAATGGTCGAAGGCAGCCAGGCGGCGGCAAAGGAGGGATCAAAGTCGACAACGGGCAGATTAGGGTGGGTGGGGCCCGTCGATGGCGTGTGGATAGGAGGCTGAGTGGCAAGGCGGTGAAAACGTTGCCGGCTACAGGCGATGATCGAAGGCAGTCGGGGGAGGCGGAAGGAGGGGCAGTGGCGGATGTCGAGGCGCACAGAGCGACGACGGCACAAAAGGGGTCAAGATAGGAGAGGGGGATCACGAGGGGAGCAGGGAGGTGGAGATAAATTATGATTGATCTGCGACGTTGGATTTTGATCCAACCATCAGAAAAATCTACTAGGACAAGCCACAAAACGTAGACACATGTGATCGGGACGGTCCCATATGGCCATAAAATATATAGTTTGCAACTGGCATCAGTACATCACCTCCTTGTGTTGTACCTTCAATTGGTCCTAGCAGTAGAAGTAAGTAAGCAGCATTATTCAGAACCGACGTAGCATGCAAAGTCAACCAATTCAAAGTCAACAACAGATGGTTGTTAATCTCGAGTTATCATTGAAATGGATCTTTGGCCTGAAAGAACTTTAGAATTTCTCGACACGGAGTTCTGCGTTGTCAACAACGACTGTAGTCGTAGAAACTGTGCAGGAACACGGAAGCCAACAACGGGCTCAAGACGATAAAACAGCTTAATTTCGATAGCTTATGTTTATGTAAGATGCTTCGGTTCCTTGAAATTCAATATTTTAGCCGCACCTGCATCGTGCAATGAGTCCTGGCTGGAGGATTCTTTTTCCTCGAGCAAATACCGCTGGGACATTCGGTGGATAGGTGAATCCCGCCATTCTAACGGGTGGCAATTGCCTGCCGCACATCTTTAACTATTGTGGCCATTTTTCGCTGAATGGTTTGATGGAATTTAAATTTTTATCCTTTTATTTGGACCGGCAGGAGAAGACTATTTATTTAATTTTAATAAACAAACATTTATTTATTTAAATAAAAATAAAAAAAATTAAAAAATCCTCTGAGATGTCCGTTGCGTATAACCTCGAATTTTCACACAGGCCGTACTTACTTTGGGCCCACCATCCCAAAAAGCCTCGCAGACACTCCACTCACACGATGCCACGTGCCAAACACGGCCCGCGAAGCCCAATTGAACACCCTTCCCAGTCTCGCACGCTCCCTCCCAGTCCCAGAGCGGATCGCCGAATTCAAATTTTCTTCGCCTCTTCTCCTTCACCCCCTGCGCACTCCCAGTCTCACTGTCTCAGACGGCCAGACCCCGTCGCCGAGCCAAAATCCTCCACTGACCACACCTTTTCCTCCCAAGCCTCGCCGTCGAATCCCAGGCTGCGGGGTCCGTCCTGAGTGGCATCGGCGGCATGGCGCAGACGCCGAACCCTAGCAGGAGGTCGTGGGTCGGGCCGCCGCCGCCCCCCTTCCTCACGCCGCGGCCGGAGCGTCGGCACCTCGAGCTGCGGTGGGCGGACGGGGGATCTCAGAACTCCGTGCGCCGCAGCGGTGTCGGCGCGGGCGAGAGGGACCCCGAGGCGAACGTGCAGGTTGTGCTCCGGTGCAGGTGAGGCGCTCCCGCATTTACCCCATCGCTTTAGAGCAGCAGATGAGCTGTAGGGTTGCAATGATCTGTGCAAGTATAGTGGTCACCCCAGGCTCGTGAGAGTAGATAGCTTCTAAGTTCTACTGTTTGGGAGTACTTGCTGTGTAGCACTAATAACTTTGTAACTATGGAGCATTATGCTGCTAGTTCATGTTTCCAAGTGCTAGGAGGAAGCAGTGATGGTCATTTGCGCTTGAGTTTAGTGTCTCGTATGCGTTTGTCTGACTGGTGCGCAATTAGGCCGCTAAGCGAGGAGGAGCAGAGAGCGAATGTCCAGAGCGCCATCTCTTGCAATGACCTGAAGAGGGAGGTCACAGTTCTGCACAACCTATTCAAGCAAGCAGACAAGACATTCACCTTTGATAAGGTAGGCACTACTTACCGGTTGCCTCTATCCATGCTTTGCTGCTTACAGTGCAACCTTTTTTGCGGAGTTCGTAAGGTTAAACAATTTACCGTCATTTAGTGTGATGATTAATCTTAAACAATCAACGCCTTACAGATCACATACCATTACGGTAAACGCTGAAATCATGATTTTGGTTGCTCTTTCTCATAATTTTATTCTTGATGTACATTTTTTTTTCTAAACCCAGGTCTTTGGACCAAAATCTCAGCAAAGGGCAATATATGATCATGCCGTCGCACCAATTGTCAATGATGTGCTTGAAGGCTACAATTGTACAATCTTCGCGTTTGGGCAAACTGGGACCGGGAAAACATATACAATGGAGGGGGAGACGAGGCAGAAGGTACTACTCCAAAAAATGTATATCAGATGAGAAGTTTCTTGCAGTAACTGAATGATTTGCCTCATCTAATTAATCTTTTAGGTGGGTGAATTGTCAGCTACTGCTGGTGTCATCCCAAGAGCAGTGCGCCATATCTTTGATATTTTAGAAGCACAGAAGGCCGACTATAGCATGAAGGTAACCTTCTTGGAGCTCTATAACGAAGAAATAACAGATCTGTTGGCTTTAGAGGACCAAAATAGATTCACTGAAGATAGGCAGAGAAGGTCTATATCTCTTATGGAAGACGGTAAAGGCGGATCAGTGATAAGAGGCCTTGAAGAGGTTGTTGTATACAGTCCTAGTGAGATATATAGTCTTCTGGAACATGGATCAGCTAGGAGACGCACTGCTGACACTGCGCTAAATAAGCAAAGCAGGTTCATGGTCATTTCACTTCCTTTTTTTTCTATGCCAAGAGGTTCCCTTTTATTTTTTATCCCAAGAGACTTCCCTTGGATACTGAGCATTGCTAATTCTGTACATGCAGCCGATCACATTCTGTCTTTTCTGTATACATCCATGTCAAAGAAATAACAGATGGAAATCAGGAACTCATGAAGTGTGGGAGGTTGAATCTTGTAGACTTGGCAGGATCAGAAAATATAGCTCGGTCAGGTGCAAAAGAGGTACATTATTTCATGTCCAGCTGATAAGTGATTACATTATTCGTTCTCCATATTTTGTGCTATTAAGCTGCTTAGTTTAATTGGTGTGCCCATCTTCTACATCTTTTGTTGTTGAATTACTTGTTCAAATTGGTAGAACTGTTTGCTGGAAGCTGATGGAATGATATTCTAGCACCCTACTTAAATAGTTGTAGAACTAACTAGTTAAGGAAGCTGATGGAATTATATTCTAGCACCCCATTCTACCATATAGGAGCGCAGGCCCTGCCATAATCTTCTGTGTGCTTTGTAGCATTATGTCCTCATAGAAAATGAAACCTTTTTTCTTTTTGTTTTTTCTTTTTTTTTTTGGGGTGGGGGGGTGGGGGGTGAGAAGTGTCAGGTAAGAACTTTGATGTGTTGTATGTTGATGTAGCTGAATATTCTTATATAGTACCAATATATTCAATTATACTGTGGTGCTGTTTTAGGATGTTGGGTGTTCTTTTGTCGTGCAAATCTATTTTGAAGTCATTTGTAGCATGGTGATAGGGTAGAGCAAGAGAAGCTGGAGAGATGAATAAGAGCTTATTAACCCTGGGTCGTGTCATTACCGCACTTGTGGAGCATTCAGTTCATGTGCCGTACAGGTAGTTCATGGACTATTTTATTCATTGTGCATGGCAGTAATGCATATTCAATTATTTATTTTGAAACTTGTACCAGGGACAGCAAGCTCACAAGATTGCTAAGGGAATCGTTAGGTGGAAAAGCCAAAACTTGCATCATTGCAACAGTTTCCCCGTCTGTCCACTGCTTGGAAGAAACTCTGGTCACACTTGATTATGCTTATCGTGCTAAAAGTATAAAAAACAAGCCAGAGGTGCTACTTGCCTAATTCCATTCCTGTATGGCGATTATGTTTGAATTTTCCTAATATCCTTGTCACAAACTTACCAATAACTGTAGGCGAACCAAAAAATCTGTAAATCTGTTATGCTCAAGGATGTCTACCAAGAAATGGAAAGAATGAAGCAAGGTCCGCTTCAATCCTCTAGTTCTGCTTTTGGTCTTTGCGTTTTTATAGAATCTCATTAGTATTTTTTTTTTCAGATGTAAAAGCCGCAAGGGAGAAGAATGGAATCTATATCCCTCATGAAAGGTTTGTTCTCGACGAGGCAGAAAAAAAGGTATACATGAGACTCCAGATTTTGTTAATTAAATTTCTTGTGGAACTCCTGCGTAAACTGTTTTTAACATTCACTCAATCTTTTTTACTATATGTTGCAGACAATGAGGGAAAAAATAGAATATCTGGAGCTTAGTCTGAAAAAGCAAAGCAAAGTATAACTATATTCAATTAAAATGTATGAATTATTTTACCTATCCAGGGTTCAACTGACCTGCACCTTTGGTGGTCTGATAGGAACTTGAAAATTTCAAAGGTATGTATCTAGCAGAACAGGAACGAAATTTGGATTTTGAAAGTCAGAATAAAGAGTTGAAGGTGAAGCACTTTGGTGAACTTATTGTTCAGCTCTTTTCTTTATTTGCAAATGCTTTCTGTTGATTGGTTTAAGACCGTAAAGATCTTCATATTTTCTACATCTGCCTATTTAGATGTGCATTGAAAGTTGCAAGAGGGAATTTCTGGATCTCCAAGAAGCTCATTCTAAAGTTAACATTATGCTGAAGGAGAAGGATTTCGTAATCTCAAATTTACTCTTTGCTGGTAAATATGTACTCATGTATTTCTAGCTTGAAGAGCTTGATAGATGAAATAAGCAAAGATCCTTGTCTCTTTGATGTTTCGGTCATTTTAATAACATTTTTTTGAGCAAAAGTATTTTAATAACATTGGACAGAACACTTAATTCTTGATCGTGCAAAGGTTATACGTGGCACCTTGGAAAATGCATCTGAAGATATTTCTTATATGCTGAACAAACTAGGTAAACAACTAGTACAACCCTGTCTAATACTGGTTGCTGCTTACTTTTACTGATCGTTCTTTTTTTGACAAAACATTTATAGAAAGGCAATCAGAAACTGAAGCAGAGAATAAAGGGTTGTTATTTGATTTCCGGTTTCAATTGGTTCACAGTCTTGACCTTCTGCACAACACAGTTGTTGGGTCGATTTGTGAACAACATCAATGTCTGGAGTCTATGAATGAACAGATCAAATCATACTTTTCAGCTAAATCTGAGGTATTGTTAAAAGACTGTTTTTGTATTTTTTATTCAAGATTAGTTTTCCTATCTTAGAACACTAAAATAGTTGCATCATACAACTTCCCCCAGTCAGCCTACCACTTGGAGAGGAGAATTGCGAAGGCCAAAGATATTTATACCTCTGGGGTGCAATGCATGAACACACTTGCCAGTACTCTGCAGCAGCGATCCATTGAAGACTCTGAGCAGATGAAACTGGATATATCTTCTCATTCAGTAGCAGTTGAAAATGTATAGAATAATATAAATTTCAATTAAATATTTGAATCATTGTACAAGACCTAATTACTGTCTATCTTGCAAACAGTTTCTAGCAGTGATGATTTCTGAGGCTGAACATTTACTTAGTGATGTTTTTAAATCTATTCATGAGCTCAAGGAATCCTTAGCCTTTTCTGCTGAACAACAAGAAGTAGTATGTCTCCTTGGCCCTTGCTTTTGTTAGCTCACCTGCCTTGTCACTATGGCACATCTTTTAGTTGATGCTAAAACTCATTCTGAAAACCTTTTCTTGCAGGCACTGCAAAGGAGTCTTACTTCAGCACAAGCCATGTCCAAGACATCAATTGATTTCTTTAAAGATATCAGGGCCCATGCGTCTAGCATCATGAAACTTATGGAACAAAGTCAAAGAGAAAGTTCCTCTCAGTTTCTTGAATTTGAGAAGGGGTTCAAGGTGGGTTGTTTTTGATAGATATCTTCACAGTTAAAGTATGGAACTTTCTGACATCACATTTCTAATAGGAACTTTCTGTTCGAGAGGAGCAAGCTGCTTTTGACCAGATTGCTGGAATTTTAGCAGGCTTGACTGCCAGAAAAAATACAATGGTCAGCTTAGTTATTGCTTCAGCAAAAGTAAGCCTTTTTGTATGAGTTAAGCAATAAATGATTTGTTTTCTAGCAGGTTTCAGAATATGTAGTACAGCTGAATGAGAGATACAGTGAACAACAAAAACACATGATATCACAAATGACCAACTTACAACAAGTTTCAGATGACGGCAAAAAGGACACTGCGGCCTATGCTGGAAAATTAGAGAGCCAAATTGAGAACGATAAGTTGTCACATGCTAAAATCAAAGATCAAATGGAGGGCATCTTGCAGCAGTGGTATTCATCTCACTTGTCTACTTCAAATTTGGTGCAACTCGAATTAGTTAGTCTCTCTTGAAGCCCTTTTGTTTCCATGATTTATTTATGCTGAACAAATGCTTATTGCAGCTTGAAGAAAAGTGGACATTCTGTTTCTCACTGGTCACAGGCTCAATCTTCTTTAGAAGATCTAAACAAGAGCTCGGTTGAGGAAACTAATGATCTCATTGAGTAAGTTGCATTCATGTAGAAAAGTGGCCATGCTGGGTGACATTCTTATAAACCTTTTAGTTTATGATATTTTCACGTTCTTACTTATTTCCTGCATGCAGAAAAAGAACAAAGAGAACTGAACGTATTTTCCAGGAGGCACTGCTGTCGTCTTCACAGAAGGATGCTGAGTTCCGTTCAATTACATCTGATATGTTGATTGCTTCAGAGAGTAACTCATCTACCTAAACCAAAAATTTATTCATTAGATCTCAGAAGATGACATTCTCCTGATGTAGTCCATTTCCTTTTCCAGATTCTCACTTACTGGATCATGAAACTAGAATGAGATTAGAGACTGTATCTTCCTATTTCTCCGATCATTTGGAATTGTTGAATGAAAAACACAGTCAACTCAAGGAATCTGTAACGAAAATGACAAATAACTGTATTGAAAAGGATTATATGGTAAGATATCTCTATGCCCTTTAGACTAGAATCGAAATAGTGAGCTATACAAATACATCAAACTTTTGATGACAGAAATGTCTTTTTAGAACATAAATTTTGTTTGCTCTTGAATTTTTGCTAAACAAATAGGTTGTTTTAAATCATCGCACAGAAACAAATTTTTTTAGAAAAAAAACTGAAATCTCTGGCAGAATGCAACAGAAGTACAGAACCATATCACTATGTACCATATAGACATGCTTAATACTGCTATGTCCGGGAAATAATTACTTTTTGCAAGACCAGTGCAATTATCAATGCAAACCACCTCTGTATCATTCTTGTATCTCATGATTTGTTGTCACTAATGTTGTTCATCTAATTCTAATAGGTTAATAGTCCAATTCAACGTCGTCCACAGGAGTTACTGGTTGGGGCAGGTAGTTTAGAATCAATTGAGGAATTGAGAGTCTCTGTGCCAGATCTAGTGTTGAAATTCAAATCAGAGAACAAGTTGGATGAAACGGACAAAGGAAAGGGATATTTGGATAAATGGACTCATAATCCTAGAAGCCCTCTCATGCCAATCAATCACTATGATGAGTGAAAGAAGTAGAAAATAGTTGAGGAGCTCAAATGTTGTAAAGATGGCAAGATATATTGCCGATTTACCACCTTAAGCTAACATGCATCAAGCTTTACATTCTGCACCAACCTGTAATATCAGAAATGTAGCCTATTGATCTGTGCTATGTAAAGATCAACCGATTCTTTTTATCTATTTTACATTCCAAGATTTCTAATCAATCAGTTGATGAAATGGTTTTCAGAAGGTGTGTTTATTTCTCAATCCTTACGTGTATCATAAGTTCATAACCACAAAAGGATGAGTATGGCAAGCTTTAAAGGTGGAATATGTGTATTCCTCTTGCGACCATCCTTTCCATTTTTTATAAGGGTAATTGGTCCATCACATTATTAACCCTTTTCTCTGCATTCCGCTTATCCAACTTATCTAACTTATTTCCTAACTTTGAGAGTTTGTTAAGGTGGATATAAGAACCATATCTTCTTCTTTTAACTTAGGCTCTTTTCAGCTTAACGACTTAACAGTTTAACGATGTATTTACGTTTTGAAAAGACATATGTTTTGGGTTTTTTGAGCCTTTTTTTTTGTTGTTTTGAAGGTGGGTCCTAACGTTTTAAAAAGCAAGTCAAATGAAATGGATCTGAATCTCGAAACTATCTCGAGAAGTTCTAGAAATTTAGTAATTTTAGTCGTTCAGTCATTCAAATCAACTCAAAAAAAACATGACCTTAATTCTATAAAGCTGTTAGACATACCTTCACATAAAAAGAAAATCAGATTTGAAACCAAATCATTTGTATTTTAACAAGGGTAAGCAAAAAGGAAGAAAAGCTGGGTCATATTATAAAGCAAAAACAAAGATAAGTTTGTAGAGAACAGGCCCTAAGTTCTCTTTTATATATGACATTATAAAGTCGATGTCCCTTTGTTGTCATTGTAATATGTTTTCTCATGCAAACATGCCATTACAAAGCCTTTTTTGGCTAATATACGTTGTGAATACACTGATAAAATATAGTCTGATTGGTGGGGGTCGCCCTACCAGTCTCGTTCCGACATATAACGCTCCACTCGTTTGGCCTTGACATCAATAGTCCTAGTTTCATGTTTCCAACATATGACTTATTTAGTTGGGTTGGCAGTGCGTGCCAACCTACCAAGTTATTTAGGTAGCAAGCGCCTTTTGGTTAATGCACTTGCCGGGGATAAAATCACGGTCCATTGCCATGGCCCACTCCCTGACGGCCCAATCGAACAGCCTCCTAGGGCCTGGCTCACTAGGAGGTTCTATCAGGCCCACGTGCATCCTGCCGAACAGTTTCCTGACTGGTACGGTGCGTAACAGCCTAGAATTCCTGTTTGAGTCCGACTCGAACGGAGTTCTGCACGGCTACGTGAAGACCCGGACGTAGTTTCCCGGATTGGAGCAGACGTCGTGATTCCCAAGAATTAGAGTATACCTTATCTACCTCGTGATGTATTTGGCATGCATACGAGTTCGTTACGATCTCGTGGTTAGCCCAGCCCGATTATCCCTCGATAGGTCGGTTGTTCAACAATATATAAACAAAGCCCCTACGGCGTGTAGAGGGGCCAGATTAGCGCGACTTGAAGCTTAGATCACGTATTACTTCCTGTACACACATAATCTCGCCGAGACCTGTTCGTCTCGTCGAGTTTCTTCCTTGTAATCCTCTTTCATATAAAGAAATGCTGGACGCAGGGTTGTTATCTCCCCGGAGAGGCCTGAATCAGGATAAAAACCCTGTGTCTCCCTGTTGCTCGTTGATTGATGTTTGTCTTGCTCGGCAGGTTTTCTATCTCCCTTTTCTCAAGAACCTTAGTTGACTTGGGACCGATATCCCAACCGTCAACAGCACTCACCTCCACATTTAACATGGTGGTGTTTATTCCAAGGAATAGTTGAAAGAATCAAAGAAAGTGTAAGGTTCTACAAGGGAGACTCAACGTTGGCGATTAGGAATTACAGATGTTTGGCACAGTTAGATGCTTGTGGCATATGAACGGGTTGCATCGATGCATGTTAAATTGTTCTTGTGGTTTCTATTATAATACATGTTGCACTATGCCCACAATAATTTAGGTTAATTAAATATTATAAGGTGTACAGTGTAGTTTATCAATTTATATTCATTATGGTACTTGATACTTGAACTGGTTATATACACTGCTAAGATCATCACAAACAGGTTCCCTATAACACTATTGCTTCCAATCTCAGTCTCTATATAACATCTAACAGAGTTTCTATGTTAGTCTCTAAATTTAGAGACTTTGCTGAAGATGATAAAAATATAGTAGCTCAATAGTGCATTAGAGATGTGATATAGAAATTGAAATTTAGGCATTGTTCTTTTGAGCTGATCTGAACGGATAAACAGCTGAAATGACTGAACTTCGAGAGCTTCTCGAGATAGTCTCGAGATTCGGATACATTTCGTTTGACTTGTTTTTTAAAGCGTTAGTACCCACCTTCAAAACAGCGAAACAACGGACTCAAAAAACTTAAAGCATATGTGTTTTCAAAACATAGATAAGTAGTTAAGCTGAAAAGAACCAAAGAATCTAATGGTTGTGCTCTAACCCACATCCTACAAGCCGTCTCATGCATATCAATCACTATGGTTAGTGAAAGGAAGTAGCAAATTGTACAGGTGGTCAAATGTTGTACAGACGTGAAGATATCTCGTCACATCCTGAATTTTGAAATTTTGACTAAATTATTTTTAAGTGAAAAAATTTGAAAAATTTAAAATTTATTTGAGGTTATATTTTGTAAGAATAAAATGAATTGGTTTCAAAGGTTGTAATAAATATTTCAAGTTTTCCTCTATTTTTAATTTTAAATTTTAAAACTTTATAAACATATGCAAATTTGAAAGCATTTTGGTTTTTTGGAAGTCAGGAATAATTTTCTAATTTTAAAATACCTTGATTTTAAAATAATTTATAAATCTCTTAATTTTCATTTTTTATTTTGCACAAAAAGCTATATTTTAAAAACCATTTGGTTCCATGAAAATCAAAGTCCTTACCGCAGCTGCTTCTTTTTTTTTTTTTTGAGAACGCCTCCCTCTTTCTTATCCTTGTCACTGACATGTCGTCCCAACGCCCCGCCATCCTTTCTTCCTCCGTTTCCTTCTTCCCACCCTCTCCTTTCCTTCCTCTGGCCGACCGGGCCGCCTCCTTGCCCGCCGATGGCGCGCCGCGTGATGGCGGAAGGAAAATCCCGGGATCTCGCCGCCGCACCACCTCTACCACGTCCGCACCACCTCCTCCCTCTCCCCTATTTAAGCCCCCTCCTTTTTGCGCCTTCGCCGCCTCACACCCCTCGCCAGGCCGTCCCGCCCTCGGGAGATTCTCCCGAAGCGTAAAAGCAACCTACCATTCGCCTTTTCTCCATCGCCGTCGAAGTGCCGGGCCAGAGTCCGCGGGAATTCCTCTCTGGAGCGAAGGATGACGCCGCTGGCCTCCTCGACGATTCGCCGTCACTGGTGAGGGTGAGGCCTTTTAACTACTGTACCTCACTTCCCCGATCTCAGAGAGCTCTATGCGGTCCCCTTACGGGCTTGCTGCTCATCGTCGCACCGTCGCACCGCCCCACCCGCTGCCGCGACCGCCATTGCCGCCGCTGCCGTCGACGCCGGCCGTTTCGAGCAGCGCGGACCCCGCCGTAGAACTCCCCGTGCCAATGCGAATCCGGCACCACCCTTGCCCAGTCCTCCCGCGTCGGCGCTCGCCGCCGGGGTCGCCGCCAGAACCGCCTCCAATCCGTGTCTCTGTCCAGTGGGGTCGACCTGTCAGTCACAGGCGCGCAGGGCAGGCTGGGCCCCTGTTCGACTCTAAGTCCTAACCGCTGGGCCGCACCCGTCCCGTGCTTTGGGACGCCGCGCTGTGGGCTGCAGCCTAGCTCCGGGCCTCGCCTTGCTCAGTAGGCCGAGCCGACCCGCTCCTATGTGGACCGTCTCCAGCGCGCTGGCCGTGGTCCAAGCCGCAGCGCCAGCCTATACATCTCCCTCCCAACTTAATTAACTTCTATATATTTCATATACATGCTCAAAGTTTATGAAATTAATTTATGTGAATCTATATATTTTTAACAGATAAAATAATCTTGTAAAAGCTGCAAGGCAAATGAAACATAGACAATTGAATCTTAGCGATCAGAACCACTAGCTCCTACGAGAACAATACAAAGAGTAAGAGTATGATGTTGCAATCCGATAGCTTTGAAAAAACTTTTCTAGTGTACAAAACACCTTGTCCTCTCCTCTTGTACCGATATTCGAGGTACATTTTTCAAAAGTAGAAGACATCACCACACTCAACATACACTTCTCTACCAATTTGTCAATGAACCACAAGATGAAATCTAGCATTTAATTATGCATCGGTTTTTGATGCATCCAATTCAAAAATTAAACATAAAGCATAAATAGAGACTCTTCTTTCCCTCTTGTAGAGAACTGGTTCTTGTTTAAGGTGATGGTGATCCTCGAATGAGTACATTCAATCTGCATCACTGTAAACAGTGCCATTGCAAGATCCAACGTCAAACCCAATCTCGTAATCGCTCCATCGGAGACACTGTTATCGTGGTTCTCCAAAGAACCGCCGCCAAAGAATGTAAATGCCATCGCTTGATCCAGCTCATTGCTCATGATGGCTGCTGGCTGCTGTGCGTTTTGGCAATGTTGGTATGGAGTGAAACAGTAATAAATCAATTGTTTTGAAAGATGATTTTACGAAATGATTTGAAAGTCCATAGGCTAAAGTTGCAAAATTGTCATTGATGGAAAATGCCCCTCTCTCCTTTCGGACATTGCCTTGTTGTGAATTTCTTACTTGTTGATAATGAAGCCTACTCACCGTCGCCATTTATTTCGAGGGAGGGGGCTTCTCATTCCAATGAGCAAAAATAATACTCATGGCCTTGTTTGTTTCAGATTTAATTTAATTAAATAAAAATAAAAATTATTATTTTTATAGAAGCCAAATGATGTAATATTTTATAGTCATTTTTGTGTGGTTTTTAAATAGTTCTTCTTATAGTTTGTAAAATAATTTTTTCATAATTTTTTGAACTCTTTAAAACGTCTTTTGAGGGATCACAAATTTGCTATAGTGAAACTCAACTCAAATTTAAACTGAAACAAGCAAGGCCATGGACACTGAATAAGCAGCTGGAATCGAAAAGAATTTCAAAACAAACTTTTTGGACTGACTTTAGTGTTTTGTTCCGCAAGGATTTTTTTTTTTTGTACTTTTATGCTTTCATTGCCGTAAGGCTTAGGCATTGTTTGTTTCGGATTAAGCTAAATTAAATTAAATAAAATGAAAATTTGTCATTTTTGTATAAGCCAAATGGTGTAATATTTTGTAGTCGTTTTTATGGGGTTTCAATTAGTTCTTCTTAGAGTTCGTAAAATAATTTTTTCAAATTTTTTTGAATATTCAAAAATGTCTTTCGAAGGGGTAACAAATTTGCTACGGTAAAACTCAACTCAACTTTAATCTGAAACAAACAAGGCCTTAATGTTCTCTTGTAATAAACTCTAATCTCTAATGATACGACAAAGTTTTACGTAAGAGGCAACCATTCATTCCGCTGAGGTCGTGTGTACTAGTTGATTCATCTATGCTAGTACCGTAGTACGGCAGCAAGCATAGAGGGGGGCTTTGAGGTGTTCGGATAGCTGGTCTAGGTCCCGACATATCTTGTCGATTTACCACCTTAAGTTAACATGCATTAGCAACTACATTCCGTACCTACGTGCAACGTTACAAATATAAAACTAATGATATGTGCTACGTAGAGATGAACCGATCCTTTTTGTCTGTTTTACGTTCGAAGATTTCAATCAATTAATTAAATAGATTTCAGAGCGATTATTTCTCTCCCAATTGTTACATTTATGTATTTGAACATAGGACAACTTCTCGTTATTCATCGGAGGGGTCAAGAAAGGGAAGAGAGTAATACATGGAGAACATTGAGGCGGAGAGTAGTCTTGCCAGCAAAGATGAAGCTGATCTGTCAGAGGTTAGTTTATATATGTCTCCATTTCTACGTATCCTTTCCATAATTGTTGGATAGATTTATTTTACAAAAAAATAGATACTACAATACAATAGTAAAATCAACATTCGGATTTTATACAACATTATATTTATATTAAAAAACTTATGCACATCTGCCACCACGTGTGGCAGTCGTCTGAACATTGCATACGGTGGCGGAGACGGTTGACAATAGTAAAATAATCAATTCGCATCTACTGCCGATCTATTGTGACATGCATAAACTAATTTTATGTATGGACTAGTCCGTGTTGATTTTATTAAAAAATTTGTCACAAAAATTTTGACGGGTCCTAAAAACTCCTACTCGTTCCGTTCCAAAACAAGTGATGTTTTAGCTTTATCCTAAGTCAAACTTTTTATCTTTGACCATCAATTTCTAAAAATTTATGTAGTTTAACACGATAAGATTCATGTTTTTAGATTCAGCATGAGAAATACTTCCATAATATATAATTTATATGGTATTAAACTATACAAATTTTTAGGAATTGATGGTAAAAGATAGAAAAGTTTGACTTAGGACAAAGTTAAAACATCACTTATTTGGAACGGAGGTAGTATTAATTAAAAATCAACAAGTCGGTTTATAGGAGCGCGTCATAAACTAATTTTTATGCGTGGACTTCAGCTTTATTCGCAGGAGCGCGTTGGTTTACAGGAGAGGCTTCACTGGGCCAGAGTGGAGCTTCAGCACACTCTCTCCTTGTGCGCGGACGCCGACGAGAAAATCAGCAGGCTAGCTGCAGCCGTGCGCGGAACGATGCAGGAGAGGGACGAGGCGAGGAACCAGTGGAACAACCTGCAGCTCGAGATGATGCAGGCGAGAAGAAACGCCCAGATGATGCTGCTTGGAAGATCAAGAGTCAGCAGCTCCAGTGCCCCAAGGCCTTACTCCGTCGTGCCAAGGCCCTTCTTCACCGGGATGATGAGCATGCATGAGCAACAATATCACGGTCATCAGCCTGCAAGAGCCAGCCATGGCCAGTCAGGAGGCAGCAGCTACTGGTTTGCGTCGTCCAGTAATGACATTCCTGGCCGCATGATCAGCCATGGCTCCTCCTCGAGCTGCCCTAACTCGGAGCCGGCCTTCCATGCCTTGGCTTCCTCGAGCCAGGATCAGGATGATGCCTTCGACCCGGACATGTTCCTGATCGATGACGCCGAGCCGCCGCAAGAATTTGCCCCAGCCACGACGGCGACGAGCACTGATCCCGTCGCTGAACAGGTGCCCCAGCCACGGCAAGGTGTACCTGGCCGCACAGGCGCAGCAGGTCCATCGCTTCAGCCTGCTACGGACGCTGGGGAAGTCCAGGTTCAGCCTTCATCCGCTCGAGAGAAACTGAAGGGAAAAGCTGTGTAGCCGCGCCGTTGTGGGTTGCATGCAAGAGCTGAACCTCATAGGAGTTGAAACTTCACCTTCAGCTTTTGCGGTTTTCACCGTGGAGCATTTTTTTTTTGTGGTAATGGTTTGGAAGTAATCGCTACGTGCGGTGGTGATGGCTGTCGTTTTTATCTTGGATAAATTCCTAGTAGTTCCGGTTATGTCTTATGTCGTACTCAAATAATTTTGTTGCCCGTTCACCTTGTTTCTTATACCCTAAAGCCGAATTATGATCTGCAATTACATATTGTGTTATTTCTAACACTGGCTTTAAAAAGGAGGACCCATCTGATTCCCATTTTGTTGCAAAACGAAAACGAAAACAATAATTTTTAAACTCTTAATTATTTCTTTGTAGTCGTATCTATTTTTTATAAACTAACCTTTAGTATTTTTTATTTTCTCAAAGCCTCCTAGACAAAAATCACTCAGTTTTCATTTACCACGGTAGCGTAGGATTGGTGTATACCCATTGATGATTTGAGCATGTATAATAGTTGAGAGTTGAGACGGTTGTTGTCCATAATACTATACCATGTCATCTATAAACGGTGCGATAAAATTGTACATACAATTAATGGTTGTTTGTAGTCTCTATGACTGTCTCCTTGAATTACTACTCCACTACGAAGCAAGCTAAGGGATTATCTCGCCGAACTTCCAAACTATGGGTGTGCAAATCCCAGCTGACTCTAGCCTACCGCACAATGACACAACGAAGCACCCCGAACTCTTAACCGCCAACACCAGGTAGTAGAACAGGCCAAAACGTCTCACAACAACAAGCCCTGCCACACCGGATGCTTGCCCGAGGCGCCTTCATCACTAATGTTGACTGCATGATGGGGCAACAGAAGGTCAGGCTAGCCATTGGCCTCCACCACCGCACAGGATGCTTGGTCGAGACGCTAGATGGCCAGCTCCTGCCACCAACGTACAGAATGCTCGACTGAGGTGCAACTTGCCTCCGTTGCCAATCGCTACAGGTGCACAAAAAACAGTGGAGACCTCGGACGCCATCACGGTGAGGGAAGAACATTGAATCAAGCTGCCAAGGGACATCACCACATTGGGTGGGGGGGGGGGGATGATGCCATCTAGGGCGATGTTCCATCAAGCCCGGGACTAGTCAAAAAAGGTGTGGCAAGGACCTTCAGAGTGACGCCTTTAACAACGGTGCAATGACATAGACGTCGTTGTTGCCCATCAGGCCGGACTTGGTTTTTTTTTTTTTTCTCAAAGAGGTCTTGAAGTTAGTGTCACCATGACAATGCCTTCAAGGAGCACCCACACAATTTGAGGCACACCACACCGCACGGCCTCGAGGGAGAGAGGCATAAACTAGAGTTTTGGGATGACCAATGGCTGCATGGAGCATCTCCACGTGATATTGCCTCTCTAATCTATGCAAAAGCTCGGCTTCTTAAGGTCTCCGTGCATGATAACTTTGAGAATGGACCTGTAATGCAGAATTGCAGTGCTTGAACACTTCAGAAGAACTTCGTCTATTTTATCTCTCTATGGATTAAACTTCAGGAAGTCAGCCTCGATCCCTCGACTGAAGACTTTTGTAGGTGGTGATGGACAACATGAGGCAACTATACCGAGAAATCAGCCTATGATGTCCAATTCACGGGATCCATAAGAGATGCGGGGGCTAAATGCATTTGGAAAGCTTGTTCCAAGCCTAAATGCAAGTTTTTTATATGGAACGCAATGCTCAAGAACTTCAGTGTTTGTCCACTGTGCGGCAGTGATCTTGAAACTGCCCAGCATGTGCTTGCTTCTTGTCCTTTCACGCGAACTGTTTGGCGGAAGATTATGGATGAAATCCGTGCATTGTGACATGAGGATGCCACAGAAAACCGGCAAGCTGTCAAGGAATGGTGGTTGTAGATCACGAAAAAGATAATCAGGGAGCAAAGAAGACGCTTCGACAAAATTATCATTTACTCTTGTTGGAACTTGTGGAAGGAATAAAAATAGGCGAGTCTGAGATACAAGCGTCCATGATTAAAGGATCGCCGTGTAAAATAGGACACAAGCGTTCGGTGCTTTTTGGTCATGGCTAGTTGCCTTCAAGCCTGCACCTTTTGATCTCTGGTTTCAGTTTCTTTTCTTTTTCTCTGTTTGCCCTTTCGCGGTGATTGTACGGTCTGACACTTTGTTTTCTCTTCTTCTATTAATGCATAAAAGCAGAGCACCTGCTAATTTTTCCGTAAGCAAAGCACGGCATCAGCTTACACAGTTTTTTTTTTTTTTTTAAAAAGAGGGGCAGAAGAACTGCCGTCCTGTTTCATTGATCAGAAGGAGAAAACAAAGTAAAACCCATGCACGCACGGGATACAACCACAGCGCTCCGCTGCAAACTTGGCCAAAGCCAGACACACCACCGGCTACCGCCGGGGACACCACTCACAGAGGGGAAAGAACCCCCCGCTGCCGCCTAGAACAAAAGCAGAACAGGAGAGAGAGACAGGAGAGAAAAAGGGAAAAGAACAACACCGGCCACCGCCGGACACCCAACCAACACTCACACAGCAGCGAGCGACTCCTGCAGCAGCAGACCTAACGGAAGCAAAACGCTAGAACGGCAACCACGACACCTCCAACAAGGTAGCGACAGGGAAGACCCGCCGCCGTCGCTAAACCGCTAGGGTTTTCACCCAAAGCAGGACAAGGTCCAAATGGTGATGCCTCCAACGAGGGAAACGACACAAGGGTGACGCCATCACCAGCCTAAAAGGCGGGGCTTTCGCCCAAGACCTAGCCCGCTAGCGTACAGGCCTCCGAGGGTGAACAGCAGCAGAAGACCGAGCCGCCGGCCGAAGACGCAGAGCCGGAGAGCGTCGACGAGCACCACCAGCCGACGCGGAAGAGGCCGCTCCTGCCATCCGACACCTCAAAGAAAGGGAGGGTCTAGACGGCGAGGACGGGACCGAGCAAGAGGCGGAGAACGGGGACACCGTCGAAGAAAGGTCATCAGCCAACGCCGCCAGAGAGGGGCCACCACGCCGGATGGCCCGCGCACAGGAAGCGAAACAGACCAGACGCCGCGCCACCAAGGCGATGCTAGCCTACCCCGCCCCTACCTCGGAAGAAGCCAACCGACGCCATCGAGCACCTCGTAGGGAGGGGAGGGCAAGAAGACGAGGATGGGACCAAGGTAGAGATAGGTGGCACAGCATCGCTGAAGAACGGGCGACGGCCCAGCACGCCACCACAGGAAGAGCCGAGACGCCAGGCACACGCCCCTAGAGCACACCCGCTCCGTCCGCTTCGGCCAACTATCCAAAGCGGACCCCCCCAAGCGGCCTCCACCGAGGCGGGCTCAGGGGGAGGGGGAAGGAGAAGAAGAAGATTCCGGTGCCGAGCTTCGCCGAGCTACGAGGCCACCGGACCCACGACCCTGGAGCACACCCACTCCGACCACTCCGGCTGACAACGCCTGATCCGAGCCTCCTGCGGTCCTGCCCGCAGATCCGGCCAAACACAGCGGTCCCCTCCAGGCGGTCTCCACCAAGACAGGCCCAGAAGGAGGAGAAGAAGGAAGGGGAAAAGCTAGCGTCGGGCTCTACCACTGCGCGCGAAGGTCGATACGAAGAGGATAGGGGGAACCGTGCGCCCTGCGAGGGATGACGGGCGGTGGGCGGACGGGACACGGGAGAGGAACGATTCTGCGCACTAGGCGGCGCCGCAACACTGGAGGAGGGGGAGAAGGAGGCCGCCGGCTAAGGTCAGATCTGGAGCGAGGATCCCGAGGCACGCCGGCCGGCTAAGCACAGATCAGGAGTGAGGAGCCCGAGGCACGCTGCGCGAGACCAGATCCGATGCCTAGGCAGCGACAACAGATCCGGATCGGAAGAGGCCGCGCAGCCGAGCCGCCATGCTGGCCGGCGCGGCGGCGCGCCGTCGCGCCGCCCAAGCCCGCCATTGCGGCGCCAGCCCAGCCGCGCCGCCTCGCACCGCCAGGCCTCGCACCACGCCTAGAAGGCCCTTGAGACGGGGCTTCAGCGAAGCACGCCGATGCCGTAACCACCGAAGTCGCGGCGTTGGAAACCATCCCCGGACAGGTCCCGCGGCCACGCCAGACCCAGCAACCCCCCCGGCTAGAACTGGAGACAGAGCCACCGCCGCCGACCACACCTGCAGCCGGAGTGCCCAGGACCGGCTGACACGCTACCGTCGCCACCGCCAGGGACAAAGCAGGGGAAGGGGGCGGAGGACCGGGCGCCACGCCGAAGGAGCAACCAAGGATCGGATGGAGGGGAGTGCTGGCCGAGCTCAGCTTACACAGTTGCACAGTTGCACACAAGAATCCCTCGGCTCCGTTTCACTTGTTAGGATCATTTGGATTCCGATTCACTCCCATTTGCAAGATCATCACATTAATTCGAACCAAGAAGTACACACAAATTAACTAACGGCATGCTATTGCTGCATCATCGATCGCAGTCGCAGCAGCACATCACACGTCCTGCTCCGGCGCGGCGGCGGCGGCGGCGACTTGGTTCCCCCGGTCGTGGAGCGCCTTCCTCACCTTGCCGCAGGCGCGGCTCGCCCAGTCGTACCAGTGCAGCGCCACGTACACGCCCAGGCCGGCGATGATGCCGTTGGCGATGGAGAAGGTGAGCGGCATCAGCGCCATGGTGACGAACGCCGGGACCGCCTCCTTGGCGTCGGCCCAGTCGATCTCCTTCGCCACGCGCATCATCATGGCCCCCACCAGCACCAGCGACGGGCCCACGGCCCACGGCGGCACGCTCATCAGCAGCGGCGAGGTGAAGAGCGACGCGAGGAAGCACGCCGCCACGGTGATCGCCGTCAGCCCGGTCCGGCCGCCCTCCCGTATCCCCGCCGTCGACTCGATGTAGGTCGTCACCGTCGTGCTCCCCAGGGAGGCGCTCAGCACCGTCGAGCCGGCGTCGACGAGGAAGGCCCGGTACTCGCCGGCGAACCCGCCGGCGCCGTCGCCGAACCCGCCGTACTCCGCCATGGAGTACATTGTCCCCGTCGTGTCGAGGACGTCGACGTAGAGCAGCGTGAGCACGGCGACCCACGCGCTGCCGCGGCGTAGGCCGCCGAAGTCGAGCTGCCCGGCGGTGGTCTTGATCGTGTGGAAGTCCACCACCTTCCTGAAATAGGCGAAGGCGGCGTCCCCCGCCGGCGTGTCCGGGAACACGGTGACGCTCGTGCCCCGGACCCAGGACACGGCGGTGACGAACACCATGCCGTAGATCATGGCGCCCTTGACGCCCCTGGCGAGGCACGTGGCCGTGAGGAGGAAGCCGGCGGCGCCGAGCCAGAACGTCGGGCTGCGCATGGTGCCGCCGAGGCAGGCGCCGGTGGCCGGGTCGGTGCGGGAGCACGCGGCCACCGTGACCAGCGTCGACGGGCTCGCGCCGACGAGGCCGACGCCCTGGTGCGCCTGGAGCCCGGTGAACGCGAGGAACAAGCCGATGCCGACGGCGGAGGCGAGGCGGACGTTGCGCGGGATCAGCCGCGCGAGCCTGGAGCGGAGGCCGACGGCCGACAGGACGAAGAACGCGGCGCCCTCCAGCATCACGCCGGCGAGCGCCGTGCGGTACGGGATGGCGCCGGAGCCGTGGAAGCCGACCATGTTGTAGGCGAAGTAGGCGTTGGCGCCCATGCCGGGGGCCAGGGCCAGCGGGAGGTTCGCGAGGGCGCCCATGGCGAAGGAGCCGGCCATGGCGGCCACCGCCGTCGCCACGACCAGGTCGCGCTTGGTGCGCTCCAGGCACTGCTCATACCCCGGGTCGGGCGACCCGGCCGTGCACTCCGGCCCGCCCACCGCCGTGGTGCAGTCTCGCGCGGTGCACGGCCCGCCGGAGTCGGTGAGGATGGCGGCGTTGACGGAGATGACGTACGCCATGGTGACGAACGTGGCCGCGCCGGCTCGGAGCTCCTTGGTGAAGGTGCTCTTGCGCTCGTCCAGCTTGAAGTACATCCCCGCGCGGCTCGCCGCCACGGCGCGGTTGAAGGCGACCTCGGCGTCCCGCAGCCGGTGCAGCCATGGCGCCATCCTCTTCATGTCCTTCTGCCAAGTTTGAGACTTCTATGTATTTCACACTGGAGAAGTCCAGGCTCGTTGGACTCGACGACTCGTGGTCTTAGCTTGAGCCTTGAGGGACCCGAGTCTTATAGGCAAGTCTGCGAGATGAGCGGGGAGGCTTCAGCACATGAAAGAAACCATAAAATGTCGCCTCGTGGTTACAAGACTGAGAACATCCTTTTCCGTAAACTGTGTCCGCACCGCACTGACTTTAACGTACGGGACCAACATGTGATGTGTGTGTCAACTGTTACGAGGGTTTAAGGATAAGAGCGTCGGCATTCGTCACTCCATCCACCACTGCATTTTAATGTTAGCTACTCATTGTACTCTTTTTTCTAATTTTTTTATACTTTACACAAAGTATAAAAGATTACTCATTTTCACCCGCTACTTTATCCAAAATTGCAGTGTAACTGCTATGGATGATTTAATGTTTTTTTTAATGAGCAAACGGACAGGAGAACTGTCATGTATTGATCAAAAATAGGAGAAGAAAGAGGTGGGGGGAGACATTGGTCTCCCTCCCCCCGTGAGCCGAATGGTGCCTGTGCGTCAGCTTGCTTGATACATAAATATTTATTTGAAGATGTAAAGCTGCGTGCAGTGCAGTGATGCATAAATATTTATTTGAAGAATACATTTTTGCCCCATGTTTGGGAACGAAATGAACCATTTGCACCAGCTTCAAGTCTACAACCGATGATATTATAACCCAGCAAGTGTGGATAGGCAGGCCTGAGACTTGCGAATTGCATGGTGGAGGTATCAGGTATATCAGTAACCAGAAGTATAATAGTGCAAAGTTCTGCAAAAACATCATTGGAAACGAAAAAAGTTAGCTGAAAAAAGCTATTGATATTTTAAAAAACAGAATCAAACTTTAACTCATCCAGCTTTACATGATTTCAATAGTTTCTTACATGCTACCACCGTGCCTACTTTTTTTTTCATGAGCCACGTGCCAACTTTGGTAACACTATGAGATACCTCTTTCAAATAAGTTGTTTATGTTTGTCCGTATCAAATCTTCACACCCGGTTTGACCGACTGTAGTCGAATTTAGTTTGATTTAAACTAATGTTCTACTTTAATTTAAAATTAAGTCAAAATCCATTTTTTTGCCTCTACATATGCACATAGGATGCAAAAAATAAAGTAACTTCTCTCTCCTTTTTCCAAAAGAACCGAATGAGTGGTCATATATCCCCAACATGTGTTCAGTTCATTTCGAAGATATTTTATAATGCTAAGAAGGAACAACCAGGAATATAGAAAAAGCGTGAGTATGTGAAGAAAGCGGTATCGCCACTCCCTGTTTGTGTAGAAGGGAGAGGAGAGAGCATTCCAAGCCAGGCGGTGACAAGGCTAGGTTGGGGAGGGCAACGAGGAAACAGTAAGCACCGAGGAAAAACAGGGCTGAGTGAAGGTGGTGGCACCATTGCTCCATGCTTGCGTTGGAGGGAGAGAGAAGAGAGCGTTTGGGGACATGGTACCCGTGAGAATGATGGCGTTGTTGACTTGCTGTAACCAATAATTGAGTCATAGTCCGGTGGAAAAATACCCGAAATAATCAACAGTTAAATAAAAATTAATAAAATAATCCACTGTAAAAGGAAATTACGAAAATATCCTCGGGTCCTCGCCACTTCGGGCGGCGGCCATACCGGCACGGCCATGGTATTGAAGCCGCCACCGGACGGACGGCCGCAGAAGCCGCCGCCACCGGGGTGGCATGCCCCGCTTGTCCCCTAATTAACCGTTGCATGCACTTAGGGAAAAATACCGAAATAATCAACGATAAAATAGAAAATTAATAGAATAATCCTTCGTAAAAGGAAATTACGAAAATATCCTCGGGTCCCGCTACCCGGTGGGCGGCATATCACGAACACAATGGCAATGAATTGCCGCCACTCGACGGCAACATGAGCTTCTTGCCACCGGGTGGCAGCGCTTCATTGCCGCCACCGGGACAGTGCTGACTTCATTGCCGCCACCCCAGGTGTACGCGACACCGCCCCGCTTTTGGTATTGCATGTGCTATGTATATGTATATAATATATATATGCATGTGTTATATATGTATAATATGTATATTGCCCCATTTTACTAATATTATATTTTAATATAAATATATACTAAATTATTATAGTTGTCCAAAAATATGTAGTAGGTGGCGTGTAATTTTATTGATAATTGATTAGTAAAATGGCATGTCTAAAATAATTTACGTTGGGAGGTAGGTTTCGTTCAAGAAAGCCTCCCACAATTTTTTCAAATCTTGATGAGCTCGTAAGATGACAATGACATGAACCACGATCACACACGCACACGCTTCTCGCTGCACCTTATTGATAATTTTATTGATAATATGTAGTAGGTGGCGTGTAATTTTATTGATAATTGATTAGTAAAATGGCATGTCTAAAATAATTTACGTTGGGAGGTAGGTTTAGTTCAAGAAAGCCTCCCACAATTTTTTTTTCAAAGTCAGATGAGCTCGTAAGATGACAATGACATGAACCACGATCACACACGCACACGCTTCTCGCTGCACCTTATTGATAATTTTATTGATAATATGTAGTAGGTGGCGTGTAATTTTATTGATAATTGATTAGTAAAATGGCATGTCTAAAATAATTTACGTTGGGAGGTAGGTTTAGTTCAAGAAAGCCTCCCACAATTTTTCCAGTCTTGATGAGCTCGTAAGATGACAATGACATGAACCACGATCACACACGCTGCGCTTCTCGCTGCACCTTCCGCTCAATTTGCTCCGTTGGTGGACCGAGACGAAGACCACAATGACTGGACCTTCTCCCATGCCACGTTGCATATGCGTGGCGTATATTTATATACACATGTGACCGGATAGCATATGGCATATATACATTATAATATATGTATAATATAGATATATTTATATACACATGTGATTGGATAGCTTCTCCTATAATTTTAATATATATGATAAATATATAGTAAGTAAAATTTGATACATGTATAAGCATGTAAATATACATTTTAAAACTCAAAATTGTATGTAATTTTACAAAATTGCAAATTTAAAATTTTAGCAAGTGTTAATAGTCGTTTGTACGGCAAACTAAATTTTGTAAAGTTAGAAGTTATGAGATAAATAAAAACATTAAATACACGTAAAGTGAATCTTGTCATGTGAATAGACGTGTCGTGCATAGACTCAGTATAGTCAGATAGCCCTCACATATCAATATATACATACAATATTAAGTACTAATATGGCAAGATTAGCATACAACACGCAAATAATATTAGCATAGAATATTATTATGTCAAAATTAACTCTTGTATATCGTGCATAATAACACTAATTTAGCAAGTACATCAAATTTAAATTCAAAATATTCCCTCACTATTTGAAAGCATAAAATATTAGCGAAGTCACCTCTGATGAATCCTCAATGAGGTATCGGTGAATAATATCTGGTGAGCAATGAAAAGAAGCTGAAAGCGAGAGTGAGTGTGTGAAGGTGCTTTCTGCGGTGAAGCTGGCGTGTGTGTGTGCTGAAAGCGAGAGAGTGCGTATGTGAAGGCCGCTCTGCGTGTGAAACTGTGGCGTGTGTGAAATTAATGAAAGCGAGAGTCTTTGCGTGTGTGAAGGCGGCGGCACGGCGATATATATAGAATCAATTTTGTGATCACTTGTGACCTCTAATCGATTAATTAGCGTAAATCATGCAATTACTATTTGATTAATTAAAAACTCAACACTATTTTGTCGGTGAGAATTATTTTATTATTTTTTGGACACTATTTTGTCGGTGAGGATTTTTTTATTATTTTTTTCGACACTATTTTGTCGGTGGAACATTATTTTAATATTTTTTTACGCACTGTATTGTCGGCAGGTATTATTTTAATATATTTTTTCCCGCTAAGTGCATGCAACGTCCGGTTAATTAGGGACAACAATGGCATGCCACCCACCGGTGGCGGCAATGTAGTCATGGCCGTCCCGTGGCGGCAATGGCGCCAACCACCGGGTGGCGGCGGCTTCTTCTGGCAAATCGGTGGCGGCGGCTTCAGTATGGCCGTGCCGATGGCGGCCGCCGTCCGGTGGCGGGACCCGAGGATATTTTCGTAATTTCCTTTACAAAGGATTATTTTATTAATTTTATTTAATCGTTGATTATTTCGGTATTTTTCCGCACTTAGCGTGAAAAAATATATTAAAATAATACCGCCGACAATACAAAGTCGTAAAAAATATTAAAATAATGTTCCACCGACAAAATAGTGTCGAAAAAATAATAAAAAATCCTCACCGACAAAATAGTGTCCAAAAATAATAAAATAATTCTCACCGACAAAATAGTGTTGAGTTTTTAATTAATCAAATAGTAATTGCATGATTTACGCTAATTAATACCGATTAGAGGTCACAGTGATCACAAAATTGATTCTATATATATCGTGATCGTGTCAGCCGCTTTCACACACGCAGAGACTCTCGCTTTCAATTAATTTCACACACGCCACAGCTTCACACGCAGAGCGCCTTCACACACGCACTCTCTCGCTTACCACACACACGCCAGTGCTTCACCGCAGAGCGCCTTTCACAAACTCACTCTCTCGCTTTCATTTTTTCATTGCTCAGCTCAGTATATTATTCACGACACCTCATTGAGGATTCATCAGAGTGTGACTTCGCTAATATTTCATGCTTTCAAATATGAGGGAATATTTTGAATTTAAATTTGATGTACTTGCTAAATTAGTGTTATTATGCACGATATGCAAGAGTTAATTTTGACATAATAATATTCTATGCTAATATTATTTGCAGTGTTGTATGCTAATCTTGCCATATTAGTACTTAATATTGTATGTATATATTGATATGTGAGGGCTATCTGAGTATACTGATGTTGGCATAGTATGTTGTTAATGGTAATTAAACTAATCACCATCACGTAATTAATTAATTAAACTAAGCACCAGCACTTAGGTCTTGCTTTTATTTTGTTATTAATTTTGCACCGCAAGCACCGTATAACCAATTCAATTAGAGCAAAGAACAAGATACACCGATCTGAAGGTAACAAGTACATACGGTGATAGTTTAATATGACCACTTAATTTCGTATATTCTATGTAATTTACACGCTTGTTTTAATTTTTTCAGGAACTTTGAACCGATCGATCTTATAACCGTCAGGTACGCATTTTATAGTTAACATAAACTTGTTGTGTTAGGTTAACTTAAAATATGATTAGTGACTAATTAGTTCTGTAAGGAGAGAAAATGATGTACAAATATAATGGAAATTAGTGAATTTTTATACATGTAATATATGAATGTTTAAATTTTAATTGCATCGTGGCATAAAATTATATATAATTAGCGACAAATTAACGTTAGTGTGCGTACTTAAAAAGAGTGACTATATTTTTCATGTAGTAATTTTCTTGTTAGCTTAATTAAACATAATAGGAAATGAATCTATATTTTGCATGCAAATAGTAATACAATTGTATGTATTTTAGTGACATTTTACTTAATAATTAGGGTCTTTGGAGTATTAGTGGAGTTGCTATATTGTATGTTCAGCCCTTATTTACGTATTATGTATTAAACACGTAAGCTAACATTTTATGTAATGTTTGAAATAATAGTTAAATATAAAAACAAACTTATATTTAATATTAATATGAATGAACACGTGCATGTTACTGAGGCGTAAATGGAGACAAAGACTGACTATTTTTACGGAGATGCACCCGTGCCAATGCAAGGAAATTTTGTAAGCATGCACACATGCGACCATTTGCGACCACAATAACATTGCCAATAGAGTCCAATCTTGGCGAGGTTATAACTCGAAATCTCCGTATAAACCGTCATGAACACAAACTTGTTCTACGGTGTTAGGCCATGTCGTTTCCAAATAGTTCAATGTACGTATACAACTTTGTGGCCACCGAGAAATAAGTCGACTTGGACGTACTATGTTAATAAAGCGAGAAGAGGGTACCACTTAGGTGTGTACGTCTTTGCTGAGGCAAGACAATCGGAGGCGGGGCCTAGCAACACCGTAGAAGAGAGTGCACATGAGGAAGTGCCGGAAGGGTATGCGGAGGACCCAATTGGTTGTATGGCATCGCCCGGTGTCGAGGCATTCGGCATGGGCACGGATCCGGATATCTCAATGGAGGAAGGAGAGATAGATGCACATGCGTTAGGGGATGATTTCGATGAAGGGGGTGAAGACGATGTCGAAGAAGAGGACGACCGATGCCCGCCATAGCGTATTATCGCGCCTGGATGCTTGAATTGGGTGATCGGGGATCACTCGAATATTTCCAGATGGGGGTATATGCATAATGACATAACAGTGGGTCAAGAGTTTAGCACGAAGGATGAGGTCATACACTTCATCAACAACTTTGGTGTCACAACACGGCGCGAGCATTCCGTGGCATGGTCCGGACCGGCCGTGTACGAGGTGAAGTGCGTGAAGAAGCCGGAGTGCTCATTCCATGTTCGGGCCCATCGCCCAAAATATGAGCACCACTTCATAATCGGTGAGTACGAGCCGCTGCGTGTCGGAGGAGTTGGTACGCAATATTAGCGATAATGTGGACTCGAAGTTCATAGTGCGGATGTTGCCAATCGCTATTCAAGCCGATATCTCAATGAAACCACACTCCATAATGGCCGAGGTGCGAACCGCGACCGCATGTCGATTACATATCACCAAGCACGGCGAGCCAAGCAAAACCTTTGAAATTGTTGTTCGGGATTATAAGGAGTCATACAACTGGGCTCCCGTCTCCTCCGCAAGATACAGAGACCAATCACAGGACATGCTATGTTTACGCCCATGAGGTCAGATATCTCCCGATGGAAGTGTCGCACCCAACCACTTCTACGATCGCTGTTTTGGTCTTTTGGCGGTGCATAGAGGCCTTCCGCATTGTCGTCTGTCATTTGTGTCGATGGGACATTCCTCACCGGTAGGTACTATGGTGCTCTCTCGGCGGCACTTGGAGTTGACGGAACAACCGGATATTGCCTCGGCATTTGCTTTTGTGGAGAGCGAGAACAATGACGGTGGTTGTGGTTTATAACTCTTCGAAGATTCACGTTGTCACGGATCGTCCCGGAGTGTCGTCATTTCGACCGCCACCGGGGAATCCTACATGGTGTAACTTGTATTGTCCACGGTGATGCCCCAATGTGGCGACGTTCGTTCTCGATGGTGCATGCGTCACCGGGGCGAACCTATACATGCATTCAAGAATAAGCCCTAGTGAAGAAATTCAAGACAATGTGCATGCAAAACCAACAGCGCAAATTCAATGCGCTTTTCAATGATATTAACGAACGTGCCGGAAAATGGTCGCAGAAGAGCAAAGCACATCGGGGTTCAAATACTAGAGGCGAGCAAGTCACTCTCGCCAGTAAAATTACTTTTGCTCGATGGATAGCGCAAAAACCGCGGAGAAATGGGCTCGTACATGACAATCGATGGCGCCTGTAAGTGGTGGTAGATTTATTTACAATGTTAGTTTCCATTCCGTTCGATCGTAAATTTAAGAAGTCTCGTATTGCGGATACGGTGATGACGACGAACATAGTGAGTCGTATAATAATGTGCTACGAGGAGTCGCGCCCGCCAATATGCACTATCATTGAGATGATCTTTTTAGGACAAGAGATTATTTCGCGACCGAGAAATGGCGGCCATGCAAATCACAAGCACTTTCTCCCCTCGCGTCGAAGCCATCCTCTGAGGCGTCGGCAAAATCTCGATTCCACCGCGTCAATATATGACCGTATGAATAACATATTCAATGTGGACCGCAAGAAAAGTACATGACAGGATTTAGCGCAGAGATAATCAACAAAAGTGCCAACTTGGCGATATGAGGTTGTATGCACTTGCAATAAACCCGCCTCGAACACATCCCATGCTAGCACGTCATGGCGGCATGTCGAGATCTTCTTGGCAACGATGGCACCCAATCGTCTCTCCGTACTATTCGATGAATGCAATTAGGCAAACATGGGCACCCAAGATGCAGCCAATTAATCGAGGGGGATATAAAAACTCGAAGGGCCTACCTTCCATCCATTCCCCACTCTGAGCGTATTGCACAAGGTAGACCCAGCGTCTGGCGCGTTTGAAGGTGACATGGATGCTGCCGATGGAGGAGATGATTTGCGTCATTGTCGGCTATGTAAACAGCCGTGACATGACCGTAGGCGCTGTCCAAATCGAGGATGAGTCCTACAATATCATTACGGCAATTCTTGTATCACCGCCATATTTTAATAAAAGAGTTGTATTAGTTATATCCTCACTTCTTGTTTCACTTTGTCGTACAATATTATTCGGCTATTGTCACTTGTAAGTTTTAATAAAAGACTTGTATTAAATCCTTTGTCACATGATGTTTTACTATTTGTCGTATGTAATAACTATAATATTTTCTTGCAAGTATAGACAATGGAGGTTCCACGTTTCTTCTCACGGGATGACTCCGCCATAGGTCGCAGAAAATGGGTGCAGGGCAATGAACAGTTTTGCATGTTTCATAAAATTATCTCATATTAACATGGTTAGCTAACATTATGATATTGTTATTTGTAGATGCAAACATTACGATTGAGGGCATCACGACAAATCAAACAATTAGATGCCCGCTTTTGGATGTTCCTTGTCCGTGCCGGACTATTGCCGTGGGCACTCACTGTTAATGGGGTCCCACAAGGAAATGACCATCTGACACCGCTACCAAGACTAGACCGGGCCTTATCACGCAAGACCGACCGACTGGCGTCTGAGGCGCACATCGTTCCACTTACCGTCGGTGAGATGACAATTACATTGAAGGATGTGGCCATGCTCACGGGGTTGCCCATCTCGGGCGGGTCTTCGTTGTCAACAAACCAAGCGAGCAAACATGGAAAAATTATGTCGAAGAAAGGTGAGTGTCTACTTTTCACTTGCAAATTTGTAATTAGTACATAAATTTACCCTATGAAATATTATTCTAAATCTGCTTGAGTTTGAAGTTGAATATAATGGAAGCGACCGTGGTGTTTCGATCTCATGGCTCGAGCACCTTGACGAGGCTGGTCCGTGTCGATCAATCTGAAGAAGCGATCGTCTTCGCGCATTACGAGGTGTATCTGTACTACCTCCTCGCCGGCGTCATGTTCACAAATGGCAACGGTGACTGTATACCCCCTCACCTAGTCTTCGTAGCTCGAGAGCTATGCAACGAAGCTTTATTTAATGAGGACTACGAGCCGTGACAGTTGAAGTGCCGCCGTATTGGCGATACATACCGGGAGTTATGTGTCGCATGCCATCGGTCGACCCGAATCGACGTTTTGTGGGTTGTCCTCTCCTCATCAATTATGGTCGTGGAGTTATTTGCCACTAAATCGTCCAAACACGCCCGATGCGATACTATCTGTTCATGTAGACGCCGATTTGACCCCGGCATGTAGACCAACAATGGGATATAGATGGTTGCATGTGAAGTTGCGATGGCTGAGAGAATTAGTAGACAGGGCGTCTTACACGCGGCTTGTGTCAGACCTAGACCTTCTGGTACATGACCAAGTTACGTGGGAACCATTCGCCATCGGCAACCTATGATATTGCCACGGGGCTTCTTTGGCTGCACGTGTCTTGAGAGTGTAGACTATTGGATGACGACACATTATCTAGTCTGCGCATGAATGCCGTCGAAGGATACTCGCGGGCACGCGTTCAACGACAATTTGGCTATCGGCAAACATTTCCACTTCCACCGCCGGCATCCGGCAACTCCATGGGTATGCATCATAAGTTAAATATTTGAATATATTTGTACCACTCATAATATAAGCGTACAAGTGTTTTTTCAGGCTTAGTTCAACCGGCGCAACCGTGATTGGGCCCATGTCCTGCGCCCACATCGAGCGGTGGGTGAGTTAGCTCTCGACGAAGTGTGGTACCTGATGGAGCAGCGCGACGAGGCGATATTTGGGGTACATGGAATGGTACCGCCCAAGGACGGATGTCGACTGCGATACCACGAGCGGCGGCAGCACCGCCGACAACCGTGAGGTTATGCCCAACGAGTCCATGTTGCAGTGCGGCGTGCGCTCTCCGATAGTTTCATCTATATTGCGTGCTTCATACCTCCTTCGAATACCATATGACATGGTTGATCACGGAACCACGGAGGCCGATTCGTTGCATGGCCATGCAGCGGAGCTTATATCGCAAACACAATGCGACCGCCAATCTTCTTCAAATTCATTGAGGGCCCTCATTAGAAGGGCGGGATCTCGACTTCACGGGAGGCGATTAGGGGGTCGGCGGGCATAGATCGCGCCTGAGATCGCGAAAGGGATACCCGATCCGAGAAGAATCATGCACCGCATAACCGAGTCACCACCTCCTCCGATGTCTGCTGCTCTGCGAGATCACAATCCATGGACAGCGTACACCACGGGTTCGATTCCGCCGACAATCTCAACCTCCCCGAGCCTCTACATCGACACCCTTCCAACACAACGCCCACCATTCTTCAACTCCAGCTGGGCCAGGTCACGAGGAGGGGATTGATATTAACGTAGCGCCGTCTTTAGAAACCTACGATGACTATCGCAACACACAAGATACCCAATTTGATGCAAATTGGGCAAACATGGGAGGATCAATGCTGGATAGTGCATTTGCATCCAACCTTAGCTTTCAAGATATCTTGGCGGATGCAACATTCCTATACCGAGATCCGACCACGACTGGGGGTCTAATCGGCAAACTCCCATGGGGTCCCTTCAAATTTGCAACACGGGAGCAAACCCCTATGCGGTCCCTCCACAGTTTGTGCGGCCAAGCCACCCCTTATGAACAAAGCATGATGGGGGTTTTCCATATTTTGGTGGAGTCACGTCGCCATAAGTTCACAACTGGTATATCCCAACCATGGACCAAACGATGATCAAATTCGGTTTGGACCTTCTCGAGTCTCTTGATGCGGCGTCTGACGCATCCACGACCATTACACCCCAAGTGCATACACGACAAGGGTCGTCGGCGCTAAGTGTAATAATGTAATTGATGGACTTATGTTATTATGTGCATTGGCGGTTTGGCCATGAAATTATTCTCCATACAATTATTAACATTGCATTGACCATTATGGCGATTAGTGACGTTGCATTTACTACTACTTAGCACTTACCACATGCCGTTAACAAGTCTATGCACGACACGTCTATTCACATGACAAGATTCACTTTACGTGTATTTAATGTTTTATTTATCTCATAGCTTCTAACTTTACAAAATTTAGTTTGCCGTACAAGCGACTATTAACACTTGCTAAAATTTTAAATTTGCAATTTTGTAAAATTACATACAATTTTGAGTTTTAAAATGTATATTCACATGCTTATACATGTATCAAATTTTACTTACCATATATTTATCATATATATTAAAATTATAGGAGAAGCTATCCGGTCACATGTGTATATAAATATATCTATATTATACATATATTATAATGTATATATGCCATATGCTATCCGGTCACATGTGTATATAAATATCATACGTACATGTAACGTGGCATGGGAGAAGGTCCAGTCATTGTGGTCTTCGTCTCGGTCGATCAAAGGAGCACATTGAGCGGAAGGTGCAGCGAGAAGCGTGTGCGTGTGTGATCGTGGTTCATGTCATTGTCATCTTACGAGCTCACTGCACTGGAAAAATTGTGGGAGGCTTTCTTCGAACGAAACCTACCTCCCAACGTAAATTATTTTAGATATGCCATTTTACTAATCAATTATCAATAAAATTACCGCCACCTACTACATATTATCAATAAAATTATCAATAAGGTGCAGCGAGAAGCGTGTGCGTGTGTGATCGTGGTTCATGTCATTGTCATCTTACGAGCTCATCAGACCGAAAAATTGTGGGAGGCTTTCTTGAACGAAACCTACCTCCCAACGTAAATTATTTTAGACATGCCATTTTACTAATCAATTATCAATAAAATTACCGCCACCTACTACATATTTTTGGACAACTATAATAATTTAGTATATATTTATCATATATTTATATTAAAATATAATATTAGTAAAATGGGGCGATATACATATTATACATATATAACACATGCATACATATATACATAGCACATGCAATACCGAAAAGCGGGCCAGTGGGTCACACCACCGGGTGGCGGCGGTGGTATGGCCGTCCCCGTGGCGGCAATGGCGCCAGCCACCGGGTGGCGGCGGCTCATTGCAACCGTCGTCGTCCGGTGGCGGCGGCTCATTGCGCCGTGCCGATGTGCCACCACGAGTGGCGGGACCCGAGGATATTTTCGTAATTTCCTTTTACAGTGGATTATTCTATTAATTTTCTATTTTACTGTTGATTATTTCGGGTATTTTTCCTAGTCTGGTGGCTGGGTGGGATAGGAGGGGAAGAGGAGAGAAGAGATGGGGAGAGTCTAGAGGGGAGGGGGAGGATGCAGCTAGTGGGAGGGAGGAGGAGGCCAGTTTGTTGGGAAGTGGAGGAAGCGTGAAATGGCTACAATGAGAAAAAAGATATGTATGGGAGAGAAAAAAATTGATATCTAGCTGCTCCATTTTTTTTAAAAAAAATCCACATGTGTTCTCCGTATAGTTCAATAATTTAGGGATGAATTTTTTAAGGGTTTTTTGCATCCATGCCATTACAATGTATCTCTTTCACGTTTTTGCCATTACAAAGTTGGTATTATGCCATTTTAATTCCAAATTTCTCGCAACTATAGCACTTTCTCCTGAAATGGATCCAATAGATTTAAAACTATAATGGCACCAACAAAAATACCAACTTTGTAATGGTAAAAAAATGAAAACGACACATTATAATGGGGTGATGCAAAAAAACCCTCTTTCCAAACAAGATAGGAGGTGAAGTAGACTTCTTTCTCTAGATTTCGCACATCTCTAAGACGTGCGCATGGTTATTAGGCTGATAATGAGACGGTAGAAATTTCTAGAGGCGTGAATCTATTTTGCTATTTACTGAATTTCTGGTCCCCAGCTCACCAACTTTCGCCAACGTCAAATATTGCTAGAGGCATTTGATAAGGTAGCATCCGTGTTGAACAATAGGACATCGTGTCTGCGATACTGAGAAACCATGGTGGGCACAGCAAATACACAGAGAAATCTTAAGGCAAACAAACTGGCCTACCATTTCACACGCCAATCAATAATGCAACCGAGTGGTCAAAATGTAGCACTTTGGTTAGGTTGATTTCAACTCTGCTAAACGAGTGGCTTAATGGGCAAGGAAAACATGCATGGACGTGGAAATGCATGGAGGGAAGTGATAAAAATTTTGAAACTTTATGCTCTCCTGCCTAATTTCAGAATGACTTGGCCTAGTGGTTAACTGGTAAGTTAGCCCCTATTTTCAAACTAATCAACTAAAAAAAGGCAGATATCCTGATCGAGCTTTGGCAACCACCATCACTACACTCTTCTGCACCTAGCTAATAGACGAATGACAACCATATGTGCAGATTGGCACACGTTGTATAAAAAACAGCACTTGTGTGCGGTGTGTGCGGTGTCAATGCATTAGTTGATCACCACAATCCTGCACAAATAAAGTAATTTGTTTTTATATAAGAAACAATAGCGTTATAGATGTTATAAAACAGGATATAAATATGTAGAAAATCAATACGGCTGATCCCATGTGGTCTTGCTTGCGCAGATGTTTTGAAGGATGCGACCCACCCTGGATTTCCTGCTCGTGACGTGATCCGATGATTTTCGTCTACGGGATTATATATCGTATTTTTGCTTGTCTGGGCTTTAGTTGGTCATGATGTGAGGATTTTTAAAGAAAATGATTCGTTTAACAAATTCCTTATTGCAATAAAACTAGGACAGGGAATCATGATGGATCATTTAGTTGGAAATTTTAGCCTTTTTTTTTGTGAAAGTTAGAAAAGTGCCTAACTTTGCTTACACACCAAACAGTTGCTCGGATACTCTTGTTGAACATAAATAATCAATACAACCATTCTTTCTGTCTTCATGTTGTCCAGATGAAGTTGTTGGCATGAATTTATAATTTGTTTTCATTGTAAAGAAAAATATTGGAACCTTTAGGTTCTGCTGTAGTACATTCTCCAACGACAACAGCTAGCCCAGCTATTATAACTTCGGCAAATAGTGAAAGACCAGTTTTTTGAAGTGGCAAATGGTTAAATTTTTCTATGCTTTGCTTACACCAGTGTTATCTATTTGGCTTGCTAGCTAGCTTTGGGCATTTGGTCACATTGTTCCTCATATATACTATATCTTTCTTTTTTTTGAACAAGCATCAATAATAGTACAAGGACGACCACGCCCGTCCCTGGGGCGCCACGTGGCTGGCCTCCCCGCCCGGAGCCACGACGGCCGTCCGATCGCGCGGACTAGGCAGATCTGACCGTCCATTCTGTTTTTACATATAAAAGAATTTTATCCGCGCAAAGAACAACAGCTCGCGTTGTGTGGCCGGGTGGCTAGCAGAGGCAGGTCACAGCGCAACGGCCACGGTTTGAGTCCCGCGCACCGCTAATTTGCTCGCTTTTCCTCGCGCCCGCGCATCTTATCAAGACGGCCGCCCTCGCCCCCACCCGCCCACGCGCTTTGCGGCCGCCACAGCATCCCCACCCATCTCGGCGCGTCGCGGGCGCCACACAGCTAGGGTGGGAGTTTTGTCCGTATCCGAGATATCCGAGTTATCCGAATTAAATAGACAATAAATTTTAAAAAAGTATTTAGACCGTTTTATTAACCTTCAATCCAAAAATAAAAATATGAGTTGTATGGGAAAAAACTATAATGCATATGTATCTATCCGAGCAAAAAACCTCTATCCGAATGATCCGAATAGGATCCGTTTCCACCCCTACACACAGCTAGTATATACTATATCTGAGCGCTCCGATAAGCTCTTCTCAGGACAAGTGAGAACTCTTCTTGCTTTTCTTCTGATTGGATGGGAGTCCAATATTCCAGGAATTATAATTTAAGCCAGGGAAGCATCCGACATTGGATTATGCACGGAGAAGAATTGGCCAACATGCAGGATGAGGATGTTGGGGAAAAGGCACTCCAAGTGAGCCCCATATATCACCTTAGCTCCAATATTCCACCAGCACTCCCATCACACAATGTTGGCTCCTTTGCTCCCACCTCCTCCTTAATTGGTAGGCTGAAATTATTTGATTATTTGTTAGAACTGAACATTGACAGCTTTAAAAAGTGAATTCAAGTAGTCATTACTGAAAATGGAAGGTTGATTTGAAAATTTTAGTCTTTTTTTACAATGGGCAGGAGAAGTGCCGATGTATATTAAATAGAAGAAAAAAGTACAAAACGTTGGAGGTGAAAATAGTGTTTTGACTTTTGAGGTTTTTAAGAAGCAACTTCAAAAAAACGAGGTGAAACATAGTCAAATTATTTAAGGGAAAAAATTGTGCAGAGTAGGATGTTTACTAAGCAAATCAAAAGTTGTGAAAGGAACAGCTGTTGCGAGTGCTGTCCAGTCCAGCACTGTAGGTCGCTGTGGCTAAATTATGTTCACTACTTTCAGTAGGGAAAGGAAGATGTACGCGGTGTGGTAGGGTGTTGTAACAGGGAGAAGCGTTGAACGTACACAGCATCGCGTACTACGGTGGCTCGGCGACGGCGACGGCGACGCGCTGCCGTGTAGACAGGTAATTCGCGTTTCGATGCTGTTTTTCAGGAAAGCAAATTATCTTTCCATCACACTGTTCATGAAAATGTGGAGAGCCTCGTATCTTCGGCCTAGCTAGTTGTATGCGGAAGCTTGCTGCCGGAAAAATTTTACCCCTTTTGGTTCCAAAAGTTCTATCGTTTTAAACAGCGATACAGTCTTCGAAATATACTATTTTATTACAAAATATTCTATAAATAAATATCTATATTTGACTTATATTGTTTTAAACTAAATATCTTAGAGGTTATTGATAGTCAACGTCCTAAAAATTTAACCTTAGTCTTGTCCAAATCGAGAAATTATGGAAACAAAGAGAGTAGCAGTTTTATGGCCGTGTACTGATACTAAAAATGGCGAGGGTATAGTTTAGCCGTATGATCCCACCGGATTTGGGTTGAACGTTTTTATTAAAAAAAACTACGAAAAATTATCTACTATTTGGTAACCAAACTATCTCTAGAATATATCGAATGGCAGAGTAGTCAATCACTAATTATAAGCAAGTTCCATGCTATCTATAGATATGTGGTATATAGACAATATCTTCAATGAGTTTGCCATAACCTTGTCTCTAAAGGTTAATATGAGTTCATATGCAATATGGTGCATGCACAAAATCCATTATAGGCTGACTCTTAAATAAGAGCTAGTCTCCATCTCTCTCCTTTCTCTCTCTCCTCTATAAGGGAAAGATGAAGTGGAGTCCTTATAGCTAGCTGATTTGACATTATTAGAGATGCCCTTGTTGTGATAATTGGGTATTTTAAGTGCAATACTGGGGATATATGGTCATCGAAGTATGAAAAACAAACCCATATGGTCATCTGGCCAGCCAACTATGATGTGATGGTTTTCGATGACGTGATGTGTTTATATACGAGGAGTGTACTGGTTACGACAATGGGCATCACTTCAAAAGAACGAAGATCGCAAAAATATCATCATGGCATGCCATTGAATAGTACTGTTTTTTAATTTCTTTAACTATTTTTATGGTTGGAGGAATATTATATATAATAGATTGTTTAACGTTGTTTATTTTATTTAAACTTTGTTCTGCAGATATTTTATTATCTCGTGTGTGAAACCTTGTTTTGACATGTTCGGTATGGTTTATTTTAATTGCATCTTGCTTCTTTACCAGTGAAATGCGGCTTCTCTGAGCAAAATGTTTCGGCTTCTCAAATATTCGAGTTTCTCATAGCCTAACCAACAGGGAAGCAACCCACTTGCATCCCAACTCACCAACCAATTTTGCTTCTCGTCAGAGCTTAGCCATTTTGGTCGTAGTTGCTCCAAACACCACGAGTCTTCCTTCCGATGTATTGATCTAGTGTTTTTTCAGCGTGGCCCTCTATAATATTGTAGCAGATATAGAGGGGTTGTTGGAGGGAAGGAATCTTTTAAAGGTAATGTAATTTGTGAAGGAATTTTAAAGAGATGGATATAGGGGACGCTAATAGTGTTTTAGAGAGAAAATATAGAGGGGGAGTTGGAGTTTTTTTTTTGAAAGAGGGACAGGAGAACTGCCGTCCTATTTCATTGATCAGAAGGAGAAAATAAAATAAAAGCCCATGCACGCACGGGGTACAATCACAGCGCTCCGCTACAAACCTGGCCAAGGCCAGACACACCGCCGGCCACCACCGGGAACGCCACCTACAGAGGAGAAGGAAAGCAGCCCCACTGCTACCGCCTAGAACAAAAGCCGAACAGGAGAGAGAGAAACAAGAGAGAAAATGAAAAGGACAACACCGGCCACCGTCGGACACCCAACCTACACTCATATAGCAGCGAGCGACTCCTACAACAGCAGACCCAACTGAAACCCACAACGCTAGAACGGCAACCACGACATCTCCAATAAGGTAACGACGGGGAAGACCCGCCGCCGTCGCTAAACCGCTAGGGATTTCACCCAAAACAGGACAAGGTCCAAATGGTGATGCCACCAACGAGGGAAACGACAAGGGTGACGTCATCACCAGCCCGAAAAGGCGGGACTTTCACCCAAGACCTGGCTCGCTAGCGTACAAGGCAAAGGCTTCCGAGGGTGCACAGGAGCAGAAGACCGAGCCGCCGGCCAAAGACGCAGAGCCGGGGAGCGTCGACGAGCGCCACCGCCCGACGCGGAAGACGCCACCCACGCCATCCGACACCTCGAAGAAAGGGAGGGTCTGGACCGCGAGGACGGGATCGAGCCAAGAGACAGAGAAAGGCCGTAAGCCAAAGCCGCCAGAGAGAGGCCACCACGCCAGATGGACCGCGCATGGAAAGCGAAACAGACCAGACGCCGCGCCACCAAGGCAACGCTAGCCGACCCCCGCCTCTAATCTGAAAAAGCCAACCGACGCCATCGAGCACCTCACAGGGAGGGGGGGCAAGAAGACGAGGATGGGACCAAGATAGAGGCAGGGGACACAACATCGCCGAAGAACGGGCGACGGCCCACCACGCCACCATAGGAAGAGCTGAGGAGACGTCAGGCACACGCCCCTGGAGCACACCTGCTCCGTCCGCTCCGACCAACTACCAAAGCGGACCCCCCAAGCGGCCTCCACCAAGACGGGCTCAGAAGGAGGGGGAAGAAGGAGAAGATGCCGGTGTCGAGCTTCGCCGAGCTACGAGGCCACCGGACCCACGACGCTGGAGCACACCCACTCCGACCGCTCTGGCTGACAGCGCCAGATCCGGGCCTCTTGCCCTCGGATCCGACCAAACACTAAGTGGTCCCCTCCGAGCGGTCTCCACCAAAACAGGCCCGGAAGGAAGGGAAGAAGGAAGAGGGAAAGCCGGCGCCGAGCTCCACCACTGCGCGGGAAGGTGGGGATGAGGAAGAAAGGGTGGAAGTCGCGCGTCCTGCGAGGGATGACGAGAGGTGGGCGGACGGGACACGGGAGAGAAAAGATGCTGCGCTCCGGGCGCCGTCACGATGCTGGAGGAGGGGATGAAGGAGGCCTTCGGCTAAGTTCAGATCTAGATCGAGGAGCCCGAGGCACGCCGGCCACAGGCGTCTCCGCCCACGCCGTGCCCACCACCGCATGCGGGAGGGGGGATGGACGCCGCCGCGCGTCACCAGATCCGGCAGGGGAAGAGGAGCGAGCCGAGCCGCCACGCCTAGCCGCGCCGCCGCTTCGCCGGTCGAGACCGTCGCTTAGCTGAGCCATGCCGCTGCCGCCGGGCAATGCCGCGCCGCCCGGCCGTGCCGCCGTCGCCGCCGCCGCACAACGGCTGGCCGCACCGCCACCGCCGACTCCCACGCAGCCACCGCCCCACGCCGACCCAAGCCGCGCCGCCGTCAGATCCGGCCATCTCGCCGCCGGATCCGGCGAAGGTGGGCGGAGGGCGACACAACTCGCAGTAACGCCACGGAGAGGAGAGGGGAGGAGAGGAAGAGGAGGGAGCGGGACCTCACAGCCGCCGGAGACAAGGGAGGGCCGGCGGCGGCGGCAAGCTAGGGTTCCGGTGGTGGGTTTGGAGGCTGGTTGGGGCGCCTCCCGTGTCGCCCAGCACGGACGACGCGGGGCCCGAGAGTTTGTCCGGATTACCTGAGGAGGAGTTGGAGCTGCTCTTACTACAGATAAAGCGGTCCTAAAGAATGAGATCATACATTCTTATTGGTCCCATGAAACTTGAATATATAGGTAATGAGTTTAATTACAACCAAATATCTTACTGCATATCACTTGCCCTTTCGTCCTTGCTAGCTCCTCGCCTTGAGAATATGAATACACAGAGAGAGGTCAAGCTCATCAGATGCGCTAGCCACAAGCCAATGTTGTGCCACACTGATCGACATGGCGATGGAGTTAAAAGTTCTGTGGTCGGTCATCAGATGCACTAGCCACAAGCCAATATGTGGTCGGTCGGTGTGGGGTTTGTCTGCACAACACCCAAGACGGTTCGTGGATTATTTTTGACTTTGGATGTAAGGGTAGCCGAAGGATCTGGACATCTGGTTCATGCTTATAGTAGATTCTTCACCCACCGCACTTGCACGAAAATATTTATTCCTGACGAGTGACGAGCTAAAGTCAGTGTTGACAATCATGGGGAAGCCCGAAGTCATGACCTGCGTTCATATATACAAATTCAGGCAGTCAGCGGATAGCCGCAGCTGACGAGTACCCAAACCTGAAATCACGCATCGTCTCAAATCACATGGCGAGTCTAGGAGCGGCCAAGGCTAGCTGATCGATCGAGCTCAGGCCTCAGGGACGGAGTTGAATTGTGGATGAAAGGATGAGCAGTTGAGCACAGCTGCGCAGGGGAGCAATATCCATTTCAAAACATTTCTAACGGATTCCTTGGTTCGGACTGAAGCGGCGGCAGTCGGTGAGGTAGGCCACGCTGCAGTTGGATATCGTGGGTACGAGAGGCAGGAGACTGGAGACATGAACTCAGATATGGACGGAGCATTCAGCATCTGAGGCATCTTTGATGTTGCCATTTTCTTGAAACCTTTTGGGACTGATCAACAATATTTATCTAGTTCATGTCTAGGTTCCTTTCGATGGATAGGTTCAAAGATTTAAAGGGATGGGATGGATGTTACTCCCTCTGTTGTTTTTTATAAGGGCATTACAATGCTACACTTTAGCTGTCTATAAACTGTCTATAAGAGATGCCAACTCATTAATTTGCTGACATGGATGAGAGAGAAAAGAGTGAGAGGAGCGAGCCGTCGCCTCACCAAGCGACAGCGCTAGCTGGCGCCGGATTTCTTTGCTGAAAGCATGCAGTGCAGTACACGTGCAGCGCAGGCTACGGCATGTAGCTTGCATGTCTAATTTATATTTCATTTTTTTGTTATATCTCTTGAATAATATCTCCGATTAACAAAATGATTTAAAAAATGGGTTCCTGATATTTTTCGAATAAAACTAGAACACATTTGACATATAAATTTCAAAAAATTAGTTTTTTTTATAATCTATTGTTTGTTTTAAATTTTTAAAATTTTCATTTAAATTTATAGTCATTCGATCACCACAGTTTTAAACTTCATTCAACTTATAAATGATCGTGCAAACAAGTATAGAGAAAACCCATTGTATGTACTATCTATAAAGCTGTCTATAAGTGACATGTCAATGCTTTAGAGACAACAGTTGTCTCTAGCATTGTACATGTCCTAAGACATGGCTTGACTTGGCACGGTCTTCTAAACTATACTTTGATCTTTTGATTTTTTTTATCCTACATCATTCATAATACTAACAAAGTTATAATCATTAGAAATACTTTTAAATACGAATCCAGTGATATCACTTTTATCATAAAATTTATATGTTATTAGATAAATTATTGGCCAAAGATTTAGAAGTTTGAATCTTGAAATGCGTGTACATCTTAAAAAAAACAGAGGGAATCATAAGGAAGACTAAACATGCCAAAGTGTTTCTAATACCCGCATATACAATTTGGTAACTAGACTCCGTCGATACCAGACGTATGTATTTTTTTTTTTTGGCAAAAACCCCTCTTTTAAAAAAAATTGCAAATAAGGTGATTTTGTTGTGTAGAATTTAAGATTTGAGCCTTTATTGCGTAACATTGTAAATTCATTTTATATGGCTATATAACACTTATGAATAATGTCATCGGTCAAATATTCAAAATAAATAGAAAACACAAAAATATGAGAAATGAATCTATGAAATACGTAACTTAGCATTTAGGATGCCAAATTTGATTGAATTTGGGAAAAAAAAATTAAAAAATATTGAGGTGCCAAGTATACTTATACTCACATCAATTTCTAATCTCCACATTTTGAAATTTGAAATTCAATTTTTTTAAAAAAAATTGATTTGAATTCAATATTTCAAATGTTGAAGCGTTTAGATTATAATTTCATGAGCCAAGCATAATTGTATTTAGCAACTCAATATTTTTTTATTATTTGTTTTCTATTTATTTTATATTATATGAAAGTGTTATATAGACATATGACATGATTTTGCAATATGAAAACACACACAAAATTTTAGTGCTGCATAGTAAAACTATATTTGTGTCGAGCATGTATATTAGTTGCGACTTGCGAGCATGAGAAATACCATTTGGCTAGCAGAAGTGAGAAGGCTAGAGCAAACTTGTAAATTCCGTTTTTTTTTTCTGACCGGAACGAGCGAAATGTCTCGTTCTGTCTAGCAAAACGGCGGCCTACATTCCGGTCAATACCGACAGAAACGGACGGATCCACTGATTTTGAGTGAAATTTAGCATTCCACCCGTTCCGGTACCAACCCATATGAAATTGTTAACGTCTCTTTCGAATCAGGCCACCAGCCCATAACTGGCCCAAGGGCCAAAGCCCATAGCACTGCACTCTGTTATAAGTTTGAAGCTTACGAACTATGTACTAAATTATTGCTAATTGAAGGTGAATTTTGGTAAACATATATTATTTCTAGTATATATATATTAATTTTAAAATCAGAAATGGTACCCTAAATGACCTACAAATAGATAGCCACCCCTCATATGTAACTTGGGTTTTGTTTAGATTTGTTTAGCCTTTGCTACATACCAGTATTCGCGCGTGTCGGTTAGACAACCTGTTTTATTGTTACAGAACCCCACCATATTGTGAGTCGATTGTTTTATCTTGTTCTTGCTAGTTCTTCGATCGCTTGCAGGATCAAGGACCTTCGTGGTCGAGTTGATCGCGCTCCGTGAGGTCAATAACCATCTGGAGTTGGTGTACGGCCGCTAAGGCGCAACGTCCTGGACGGTTGTAGTCGGGCCGCCAATATCTACTCCTACCAGATCGATAGTTATCCTCCTCTGGTCGAAAGATCGGGACCCCCGGCCCCTATCACTCTCTATTAAGCCGGTTGCCTCCTTGGTTTTGAGGCGTGCTTGCAGAGCTCACTTCTCCCTTTTCTCTGTGCACTCCATTGCTCCTCCTTGCTGCCGGTTCATTTGGCGGTGGTTGGTCCCGTGGTGGTCTTCTTGTGCTCCTCTTCAACTCAGTACTGGTGGCCGCGGGGTTGGACACCGAGTCCTGTCTTTGTTCCTTCTCTGCTCCTCTGGTCTCCATCCCGGATCTGTTCGTGGTGGGTTCTCCATCCCGGATCTGTTCGTGGTGGGGGCGACAGGCTTCGTATCTCCGAATCAAATCGTCGGTGGTTACACGGTGTAGCCCGGCGATATGTTTTCTAGGACAATGATCGCTTTCGCGCTTTGCCTTTCTTATTGCATTCCTTGTCGGCTTGAATCTGACGCCACGTAAGTGCTTCGGTTACCTCCTTGTGCAGAAGATCAATCGGTGATTTGGGACCTATTCGGTTGAATAGGGGCTAAATCCGATTAGGATTTGTGCACTGTTCTGTGGGCTTTATTATGCTTGATGATGATTGCATATTTTGAGGCTTATAAATATGTGAATTAAAGTCTTGGTAGACCTAGTTTAAGTACTGCTCTTGATCCTTTAGATTGTTGCCTCCTTGTGTATGATCTGGTAGTTGGTGATTGATTAATTGGTTATTTGAACTGCTGCACTTATATACTTGTCAACTTTGGAGAACTAGTCTTGTGTTGTTTACTTACTAGTTAGTGCAAGTGCTTTTGTGTTGCTATTCAAGACATTCTAGTGGTTTGTTTTTGTTCATTCGAACCGCCACTGTGATCCTTTAATCTCTACTGCATTCTGTAATTACTTGGTTATACACATAGTGAAGTTGTTGACATCTTTTGGACTTGAGCAATACTGTTCTAGGGTTTAAAGCTTTGTTTTCAGATTTATATATTACCTGTGATATATTGCCTAATTAACTGCTGGATGGCTAATTAACTTTAGCAACCCTTTAATTGCAATCTGAGAGCAAAAGAATAATTCATTCTAACTTGAGCTTTATGCTAGTTTGATTGGTTAGTGATCGCCATGTTTTCCAAGTCAATGTTGATCATGAATTTATTTGCTTTGTTGCTTATATCTGGAGAATTCATGATTTTGAATTTAATTCATGGCTTTAACATTCTTGTTATATTCTTAGTGAATTGTCTGTCAAATTTGCTTAAACAGCAATATTTCCAACACCGGTGAGGTGGCGTCCGGTCTACCCACCCCCTCTCCCCTCTGCTGGTGAGGTTGCGGTCGGGTTCGGTATCCTCACGACAGTTGACGGGTGTCCAACATGCGTGTGGGAGGCGGGTCCCTTGGCGTTGGTGGATTCGGCCAGTTTCCGAGCTTGGGGCATGGATTCTGCAGTGGTTTTTGATGTTGTCGAGGGTTCTCAGCAGCCGGCTTCCAAGGAGGTTTTTGGATCACGCGGAGGGGGTGGCTTCAGTGTGTTCTCACCAGCTTCACCTAGAGGGCTGCCTGGTGACAGCATCCCTGGTTGCCCGGCTCCCTCGTTGTGTCTAGTCGCAGGATGGTGGTAGCGTGGTGTGGCGGCCACGTTCTCTCGTCAGATATTAGCTTGGTCCACACATCTCTGCTGGTTTATCAATACAATTTACTTCTATGGGATGCCAGAAACATTACATTTCAGTTCCTGTTACCGTGATTTGAAATCATTGTGTAGTCCAGACTCCAGAGATGCTGCGGGTTGCGCTGGTACAGTAGAATTTGCCTTTCATTCTTCTCGTACACGATTATGCATTACGCTAATGGTAGGACCGATTCGTCCTGCTCACCAACTGAGACCACCACGCATCTTTGCCTATATATTGCACACGAGCCGCATCAGCCAACGCATTACATTAGAACAGGAGCCACGGCTTGGAATGGCGACCGCCGTCAGGAAGCTCGCCGACAGGGACCAGATGACTGCCGTCGTCGAGGCTTTGTTCGCAGGCTCCGCCGACGTGATCCCTGAGAGGTACGTCCAGCCTGTCCATGTCTGGGCAGAGGCAGTCGTCGGCGACGGCGAGAGCTACCAGCTGCCTGTGGTAGACATGGCGAAGCTGCTCGACCAGGAGTCCTCCGCGGAGGAGACTAGGAAGCTCGGATCTGCTTGTTTCGACTGGGGCTTCTTCCAGGTCCGCATAGTTTTGAAATCGCTTTGGAATAAATTTACCCGAAAGCTCTAAATACGCACTCTATATCACTGTTCACTGTACACTCTATTCATCTTTTAAACAATTCCTTAATACTTTATACTATGTTCTAAAATTTCTATCCTACAATACACACTTTTCCACACATTTTATTTTACAGTTTTATCTGTGAATGTTCTTAAGAAAGATGAACGGCAGTCTTGTTTGGAAGTTTTTTTTTTGCTACTTTTCATGCAAAGCCTAGAGACATTGCAAAATACGGCATCTGTAGCAACTTCAGCTATTACATCAACGGATCAACCAAACAGACCCTAATCTGCTCATTGACCCGAGCCACACCTTTTTTATAACCCCCCTATCCAGTTCACTCCCCCCAATTACACTCTTACCGGGCAGATCAGCTACAAGTTCCTTTTTAATTGAAAAAATGTTATCTACACTCTGGACCAGGCGTATTAATCACGCTTGGTTGGTCTTTATAAAATTATATCTAGCCAAGGACGATTAAATCTGCAGCTAACAATTTATATGTAATGTTGGGCAGCTGGCAAACCATGGGATAGATGAAGCATTGATTCAGCGTATCAAGGATGACACGGTAGCGTTCTTCAAATTGCCACGGGAGAAGAAGAATGCGGTGGCAATTGGGGAAACTGGTATTGAAGGGTTCGGCCTCCACTACAAGAATTCATCAAACGATAAGTTGGACTGGGCGGAATCATTGATCGTCCACTTGAAGCCAGTGCGGTCGTTGGAAAGGTGGCCCATGGAACCCACCACATTCAGGTCATTGATTAAAGACCTCTTGCCTTTCCTGCTTTCAAAACAATTTATCATTTGGAATATCAGAGACACGCCGACAAGTATAGAAATAAATAGGCACTAACTAGCCAAAGGACATGTGATCTACAATCGGGATCCTCCAGCAGCAGTATAAATGACTGTCTGCATTTTGATTTCAAACAGTTATAACTCAGATAAATATATATGTATATATAAGATCCAATTTGTACAAAATAAATTTTGTAATTCGTCTAAAATCCTAAAGAACCCATTTTTGAAACTTTTCATTTTTCATGATTTTTTGAATTTCAAAAATTCAAAAATTCAAAAAATCTGAAAAGTTTTGAAAATGCTTTGTTTATGATTTTAGATGAATTACAAAATTTGTTTCATACAAATTGGACACCGTATGACATATTTATAAAAGTTATAATCTATTTACAGGCGGTCAAAATGCGCACCATGCAATTATACTTGCTACTTTAGGGGATCTAGATCGATGTGATCTATTTAAAAAATCGAACGGTTGTTCCACACTTGTTTCCGCAGTTCACTTCAATTGCCCCATAAAAATGCACTTATTATTGGAACATGCACATTAAACTAACCAAACAAATGAAATTTACTGCTGAAACATGCACTTTGAACTATGGAACAAATCATCTTCGCTAGCGGTGGTGGGTAGGTTAAAAGGAGCGTGCAGTGGTGGGCTGAGACTTAAGCGTCTGATCTGATAGAAAGTCCAATCCGTAGCATTTTTGAAATAAATATTACCTCTTTTAGATAATGGAAATATATTACAGCCTCTACATCGTAGATGTATACGCCCCGTTACAACCACACGAAACAAACTCCTTTCAATGATCGACCTATATCATAAGGACATGAAAGTAAAGATAAACTATTTAACATCATCAACATGATTATTAAATTTTCATCTTTGTTTGCTAAAGAAATACATAGCCACCAAACTCCAAATAACGGCACGCATTGAGAATTGCGTCCTTTTCGCCTTCCTTTTGCAGCAAGGGCCTGTGGTGTAACCAGTAGACTTCTTTAAAGATAGACCTATATAAAGGAGGAAACTTTGCATTTGTCAAACACAATATTGTTTTGACAAATCCAAAGAGCTACCAAAAAGCTACTATGTCGACCAAAATTTGCCTTTTTGTTTAATATGAACTCACTGAAGCCAGTCCCTAATAACAAAAAATAATTGTTCGAAGCTTTCAAACCTAGAGTAATTTGGAACCTAGAGTAATTTGGGCTAAACGCCTAACTTCTCTAGCTAACTAGCACTGGAAAAAATGATCATGGATACAACATAATTCAGACTATCTTTTCAATTTTGTTTAGCAATATTATCTTTTATTAAAATGATTGCTCTAGTTAGATACCACATGAAATTCAAATATTATGGGTTATTTTTGAAATCCATAACATATTTCTTAGAGAAGAAACCTGGAATACAAAGAATGATCACCGATACAAAGAATGGACCATAAAAAAGACATTCATATTGAGGTCCTACCGATAAAAATTTATCTGTTGACCCAAGTGAACATGAGACATCTGATCAAGAAAGTGTTGTCGATCAATAAGCTTTTGACCCATTAGAGCATGTCGAAAAGAGACAAGCGCTTAAAACGTTAGCTATACCTACTAAGAGCATGAGCACCAGCTCGGCGTCGCCCAAACATCAATCGTTAATGCTCAAGGCGCCCAACCCGTGTCTGCACCGGTTTGAAATGGTTGCCGTGAGCCCGCGTATCATTATAGCTACAGTGATATGCGGGCTTTGTGGGGATGCTATGATCAACTCATCTACTTATTTGTTTTAAAATATAGAAACTTTGGATTTTCTAGTCCTTTTTTCTTATCTCAGCAGTGTCTCAAAGTTGTGTACTCGAGTAGGTAGAACATAAGTAAACAAGCTTTAAAACATAGAGATTTCTAGCAAGTACCTACATTGTTTTGTACTATTAATTTGGATTCAAGGGTCTTGATTAAATCTTGACGGATAGGGGTAAGAGCTCAGTTATGAAATAGAATCAATCAATTTAATCTCCATTAATACATGTATGGAAAGTCATTAATTAATCCATTGGATCTCTATCGAAATATAATAAAAAATATAATACATTAATGAATACAAAGCATAACTGTCTCACCACACATATTCCATGCATGTGTAGATGTGGATGTGGTTACAATGAGAACTCCATAATTCATTATTTTTGTCAAATAGGCACAATCATTTTAAGTCGATATATTAGATTATTTTTGTACATAAACTAAACAATCCCAAACAATCTTGAGACATAAATTTTATTACTTTATTATTTTTAATTACAGCTAAGGGATTTTCTCCACTGTCTTCCATAAAAAATATAATTATTAAAATATCATTACAATTAGCATTAAAGTTTTAAAAAATAAGGGTAAATTAGCATAGGAGCTATAATAAAATACTTACAAATTTTTATCAAATTTACAAGAAAACAATATATTTTTATGAAATATTTGAAAAATTTTGTATACCTTGACGGGAAAAAAGCAAATTATTGTAGTGATCGTTTGATGCAGACTAATGTGAAATAGGTTTTGTTATTTGGACTATAGACATCTATGCAAATAAGATGAAATTGATTCATATTTTAATTTGATTCGGATTCCAAATTCTCATGGACGAGGATCAGAAAATTACATAAAGAAAAAGGAAAGTAGGATCTGCTCGCCTCCTATATATTCCGGGAATGTCCATACAATGGTCTTAATCCTTAGGAGTGTATAATGGTGTACCATAGAAGTTCCGATAGAAAAATATCATAAACAACATGTATTGATGTGCTTGATAAGGCCGTGTTGCACATTCTCTTGTTTTTTTATTTAAGGAAATGAACATACCCGCTGACAAAATGGTTCCAGGGACGCGCTTGACAAATACTCGGAGGGAATAGCGAATACAGCGAGGACGCTGCTGCTGTTCTTGGCCAGCAACCTCGGAGTGGGTCAGGAGAGGCTCTTGAGCTTGACGGAGATGCAAAGTACTGCGTTCCACCACTACCCGCCGTGCCGGCAGCCGGAGAAGGTGATCGGCATGACGCCGCACACCGACTGCTTCGGCCTGACGCTGCTCCTGCCCGTGGACGACACTCCCGGCCTGCAGATCAGCAAGGACGGCAGGTGGTTCCCCGTGCGGCCGCTGCCTGGAGCCCTCATCGTGAACGTCGGCGACTCGCTCGAGATCCTCACAAACGGCAGGTACAGGAGCGTGGAGCACAGGGTCGTCGTGAACGCCGGCAAGAGCCGGATGAGCGCCGCCGCGGTGGTCGGCATCCCTCACGGGCGAGTGATTGCCCCTATCCCTGAGCTGGTGAGCCAAGACAAGCCACTGTACAAGTCAGTTGGTAGCCAGGACCATGTCAAGGGATTCGTAGACGCGCTAAATGGGCCGTCCAAGTACATAGAGACCATGAAAGAGAGCTAGATTAATTGTCATCAGTCTATATATCTACTTATCCACCGCGCTATAAACTTGGCATTTATGGGAAATAAAATGCGCATGCCCGCGCGCACACAATCCCAGTCAAATTAAATGCGCGTGTGTTATATTAAAATTTCTACTATGTTGTGGTGAATAGAGTTTGACACCGGGAGCTTGCTTCACACTGATCTAGGTCCTCACCAATGGATCTGATCACTCTACTGATCTTTATGATGCATTCCTGGTGGAGTTGCTATAGCTCTTCGTCAATGGATATGATCACTCTAGTCTTTATTATGCTTTCCTGGTGGAGTTGCATCGAAGGTACTCGTATCATTCTTTCTCATACTGACACTACTACAGAACGGAAATTCAGTACCGGTTCATAAGGTCCATCAAGACCGCTTCGAACCAAGATCAAGGCACGCCCCATCTTTATAAGAACGCACACATGGCGATCGCCTGACCCCAACCAAGACGGGTGGTGTCTCCAACCGTTACTAGAAGGCCCACACGTGGCGCCTCCCCGCCCCCGAACTTGTATCGTTAGGTATCTCCAACCGGTACTGGTAGGTGGGGGTGAGGCGACACGTGTGCTTTTCAGTATTCATAATTAATATATATTATTGTTATTATTCGTGTGTTTTCTAATATATATTATTGCTATATATAATCAATCACGCACAATTAACACAAATGAATCAATGAAATTAATTAACAAAATTAAGTGCAACTAATATATGATAATAAGTAAATACACATGCATGTTCGATTTGTTTATCGGGATTTTTTACATGCATCGCTCTTGTTTGCAGTAAATGTCAATCCCGACACTTGACTAGTCCATATAGAATGGCCACACCTATTTACGGGGTCATGAAACTCGCCACGGGGATTTACGATCGCATTGAGAATAAAGCAGACGAGTTGTTCTTGCCTTTGCTCGACCGCTTCGCAAAGAGTTACGAACTGGTTCATCCATACAAATGCTAGTGGCTCTGTTTGGATGTGCAAGAACTTAGATACATAGTAGCCACATAAATTTGTGTCGGCGGCTAACTCAAGATCTGTGCAAAAAAGATAACGAGCTGAAATGGGTGCATAAAAGTTATATGGTACCTAACTAAAAGCTAACATTATCTTAGAGGCTCATATAACACCAAATTGTTGTCTAAATTCCCCTCGATTTTTATACTGAAACTTTTCAATGCACTAGACAACTTTTAATGATTACAATGTACTTTAATGGAAAGGAAATAGAATTGGTACAAGATTGAAAGTCGGGAATACCCGTTGAGCAAGTCGATCATGTCTTCGTGACGGCTAACCGGATGCCTTAATGAGTCAAAATTATGATCCGCTATGATCTAGCTCGATAATGACAAGGATCCCGCTAACGTAAGCTAAACCGGGTTACCTTCACAATGATTTGAATGGGGTATTGTCTTGGATCTCAAAATTTGATGGGAACACAAGACAACGTGTTAGACAGGTTCAGGCCCTCACGGTGGAAGTAATACTCTAGTCCTACGTTATGGGATTATGAGTGTTCTCCTATATCATGAACCGGGGCCCCCTACCGCCTTTATATAGTGAGGGAGGTGGGGTTACAAGATAAGATTTTTATTTCTACCTCTCCTTATCTCAGCATACTTGCCAATAATTACAATCTCGCATTTCCTTATCGGGATTGGCTTTTAGAAGCACCTCGCCTTGTCGTGCAAGGCCGACACGATCTGGCTATCAAGATCGAGGTATGGTGACTCAAATTTCACCCCTACTAGGTAATCTTCACGGCCCATTAAGGATACCTGAGGTCCATGTATTCCACAGATGCAACGATAACAATACATAAAAATATATATCAATATATGTAAGTAACTAGTTGTAACATCGTGTTATGAAAAAGGCGAGTTGATGCGAAATCACGTACTCATAGTTCGATGGTAGATATATCTGGGAATGTAAATTTTGAACCATGAGAGCATAGTAAACCGTGTCCTTTGTGACTGTTGGCGAGTCTGCGAGCATCTTCAAGTTGACTTTAATTGGGTCGATTAATCCTCTATCAAATATTCTCTTCCTTCTAAATTTTTGTATCTTCATTCTGCATAAGATCGATATGGAGTTAATTGTGCTAGCAACATTGTATATCACGAGGATTTCGCATCGTGCCCACTTACATAGCCCAACATCTCATCGTGCCAACATCGAGGCGTCGCTCAGTAGAGTTTATACATCACCTCACATTCTATATAAAATGAACCTTCCCTGTGTAAAAAATATTCTTGCATGTACTTGACAGCGAACGCAATTAGATCTTGCCGGCGCAAGATCTACAAATGATTCCGATCTCTTGGCCTTTCGTCGTCTGTAATCTGGACATGGTGGGCCCCCTCAAACGAGCGCAAGGCGGATTCACTCATCTCTTCGTCGCCATCGACAAGTTTACCAAGTGGATTGAAGCCAAGCGGTTCTTTGTCATCACGGCGCCAAGGCACGCGAAGTTCTTCCGGACATCGTTGTGCTTTTTGGCGTACCTAATCGCATCATCACCGACAATGGTGTTCAGTTCAAGAGCAGCGAGTTTCAAGATTGGGGCGAGGAGCTGGGCATCAAAATCTGCTATGCGTCAGTGGCCCATCCGAGGAGCAACTGGCAGGTTGAACGCGCCAACGGATTGGTGCTGCAAGGGCTCAAAACCCGAATCTTCAATCGCCCGAGGCCGTACGCAACCCGCTGGGTTAAGGAGTTGCCTTCGGTGCTCTGGGGGCTCAGAACGACCCCGAGTCGAGCAACCGGGCAGACACCCTTTTTCCTAGTTTACGGCTCGAGGCGCTTCTCCGATCGAATTGAAGTTCCGGTCCCTCGGTCGCCGATTCTGACGATAACGGTCGGATGAAGCAAGGTACGAAGACCTCGATCGGCTCGAGGAAGCCAGGGAAGCAGCAATGAACCAGTCGGCAAAGTACCAACAGGGCCTGCGTCGCTACCATCAGCGCAACATACGGGGCCGTGCGTTCTCCAAGGGGGATCTGGTCCTCCGAAGGAATCGAAAGCACGAGCATAAACTCTCCCAACTCTGGGAAGGCCCCTACGTGATTGCTGAGGTGACCCGCCCGGAGGCTTACCGGATACAGCGTGAAGACGGATCTGAAGTGCCCAATACCTGGAACATCGAGCAGCTACGTCGTTTTTATTCTTAAAGTCTTATATTCAAGCAGCATGTAATTAGTTTCCCTTCTTTTGACTTGCTACTTGGCCGTAAACGACCAAGCGATGAAGTCGGGCTACTAAATAGTGTGCGGAGTCAACCGCACCCTATCTCATCAATAAAGTTGTTTTCTCTCTACATGTGTTGATCGCATTCGAGTATTATGAAATTCTTAAGTAATGGCGCTTTTATATCCTAACGACAATGTTTTAGCTACTTCGCAGTTGCATAGGGAGAAAGCCAAGTGCTACTTCCTGGCACTCGGGGGCTGGACCAGTCGGCGGATGCGTTTCATGAAAAAGGATAAAACGTATTATTCGGATAAGTCGATCACCGTCTCGATCTTCCCTTCACGACGAGGTTGGCGGCGGTGGCGAATGGGCCGAGTCCTAGCAAGGCGCGGTGGGCTGAGCCGAGTCCTTGGAGCTTGGCGGCTCATCATCCTTCATTGGTTTCCTGCAAGCATTTAGGGATCTTTCAAGATACATATCTCTACAAATCATGAAGCTGTGGCGTCGCGAAGGAATACCTATGCGACGGGACGTATTTCATCTTGAATTTTATGCCCGAACCACTCGGGCCCGAGCCTGGAGGTTTCTTCGCCCCAGACGCGGCCTTCGGGTCGGCAGACTGGCGTGGAGAAGGGCTCTATAGCTGCGCGACCTGGGGGGTCGCAACTTCACCGTTGGGCGACGGCGGCGGAAAAGAAGCGGGACGGTGTCATCCTCTTCATCGTCTTCGTCCGAGTCCCTTGGAGCGACCCCCCTGCCTTTTTTGGCCGAAGGAGCACTCGTCGAGCCTTCAGCAGGACGCTACGACGTGCCTCCTTGGGGAGCGGAGCCTTGGGGACCGGGGGAGTGGAGAAGAAGGCCTCACGCCCCTGTGACATATCAAATCACATTAATCCTGACTCTACGTCGACAAACCGCGGTTGAGTTGAGAAGGGTCTTTTCCTTATGCCGTGGTGGCGGTATCCCAAACCTGACGGAGCGGGCATTCCACTGGAGCTAGCTCCGAGCCCGGAGCAAAAAGCTCAACCACTCGGCTGATGATTTCCTTTTGCGTGAGGTTTTCATGGGTTTCCCGAGTGGTGTCTTGGGTCCCCGAGTACTCGAAGGCGAGATGGACCCTCTCCTTGATGGGCTGGATACGGCGTTGGGTATAGTTCCACACTACCCCAACCCCACCAACCCAAAGCAGACTTGGCTCATGGAGAAGAACAAGCAGTTCCTTCACTTGGCTCACCTCATCATCGGCGAGGAGAGAAGACCAGGAGGGACGGACTGTGGGGCACTCGCCGGAAAAGGAAGGGAGGACCGGAGGATAGTTGGCGCAATAGAACCACTCCGAGTGCCAGCCTTTGTTGGAGGTTTTCAAGCGAAGATCGAAATAAAACTTCTTGACCCCTTTCCGCAATTGGAATCCCGCGCCGCCCGCGGCCTTGGGATTGTCCTTATTGGGGTAGGGTTTGAGAAGAAAAAGGAATCTGAAAAGGTCGAAATGAGGAGCGATCCCCAAGTAGGCCTCACAGACGTGAACAAAAATCGCGATGTGAAAGATGGAGTTGGGGTTCAAATGCGAGACCTCAATCCCATAGAAATGGAGCAAACCCGGAAGAAAAGGGAGCAAGGAAGACCGAAGCCGCGGAGGAAAAAAGGTTCGAAGACCACTACCTCGTCCGGGCGAGGGGTAGGGCAGGATTCGCCGGCGGCAGCGAGCCAAGATACGAACCCTTCCGACGGGAGCACGCCGAGGGAGACCAGCTTCTGAGCCTCCGCTCGGTCGTGGTGGACTTCATCCACTTCTTTGCGTTCTTCGCTGCCTCAGCGGTGGTGGGGGATGGTGGAGCCATCGCGATTGGAGATGGGTGGCGGCGGAGGCGACAGCGGAGAAGAACCCTAGCGGCGGAGTCTGCTAGGAGAAGCTAACTGACTGGCGTGAAAAGCGAGCGAGGTGAACTAATTTCGTTCCCCTGTTCCTAATTTATCGCAACGGGCAAAGTCTCGTATTTTGGGCCGGGCCTTAGTCTAGCGCTGGATGCGGCCTTTCTGCGAGTGGTTCCCCCGAGAGGTCTGCGTTACGCGCCGACTGCCGGTCTAGGAGCGGACGAGCCTAACTGCTCGGATGAAGCGGTGTCGCGGATTCGAGATCAAATCGAGGAGAAGCGGCATTGCAGATTCAAGATTGAAGCAAAGACAAAAGGATCATGGATATTCGAAAGGTTTTCATTAAAAAGGGGCTCTTAGGCCCGACATATTTTCATGCAGACAAGACATCGAGCTAGGGCTCGTCGTTGGCTCGTGGAGGATACCGAAGGAAGGTAAACTACTCCCTTGATGGCCATTTCACGTCGAGGATGGAGAAAACGAGAGCATCCTTCAAAGGGGTGCGTACTGCATAGAGTCGCAGATGACCGCTGATGAGGATTCTAATGGCCCTTTGAGCGGTTTGTTCTGCGAAATCTTCCCGCCAGTGCCGCCATTCGGCTTCCACAGCGGCTGTTGCGGCGACAAGGCGGTAGTGCTCCTCGGCGCAAGCGGTTGCCCATGGATCAGCCCACGGATTCGCCATTGCTCTCGAAGCAAGGCGGGGTGGAGATTTTTGGTGTTGCCAAGGAGAAGAAAACTCAAAAACCCAAAAGCTGGTGGTGAAATAGTATTCCGCCCCTGGGATTCCTTTTATACACAGAAGAAATTCAAGGGTCGCGCCTCGGAATTCGTTTCGAACACAGGAAAACCATCATGGCGATGGGACGGAAGTGGATACGAATACGGTTTCCGACGGAAGCGCGTACCGCACCGGTTGCGTGAGGAAAAGGCGCGAAAACGTTTCGCCTCCCCCCTAATCGGGCTTGGGCTAAAATTGTAAAGGGCGACCCCCTTAACAGGCTTTCTTAACGCGCCACTAACGGTGGCAATGTGTTAAAATCGAGCCTAATTCGGCCTCGGTACACCCTGGAGGGCATATGACCGGCAATATAAAATTAAAAAGTGTTTCACGGCATACCCCATGTTGGGTCACTAGCCAACTTCGCATGCTCGAGGTTGGGTGTTGGTGAAACTTGGGTTCAATTTCTTGAGGTATGCCTTCTATAAGGTCGCTAGTTGTACACCGCTCCCCGGGTACAAATGCCTCTTGGCAAAATTGCATCCAATCAGTGCGCCTTAAAGGGCTCTGTCTTGATCCTCCTCCGGTTGGGACAGTACTACTCGGTGAAAGGTGTGCCCCATCTTTGGTCGAGGCTAGCTTTCTGAAGTTACTGACTAGACGCTGATGTCGATATCCCTCGCAACGTTAAACTACAACATGCTGCATGACAGAAGTTGTGAAGACGTGGCTTAAGGCATGCCCCATGATGGGCCAATCGCTGCTTTTGCATTGCAGGAGTGGGTGTCAAGTAGCCGAAGTCATCTATTGAGGCGATGCGCCTAATGGGACGAATAAGCTGGAGTTCGGTATTGCCGATCCAGGCGTTGCTTCAACACTAAAACTTAAGATTTCTTGAGTTCTTTACAATCTCTTTTCAGATTATAGGAGATATTGGCGAAACCAGTCGGCCGGATATCTGACTCGATCGTAAAGCACTCGGGGCTACTATGGACTATATGGGCACCGGGTATCCTCTAGAAGGCCCATAAGGGAGCAGATGGGGGCGATCCAAGTCGGCCGGTTGAGGATAAGAGCCACTCGGGCTACGCGAGGCTTGAGCCGCAAGGAAGTTCCCGAGGATATAATCTATCTCCATGTAATTAGCAGATCAACACATGTATTCTATGTAACTGCATACCAGAATTAGTTATCAGGGGTCCCGAGATATCCTGTAACTCTATCTCCCCCTACGCTATATAAAGGGAGGGGGTAGAGGCCATCGGCATAGGGCTCTGATAGGCATCTAAGTCTACAGCGCATAGCATCATCTTGCATCTCACATCCACCATATAATCCCAGAACACAGGACGTAGGGTATTACCTCCTCCGTTGAGGGCCTGAACCTGTCTAACCCTGCCTTGTGTTACCATTTAGCTTAGTTCTTGATTAGCGTCCTCTCGTACAAATTCATTGCCGGTGGTGACCACCCAGTTAGTCACCTGCTGACATCGGGCAACCGGGGAAACTCCTTTCCAATTGGTCTACGGTGCAGAAGCCATCCTGCCCGCCGAAGTAGTACTCGGTTCGCCTGGCACGAGCTCGGTCAACTTGGTTGACGACGAGTAAGAGCGCCTACTTGATCTCGATCTCCTCGAAGGCACACGCGAACGGGCACAAGTCAGAATGGCGCTGAAGGCGGGCGACCTCGTTCTGCGCCGTATCCAGAACCTGTCCAATGCCAAAAAACTAACTCCCCGTTGGGAGGGCCGTTCACGGCCGTTTCATCTGCTTTCGCCGGGCCGTTTTACTTTGCAATGGAGGACGGAGAGTCGATCAAGACTTGGAACATCGACCAGCTTCGTAAGTTCTTCGTGTAGGTCTTTCGTGTGTTTGCTTAGCTTCGCGTTTTTTGTCAAACTTCGTGCCTTTGTTCGTCCAAGTCTCTCGGGCTGCCATGTCAAGATCAATCCAATAAACAGTGAATTTTCGCGGCCCCCTGCGGCCCTTTTCACATCTCTGTCTTCTCAGACTACCCTCTTTCTGGTAACACTTGATGGCCGCCCGGCCTTGCGAACACTTGGCTCCGCAAGCTTAAGGATTTTTTCCTGCTTATATCCAATTTCAACAAGTTCCTAAACTCAAGATTGCGTAAAAAGGCTTTCACGCCTCGCTGCTAAGTCTGCTCTCGTAAGCCCTCCGCGGCAGAGGCACTTACCGCTTACGGCACAACCACTTGGCAAAGCCCGCTCTCGTGAGCCCTCCGCGGCAGAGGCACTTTCTGTCGGGGATTAGATCACGGCCCATAGCCATGGCCCACTCCCTGACGGCCCAATCGAGCGACCTACGGGGCCCGGCTCCTTGGGAGGTTCTATCGAGCCCATGTGCATCCCGCCGAACGACTTCATGGTCGCACAAGGCGTAATGGCCTAGGATTCTGTTTGAGTTCGACTCGAACGAGTTCTGCGATTCGTGAAGACCGGACGTTGGTTTCCGGATTGGATTAGGAGTCGTGATCCCCAAGATTAGAGCTTACCTTATCTACCGTAGGTCATATTTAGCATGTATGAGTTCGTTTTATCTCGTAGTGGCCCGACCGATATTCCCCGGTAGGTCGGTTTGCTCTGCACTATATAAACAAGGCCCCTACGGCGTGTAGAGGGGACTTGATCTGGCTTTTTTTTATCTACTAGACACCTGATCTTCGCTTGTACACCCATAATCTCGCCGAGACTTGTTCGTCTCGCCGAGCCATCTCTTGTATTCATCTTTGATATATAAGAAAGGCTGGACGTAGGGCTATTATCTCTCCCGAGAGGCCTGAACCAGGATAAAAACCCTTGTCTCTTGTTCGTTGCTGTTCGTGGTTGTTCGGCGTGTCTCCTATCTCCTCTTTAAAGAACCTTGGTTGACTTGGGTCGATATCCCAACCGTCGACAGCTGGCGCCGTCCGTGGGGACACGCAGATCGAGCATGTCGAACTCCGTCGGCCGATCTGAGAGATACTTCCCGAGGGCTACGACTCGGCGACAGGATGTCTCATCCTCGCCGATTCAGACGATCTGTTCGGTCTCGAACACTTTCGCATCCGAGGCGATGTCTCCGCTTACATGGCGAGATAGCCTCGATCGCACTCCGTCATCGGCAGCGACTACGGAACGATGATCTTTACGACGGTTTAGATTTGTCGATTCCAAGGCTATGTCGGTAGATTCCACTGTGGAGACACAAATGATGACACCGTCTAGCATACCTTCGCATGGCCCCGCGGCATTAACATGGCCGATGTAGGAACCTCTCGAGGATCCTGCGACGGCCGTGGCGGCCCGGCGGTCGGGCAGATTAACTCGCTTTCGGCATCAAGACGAGGTCTGCGCAGTTGCTCGCCATGAAAGAAGGCGTCATTCGCCGCACCTCGACGATTCCATCAATCGACCTTAACACGGTTTCGCGACCGGTGTAGCGGCAGCGTCGCGACCCACCTCGCGTCTTGGCGCTAAGTCTCCGGCGAAGCTTCCTGTTGGGTCAATTCCCGCGTGACCGGACTCCAGTCGGGCGGAACGCGGATGGTTCAGGGATCCCGGGACCCATAGATTAAAGTCGGGAATGGCTCGAAGCTATGGCAACGGTCCTTAGATCCACCAATCAAGCTGATCTCGCCAGATGGGCGTCTTTGTGCGTCTAACCTAGAGCGACCGGCTGAAGGCCTAAAGTCTCTAGGAGAAGTCAACAACTCCTCTAGGCAGCGCAGCCAAACTGCCCGGAATGATTCGGACAGCTCTGATCGATCGCGTGACCCCCGTCACCATCGAAGGATCATGTCCATGAGCAGGCTACCTGTGGTCGCCGTCGCTCGCCAAGTCCTCGTAGTCATCGTGACCACAGGGGCAAGCGCGCACGCGATGATGACGGACGGTCCCGATCGGTAGCGACATGTTCCATTCCGAAAGGAAAATCAAAACGGTCACCAAAATGAAATTTACAAATTTGGGCTAGAGAGCACCCTGTAACGCCAACCCTATTTCTTTCACCCTATTTAACCCCGTTACTTTTACAGTCTCTGTATCACTATTTGCCTCTATATTTCGCTAACTATGGCCGACAACGATTACTGACGCCATTTCCTATATTATTTGTCCTCCGCCTCCATCATACTCTTTGGCCTATCACTATTCAATTATTTATATTAAAACTAAATGAAGCGGTCACTCTATTTGCTATAGTAATAACATAAAAAAAAATAGATTAGGTTCTCTTTGATTTGTAGCTCTGGTTCAATTTTGGTTGTATTCAGAGAAGTTGAGATCCTTAGAAAGGGGTATGGGGTGGCTATTTTTTTTAAAAAAAATTATGATGTTTGATAAAAACCTTCCACAAAGCTTTAAAATTTCAAAATGTTACGCTGAGTGGTTCGTAAAAATAATATAAAATTTTTAAACCGAACAGAAATGTGAAAGAAAGCCTCAATGTTGGACTTCCGGTCACGGCCACACGCGCAAACGTCGCAAAGCTAAGCAGGTTTTCCGACGTGCCAGAGAGAGCGGGTGCAAAAGGAATCCTCATTGGATGGGCCGTGAAAAACATGGCGCAAACCATCGCGCGGCTGTGTGTGGCTGGGCCGTGGCCCAGTAGGACACATGCACACACGTCCGGATGTTCCAGCCCAGACCGACCCGGACAAGGAGTCAAGGAGCCCACGTCGTGCGTCGAGTACTGTGTCCTACTCCTACTCCTACTCCGGCGAGCGCCGACCCACACGGCCACACCGCATCGACCCTTCTTCCCCGTCCAAATCTAGGGTTTCTGCTCCGCCCTCCTTCGCGTCGACGTATCGCCTTCCTCGCCGGAAGAGGAGTGGAGAGTCGTCGTCGTCGTCGTCGTCGTCGCCAGCGAGGGAGGGAAGATGCCGCAGCGGCACTCGAAGAACAACAACGACCTCGCCTTCTTCACGTACGAGGAGAAGCGGAAGCTCGGGTACGGCACGCAGCGGGAGCGCCTGGGCAAGGACTCCATCAAGCCCTTCGACGCCTGCTGCCTCTGCCTCAAGCCGCTCCTCGACCCGCTCTGCTGCCCCAAGGGCCACGCCTTCTGCAAGGAGTGCATCCTCGAGTGCCTCCTCGCGCAGAAGAAGGACATCAACCGGTAGGGTTCCTTTTTCTTCTCGCTCCCCCACTAGCAGTTCCTTGCCTTGGTGATAAATTTTAAAGCAATCTGGAATTGGAATTGGAATTGGACCCAGCGCCATGGTTTTGTTGGGAGTTATGCGTTTGCTGTACACGCGTGCTCCAAGAATCCCTTGGCTTTCCCATCGATTTGGTGAATGTGCCTATTGAAGCTTAACATTTTAGGTGCTGATCTCTTGTCGGTTCGTCAAGACCCACGTTTTAGGTCCCTGTGTCCCACTTACCTGCACGCTGCCGGCTTCATCCTCTCCGGGACCTCCCGCCGCCATCGCCCCCCCCTCCGGCAACCTCCTCTCCCGCCGCCGCGCCGCCATGGCTTTGGGTTAGGTTTCGGTGGGGTTTGATTCGGGGCGCCGCCGGGCTTAGAGGGATGGCCGGGGGAGATGGTGGCCCGGTGGTTGGTTGGGGATGGAGTGAGGGCGCCGGCGGAGGAGGAGGCGGCGCCACTGGAGCCGGGGACGGGGGAAGGTGGTTGGGGCGGTGGTGGCGGGGGGTGAAGGCGACGGCCGGATTAGGTTGGGCGGGCAGCGTCGGCGGCAGGAGGCAGGCGGCAGGCGGCTAAGCGCTGGTGGCGGCGCCGCGGCAGGCGGCGGAGGGAGGAGGAGGAGGAGCGCGGAGCAGTCGGGGTCGGGGGACGGTGGAGGGGAGGGGAAAGGGGAAAGTAAGAGGGAGTGGGGGAGGCGGGGGCTGATCTAGGCGTTGGATTGAGATCCAACGGTCTAGAAAATCGACTGATGGGTAGGGGAAAAACCAGTCGACTGTTAAATATCTTAAACCTTGGTGGCGGAAGGGATTAATTTCTGAATCGAAAGTATCTCCTAGGATGAGCCTATAAGTTATTGTGTTGAGACAGTGATTATTACTAATGATTGCAAGCTCACCCTTGAGTTTTAGCCTTTTAGGATAAAATTTTCTTGCTTCGTCATTCCATTTGTGCTATGTATATACTATATAGTGTACTATCCATCACTGGGCTACTTGCAAATGCCATTTCTCGGCTTGGGTGCAAGATATGTTTATTTCTTGCAATTGATGTTCCAGCAAGCTTCAAACAATGATCACTAATAGTAGTTTATTTGCCCTTGGCTTTCTGGCTTTAGTATTCATATTTTTGGCAGACATGTGAAATTGTGGTGGTTGCGTTTCAATTACCTATTTGTGTAAATGAATAAATTAGATGGACTTCTGAGTGTTTATTATTGTTCTTTCAGCAAGCTTGCAGCTCATGAGGCCCAGAAAAAGCAAGAAAAGGAAGAGGAAGAGGAGAAGTTGATGCTGCAGAAGTCTAAGGAGTTGGATGCTTTCGATCAGCAGAATCATGGAGCCATCCCACAATACCATGATCGCAGTGGTTCCCAAGACAAGAACGGTTTTCATGGGGCAAACAGTGTGAAGGTTACCTCCTTTGAAGAGGAAGCCCTCCGCAACATGAAGGCTTTCTGGCTTCCGTCAGCTACTCCTGAAGCTACCGTCAAGGTAGAAGCCCCCTCTGCTGACACTGTCTGCCCCGAGGGGCAGGAGAAGCTCAAGTTGAAATCACTCTTTCCGATATCTTTCACTGAGGAAAGCGCTGACCCGAAGAACAAGAAATCAGTGGAGAAGAGCTACATGTGCCCCAGTTGCAAGTCTACTCTCACAAACACCATGACCCTGGTAGCGATCAGCACCTGTGGCCATGTCTTTTGCAAGAAATGCTCGGACAAGTTCCTAGCAACAGATAAGGTCTGCTTGGTGTGCGGCAAACCATGCAAAGAGAGGAATTTGGTTCCTTTGGAGAAAGGAGGAACTGGATTCGCTGCACACGACGAACGCTTAGAAGCAAGGGATTTCAAGCATTTGGGGAGTGGTTCTGGGCTAGGGTTAGTGAAGCCTGCTCCAAAGAGTTACTAGCCTTCAATTATTTTGGCTGTTGTTGTATATTTCCTGTAAGTTATCAACTCATCATGATCTGATGAGCATATGTTAACCTGGAAATTTTGTTTGAAGGTTTAGAAATATTTATGTCTGTTTCGTGTGGAACTGTTGGTCTTCAGTCTTTTATGATGCAGGCTGTAACATGCTCAACTATAATAGTTTTTTGCTTCTGGATTTGGCACAATCTGTTAGGTTGCAGCTGATGCGCTATACAAGTATTATTTTTTTGTTGTTGTGTTAGGGCTGTTAGATGAAGAACGTGTTGTGTGGCGCATTTAAGCCGCCATGTTCTTTTTTCCTTGTGCTTGTGGCTGTTTTCAAAAGCCAAACAAATTGTGAGAGCGTATTGCATTTCCCATGTAATATCATGCCCAGTAAAGAACTTCAGCACTAGAGCAGATTTCAATTGGAAGCACTGTAAAATATCCCTCATGCAAGGACACGGCTGTTGCCATGCTCGGAAATTCTTTTCCTAGCACGTCAATATATACACTTGCGCCCCCAACTGTCCCAGGTCCATCAAATGCTGGGAATTCTTTCTCTAGCACGTCAATATATATATTATATATACGCTTATGCTCACAACTCCATCGAAGAAAACATTCGGATGGTGAAAAAGGAGCATATAATCCTGACATATTTTTACGTCCTACATAACTGGAGTTTATCCATCAGGACACAAGGGAATGACTGGCCCTTTTTGTCAGTCAGTGCTGCTCAGTGCAAGACGAAGAAGCAAAAACAAAATAGCAAGGATAATGGAAATGCTGACTTGGCTGCCTCTGCCTCCACTCGCACACTCTACACTTGCAGAAGCGAACAAGACACGGCCCTCGGGCCTCGGCACCAGTGGATAACTAGGTAGGCTGAGCTGACAGAACGCTTACTTCCTTCAGCTCAGTAAGCCTGCAGGTGAAATGGCAAGCTTGCAGAGCCTGATTTGCTCCGTTTCCAAACAAGTGCGTTTTTGAGCGCTCTCCTCATTGTTTTCTCAACTATGTTCCCAGCTTGAATTTGGTGTTTGTTTTCAGCTGCCTGCGCCAAATTGTCCAGTTACCGCCAGGCCGAATGGGGCTCCTCCATCGGTTGTCAGCGCAGGCTCCAGCGAAGCCTCCTCGGATGAGAAGAGTAATTTATTTGTGCTGTTCGTGTCGATGTGTCCTTGAATATTAACAAAAAAAAAGAATATTTTACTGAACGTCTTCAATTTGTAGATGTCACAGGGAGGAGGTTAGCTTTGCTTGGAGCTGGAGCATTAGCCACTAGCCTACTGAAGGGCAGATCTGCATACGCGGAAGGTATGGCCATTTTAACTGTTATTGTGTGATTTTATTCTTGGTAGTAGCCAATATGTTGTATACAACGCCTGAACTCTTAAAGACTCGAAAGCTGTTTGTGCACACTAATTGGAGCTTTTCCTAGATTCCAGAAATACCGAAGAATTACAGTTCTTATGTAGATACGAAAGATGGATACTCGTACCTCTACCCAGCTGATTGGAGGGTCAGTCTCCAGTATTATCACTATGCTAGTATTAAAGAACAGTAATTCAAATGGTAATAGGAGCACAACAAATCGACTGGATTCCATAATGCTTTTGTTTACTGCTTATTTTGTGTGTCTCATGCTAGGATTTCGACTACTTGGGACATGATTCAGCGTTCAAAGATCGAACTCTGGCGCTGCAGTGTGTTCGTGTGGGCTTCATTCCTACCGAGAAAACGGACATTCGTGACCTAGGTCCCATGGATGAGGTAGCCTTTCCTGATCCCCTGGACTTTCTTGGCTCCGGAAGCAACGCTCCAATCTTTCTTCTGACCAGTTTCCATATTTTCCTCTAGGCAATATTCAACTTGGTAAACAACGTCTACGCTGCACCAAATCAAATACCATACATCTATGGCATGCAAGAGGTTTAGTCATTTTACCCATAGTGGTTTGACCTAGTACTATTCTTTTTTGTTTCTGAGAAATGGCAGCCTAGTAGTTCCCTCCAAGAGTCCAAGTGCATCTGATTTCGTCATAAACAATCCAGAATGGATATAACAATAAGGATAAAGACTGCCAAAAAAAAAAGCAACTTACTGTGCTACTGCTACTGCTACTATTGGCAGCGCACGGTGGACGGCAAGAACTACTGGACGTTCGAGTACGATCTGGAGTCGCCGGGCTATGGCGTGTCTGCGTTTGCGACGGTTGCCATCGGGAACGGTGAGCACGAAAGCTCTGAAGAATGAAGTTGGCTTTGATCATCGTGATCTGTTCCCGCATTCTGATTAAGCTAATTAAGCTGACTGTTGCGTGCAGGGAGGTACTACACGCTGATCGTGACTGCGAACGAGCGGCGATGGAGCAGGCTGCGGAATAAGCTCAAAGTCGTCGCGGACTCCTTCAGGCTCTCTGATCTGGACGCATGATGTGTTGCTTCTTCACCTGCCGGCTGCTGTGCCCGCACGCGCGCCTCATGGCGCCACTCCTGCACCGCACACAAGTAGCGATGCCAATGCCTAGTTTCCCCCACCATTTTATAGAATAAAATGATTAAAATATACCCTTTTCCCACTCTCTTGAGATGGACTAGCCGCGATTGCGCGCCTGTGGCACGCCGAGAAGAAATATCACAGTATTAGGTTCTACCATGTGGGCTTTGCAGGATGTGATGAGCTGAAAGAACGAATCAAAGACTGACCCGATGGTCCCTGATTCCATGAGCCGAGCGCACTGCGTGCCAGCCTGTTGGCGCACCATGCGACCTACGACCCAGTGAAACGCATAGACAGGAAGCAAAAGCGGCACATGGCAGCAAGCATTTTTTACAACATCAAACTATATAAACTTAGTTATTTATTAATGTAAAAGATATGAACTGAGTTTTTTTAATCACTGATAAGGAATAGCATCGTTCAAAGAATGCTACTAAAAATGGTCGAAAATAAAGAATAAAAGTTAAAATTTAAGAATAAAACAAAAGAAAGTCAAATAAAAAGGCACAAGCTCAAATAAAAATTTAGAAATTCCAAAATTGCAAAGAAGTTTGAATTTAAATCTTAAAAATATTAGAACATGGAAAATAAAAGGCATTAAAAAAGCTAGATTTTGAATTATAAAATGCAAAAAAAAAACTTGATGAATTAAAAAAACTATAAAAGTAGAGTAGCAGGGTTCGAACCCAGGCCTCTTCTTGGTCAGCACCCGGTGGCAATGACCAAGTGCGAAGCTGATTTGTCTCGCCGCCAGAAATTGTTTATATAGCATTTGTGTATGAGCGGCCAGATCTGGAACGAAACTTGATCGGATGGCTGTTGAGCGGCAGCGTACAAGGCCCACATGAGGAGGATTGCTATGCACCACGTGGCAGCAAGAGGGAGCCCAAACTCCCTCTTGTATATTTATATATTCCAAGATTGCACTACACACTACAGGCATGCTTTTTCGTTATATGTGTGGTAGGTAAAAAAAGATAAATTAGAAAATGATATACCATGGGATGGTATACCTCCTTCCTCTTGCTCACACGCTCTTTTTTCTCTCTCCACTGTGCACCTACCGTCGTCGCTGCCCTTTTCTTTGTGTGGCTCTGTATCCACCACATGGGACTGACAACACTCAAGGTTGTTGATGCCTTGACCACGAGCGCCTTGTTGGACAAGACTCCGTCGCACTTTGCTTCCTTGAGCAACATAGTTTCAGGCCCTCTTCTCCACATGACTCCTTTTCCATCATGTTGCATGCCAGGATTTACATTTTTCAGGATTGTGATTGCCTCAGCCTTTAGCGATCATCAGGCTCTCTTTCACCGTGTTGCTATTCCACAACTGTGTGATCTGATTGACAATAGGGAGGCACACAATTCCACGACCTAATTGCTCGAGGGGACGAAACAAATTCAACGTCGGCGACTTCATTGAGGAGGATGACTGCCAAGGGCCGATCAAATCTAGCATAAGGAGACACGTGCTAGCATCTGTGCTTTTGACTAGGGTTTCTAGGGTTCATTGCCATGGCCACCACTTGACAACTCGAGATGAGATGTCTCAAAAAGGGAGCAAAATTGTTGTGTATAGTGAGCAAGTCGAAGGTTGTTTAATAAGTGAAATAAACTTTCGAGGTTAGGCTACCTAAATAAAGGAAGAGGCTACTTATAATCTTCCTATTGAATTATTGTTGACATGGGTGAACAGTAACAAAAAAAAGAGGTTAGGTTTGCTTAGGATAAGACATCAGATCTCTTATCTTATTAGATAAAATTTTTTTATACGTTATTTCTAGGTATCTTTGTTAGAGCCGATCATCATATTAATTAAACAATATAAAAGGATTTAGTGCACCATTGTGGCAAGTGTGGCCTCTGTCTAACCAATCACAACATCAACTACTCTATTACATTCTTACAATGTAAGTTTCTCTATCCATTCCTCACTGATCTATCCTCTTATGCAATCCTGTGTCTCCTAACCGAAAGCATATTCTCTGGCGTGTGGCCACTGACATGTGGACCCATCGCTGATGGGACCTACCTGTTAGTGGTCGTAATTTACCCTTGCCTTACAGCAGAGATCTACTTACTTCCTCACCACCCTTTGGCCCTAACACCGCATCTAGTTGTCCGACTTGTGGTTGCCTCACCATGGCGAAGGTGGTTGAGAGCATGGGGTGACATGCCCATACAACATGTTCGTTTCCCCAAAATTTCATTTTTTAACAATCCTTATATGAGAAGTAGCACACTGATCAAAGGTGTGATTGTTGTGGTCTAAGGACTGAGAGCATCCCCAGCGGTCCTAAGTCCTAAGAACATCCTCAACGACCTCTCTATAATATGTAGCAAATATACAGGGTCTGCTGAAGGAAAGGAATATTTTAGTGTAGTGTAAATTGTAAAGAAATTTTCTAGAAATAGATAGAGGGAACGACATGTTTTAAAGGAGAGAGAGAGGTTTCATAGGGATGCTTCATAAGGCATAAAGCTGGAAGACGCCGGAATACGGATTGGAGGGAGGGCAAAAATTCAATGGAATAGTTTTTTTCAACATATAGAACGGAAGAGAGAGCTGTGCGAGCACGGATCTTGAAGCACCTTTCAATGGAGATGCCTAGAAATCATTGCACTATCCAATTTCCAGATCAAATCAACTCATCCATCTGTCGTATGGTCGGCAGCCAAACGACGGTTGGCCTATTAAGAATTGTTTTTCTAGGAAATTGAATTGCTTTACAAGCGCCAACGATCAAATCCAATACATTGCAAATGTGAAATGGATCGAGTGTACGACAGCACGAGTTTCTGAGAAAAATTGTTTGCAACTCATATATTACAACAATTACAATTCCATCCAAACATGCTAACAATTTCTAGAATAAGTTACCTACAGTTTCAACGCACCTAGTTATCTGAATCTCCAGTCTAATGCTTTGTCAAGACCAGGCCTCCGTTCCGCTCTCAGAATAGTGCTGCAACTCTTAACATCCTCTCCCAAAGAGAGGAGCAACGGAACCTATCTGACTGATCAGAGAGCGAAGGGAACTTGATCATGCCCTAAGATAATTTACATCTAACAAACTCAACATTAATTACATTAGCCGATGCTGGCGAAGGCCCTTGCCAAAATGGGGTTGCATCAATCTAACATATAGACCATTCTGGTCCATCAGAGAGTCATGTGTACCCTGCTCAACTATCCTACCACCGTTTAGGACAACAATGTTATCCACATGCTTCATCATCGCTGCCCTATGGGCGATGAGGATGGTTGTCTTGTTCCCCATGACCAATGTGTCAAGAGCCTCCTGTACAACTCTACTTGATTCAGATTCAATTGCTGAGCTGGCCTCGTCTAACAACAAAATTGGGGCATTCTTTAAAACCACCCTAGCAATGGCAATCCGTTGCTTCTGCCCAGGTGTGAGATCAACTCCTCGCATTCCTACATGAGTGTCGTAGCCATGTGGCAAGCTACTAATGAAATGGTGAGCGTTTGCTATTCTCGCAGCTTCCTTCATCTCAGCCTCTGTTGCGTTGTGCCTTGCATATATAATGTTCTCTCTTATTGTAGTTGAGAAAATAACTGGCTCTTGCTGAATGAGGCCCATGTGGCTTCGCAGCCATCTCAGGTTGAATGATTTCAGATCTCGGCCATCCAACAAAACTTGGCCAGATACTGGGTCGTAGAATCTCTCAATTAAAGAAATGATAGTGCTCTTCCCTGATCCTGAAACCCCTACCACCGCAACTGTCTGTCCTCCACTCACTTTAAGGTTAAAATTGCTCAGCACAAGAATATCAGGACGAGCTGGATAAGAGAAATCAACGTTCTTAAATTCAATACTTCCGTAGACATTAGGTGGTTTCAAGCCAGTGTTATCATCAGGATCAATCTTAGGCTCACGGTCAATAATCTCAAACACTGAAGTGAGAGACTTCCGTCGTTTAAGTATGTAGGGTGCGAGTCCGAAGGGTTCCACCAATGCAAATGAAGCAAATGAAAAGAGAATGTACTCTTTTAGCCCAGTGGCTATTGTCAGGTGCTGCTTGTCCACTGAAATGGCAGTATACCAGAGAAGAAGGGCATTGCAGGCAAAAAGAAGAAACTGCGAGAAGCCAAAGCCGAAGCCTATAGCCAATCCATGCACAAGACTTTTCTTCAGTATATTACCAAGATGCAATCTGTAGAGTTCCATTATCTTGTTCCCAGCACAGAAAGCTACAACAGTGTAAATGTTCCGGACTGCATCTTCAAGTACTAATGAAGCCTTTCTATGCATCTCCTGGATTCCTTTTGAGAAGCCAGCAAGCCACAATTTCTGCAATACGGTTTATGTTTATCAGATCAATTTAGAGCATGCCCATTTGCTCTAGTGAAAACACAAAATATCCAAGATATAAGTTTCCGAATGCCAAATTGCATCTAGACTTTGCAAGCAGATCAAGTGTTATCGTATAAATTATGTATTCACCAGATAAGGCAATTTAGGGTATGTACAATGGTAGAACACCGGCCGCTTATGATTTTGCTGACATGGGAAAAATGAGAGTTTTATTGCTCTTGGTGAAGAGACACCCCAAGCCTTATTAGACAAGGATATATGATAAACAGGGCTTCAAGAAGCCCGGGTGTTTGGTTCAACTGGGCTTTGAGTTTCCAAAAGTGACTTTTGAGATATTAGAGAAGCCGAAGCATTTGGCTTGGTAAAACAGCAAAAGAAAGTCGTAAGCCGTAAGCTGAAGTATACAGTTGGACAGCACAGAAACAATTTTATGAGTGTTTTCTCTAACAAATATTTTTTCATGCAAAAATTAAAAGATTGTGCCATCCTATAGAGATAACTTAGACAGACCATTGTAAAAGTTGTCTTTAGTCTTGTCTCTACATCACATTACATAGAGTCATGCCCTTAAGATGTTAAATTTTAAATTTATAAAAAAATTCCAATATAAAGAATTTAAGAGTAACCATGCCAATTCAGTGTTGACCATATAAGATACAAATTGTGAATGTTAAGTGGATGATTTACAGTATTAAATGTACAATTATGAATGTGCAATGCCATATGGAACATACAATATATGGCAGAATATCATGAATTACAGATATTGTAACCGTACAGTAAGCGCATAGAAATATATAAATTAAGTTGATTGTTGTCATCACAGGCCATGAATAACATGAAGAAACAAAAACTTTTATAGTTCAATGCGTGCACTAATCCTTAACAGACTATTTAAGATTTGATAATTAAAGTCCGGTAGATGTTACAACATATCATAGGGACAATTTTGGGAGGCTACAGAAGTATAGGGCCTATTGAAGGGTTTTTCTTAGATGGGCCTATTAAAGACAAGTATTGAGAGTGCCTTTTAAAGCTCATCTTTTCATACCCTTTTAAAGATCCAGGCAGCCATTAGTATATTCTAGCTTTTAATTATGTTTTTTCTATCCCACACACTGATCAAACGAAAATGCGCAACAATCTCCCACAGACATCATACCATGATTCTATTAGAATGTCATGAAATGCTACTAGCCTTTTGAGATGATAACCAATGGACTTTGACTGCATTACCTGTGCAATAGCAGAGATAACAAGAACAGGTATAGTTGCAAGTGCAACAAGTGCCACCCGCCATCCCAGCAGCATTCCAATAAGAAGAGCCACAGAAACTGCTGCAGTGTCTTGTATGAATATGGAAAGACGATTACTGAATGCAGCACGAACAAATGTAGCATCATTTGCCAGGCGCATGGACAGTGTATCAGCACTGTTCTCCTCTTTGTCAAACCATCCAATTTCATTGCGTAGCATTGCTGTGAAAAAATTTCGAAATTAGTGCAGAATTCTACAAGATCAAATTAACCTCACAACTGCCAAAGAAGAAAGTGAGCGAGTAATTTTTGTATATATAAATGCAAGCGGCAATTACCCGAGAACATCATTCTTCTTATGCGCTCAGTCATCTTCTCCCCCATTATTCCAAAATAGAAATGTTGCAACCAGTTGGCTAGCACTGTAATAACACCCATGCCTACTATGAATAAACACCACCTGTTCACTTCATGGTGCATATCACTGACGTCTATCCGATAATATGCTGACACTATAAGTGCAATTGTGTATGCAAGCAGTGGATTAAATGAGCCAAATATGGCAGCACCAATTGTTCCTAAAAGAGCATAAGGCCATTCAGCAATGCTAAGTGCTGCAAGTCTCCAAAAGGATGGAGGTTTCTGATGTTGCAATTCATCTGGTTCACTATGTTCAGAACTTGTATCGTCACGTTCACTTTGTGGTCTACTAAAAGTTTGTGAATGTGAGCGCTCATTCTTTGGATCGGAAGTCAAAAGAGGAGATATAGGTGAGTCAGGTTCTGAATTCTTTGAGGACTGCCGTTGTATGGGATGGATGTCAACTTTTGGAAGGTCAGGCAATTTCATTTCAAAACTGTCCTGTCTCTTGATAGATGGTGCTCTCTCGGTTGCAACTAAATGTATCCCATAGTCTATAACTTGCTCTGGAGGAGGGCTTTGATCCTTTGGTGAATCATGGGAATTTCTATTGGTGTCTGATCGCCAAAATTGAAGCATTCCATGTGTTCTTTGAAGAGAAGGTGATTTTGTCATCTTAGGAGAGGACGATTCATGGAAGTTTTGGCTGGCCGATGAGTCCTCAATTTGGAGTGACTTACGGTCCTTGTTCTTGGTGGGCATCCTGAGATAGATTAAGATAGCATTAATTAGATTAAGTGCAACATATCTCAGACAAAATCAGCACCAAAGATTAGCTGATGTTTCTTCAAAACAGTATCATGTAGGATCTATCAAAAAAAAAAAAAACAAAGCACACGTATCAAACTTCAGAGTTCAGATACACCAATAACTCGTCTTAGCATATTTAGTTTCATGCACCAACCAACTCAACAAAAAACTTAAGATACTGAAGAAAGGAAGGCAATAAAATGATACTTCAAAACTTCCTTTCACGTCTAGGCACCATAAGGCCTAAGAGACGTGGACTTGACAAGAATCCAGAGTGGATAAATTATTTTTCCTCAAAATTGAGTTAGCCAGATCTCAAAAGTAAAGACATTTAGCTCTGCTGGCATATGAGGAGATGATATATTGAATTGTAGGACAAGGGGCCAAATATATGGAGTACATTAGGAAGAGAGAGCTGTGAGGAAGAAACCGCTTGTCCTACAATTCAATATATTTGGCCCCTTGTAAATTAGGACCCCTAGACTCTAGTCTAGACTGAAATCAATATAGTAAACCTAATCGAATGCAAACTCATAATCTTAATGGGATAGCGTCCATATAAAAGAAAATTACCTCTTAGGAAGTTTTGTTGCTTCCTCACATCTTAAAAGCTCAGCATAAAGGCCATCCAAGTTCAGTAGTTCATCATGTGTCCCCATTTCAACAAGATGCCCCTCTTCCATTACAGCTATGTAATCAGCATTTTTAATGAGGCTAAGACGCCTAGCTATTATAATGGTTGACCTTCCCAGCATGAGAACATCTAATGCTTCTTGCACAGCCTTTTCAGCTTCAAAATCAAGTCCTCCTGTGACCTCGTCAAGTAAAAGAATTGATGGGTTCGAGAGGACAGCACGAGCAATAGAAATTTTGATCTTTTGTTCATCAGTCAGTGCTATACCAGCTCGACCAACCTAAGAAGGTAAAACAACTCAGAATGGTTAAAAATCAATGGAGATTCCTTTTTTTATGGGCATATAATAAATACACATGTCAAACAACATGAATCACAAAGCACATCAACGAATACTGATTTGGGTTCCTTAGCACCAAGATGCCTACACTATTATGATATTACCATTACCTGGGTTTCATATCCCTTTTGGAGTGAACTGATGAACCCATGGGCATGTGCTGTCTTAGCTGCCTCCTCTATCTGATCAAAGGTAGCAGATCTTCCATAAGCGATATTTTCCCTAATGCTCAAACTCAGTAATGCAGGTTCCTGGGTCACCAGACCAATTTGGCCTCTTAACCATTCTACTTTCAAATTTTTTATATTTTCCCCGTCTAAAAGAACTTCCCCTGAAACCATAAACAGAGCATTCTTAGCTAATGAATAAACTGAAGGTGGTGAATCGAAGATGCTTCTCAATGATATTACCTAATGTTGGATCATAGAATCTCTCCATTAGAGGAATTATGCTGCTTTTCCCTGAGCCATTTCTACCAACAAGTGCAACAGTTTTTCTTGCAGGTACAGTGAGGAAGAAACCGCTTAAAATTGGAATTTCAGGACGAGAGAGATAACTAAAATACACATTTCTGAATTCAATGTTCCCCTGCACTAGGGGTAAGGTTATGCCTTCTTGATTGGTGGTTGAAGTTGAACGGCTTATCATCTCATACAGTCTATAAGCAGCAATCCGCCCTTGTTCAAATGAATAGAAGTTTGTAGCCGCTTGGTTCAAACCACTGTGAATTGCGAAAGTATTAGAAAAGACACTTATGGAAGAAAAAAAAAGGAGGGGGTGGGGGGTGCTTACAGGCCGCTCAGAATTACAGAAAACAAAGCCACCACAACTTCACCACCGTCAGCTTTTCCACGAGAAATCAGGCGTCTTCCAACCCAGAGTTGCAAAGCACATGAACAAATGGCTAGTCCATATGTAAATCCAAGGCCAATTCCTTGGACAAGGCTTATCAAAATTCCGTATCTCAATGTTGCTTGAAGTGAGGTAGCATAGGAGTACTTTGCAAGAGTTTCATTTGTAAAAGCATATAGTGTCCTGATGTATGAGACGGCCTGCAGATGCAAATGTTTTCATCAAGTAAAAATCTGGCACCAACCATATTTGGGCTCATTATTTGCACACGATACAATAATATTATGCATAGCACAAGATGAAGAGTACAGAAATAGCTGCTCTCTGATACAGTGCTCTCAAGATTTCAGAGAAGGCATCCACGAGCACTGTATCAGACAGAAGTTTAGGTTGCCATATTCCTAGAAAATCAACAAAAAATAGACAGCTTGGCAGAATATCCAAGGGAGAAACCTGTTCAGCAATACTAGCTGCTTCAGCATATGCATCTTGGATATTTTCAGCTAGCCTATGAAGAAATATATTAGATATTCCTCCTGCAGCAACAATCAAGGGCCCAGTGGCGAGAGTTAGAAGAGCAATTTGCCAACAATTGATCAAGCCAACAACGAGACCACCAACAAATGTAGCCATATTGTGGATGTAGTTCCCAACCTATAAAAGCACTCTGTTGTTAGAACACACCAAAATGGAGGAAGCTCATGCTGCTAAACATAACTCTAGAGCATTAAAAGCACGATTTACTCTGAACTCACTTTCTCGCTAATGGCCGACTGAATGAGCAATACATCACTCAGCACTTGGCTAACTATATCACCATTGTTTCCATATGTATCAAAGAAGCTCATGTCTTGATTTAGCAAGACTTGAACATATTTTGATCTTATGACAGCAGTCTGTCGCTCCCCAGTGAGAATCCAGCATGATACCTCTGCAAAATCAAAAGGTCAGGCATATGCTTTCATGCTCAGTGAGAAATGCACTTTTGAATGAAACAATTAGCTCACCTATCCATCCGGCAACAAAAACACCAGCAGCTATGTAGACGATATATAAAGCATGCTGCAACAACATAGAAGTGTAAAGTTTGAATTGAGACCAAGATATGAATCGGAAAATAGGAAGGCATTAAAGGAAGGTGCCAGGACACACACATAAACTTGCACTAGTTTTGGAGGGAGGTGGTGAGTATCATAAATTATGAAAGCTTTCAAGATTAAATGTACAATTGAGGGGGATACTTCGCAAATTGCAACTTAAATGTAGCTTACCTATCTATTAGTATTCAGTAATTTAAGGAAAAAATATTATGAAAAGAAAATAAACAAAAAAGATATAGATATATTATGGTCATTGTCAACTATCCACGTTATCAACAAAGTTAAATGTAGAATTGAGGGGGACCCTTCACAAATTGCAATGTTCCGGATAGAGGTCACCAGTCACATTTGTGTCTAGTAACATGTTCAAGGCTGGCCAACCGCTGCACATATCGAGGACTGCTAGCTGCCTAACTCGTAAACATGCTTAAAGTTGGGGTGACAGCTCACAAATAGATAGCAATTAATTAGGAAATAGCAACTGGAACAGAATAATTATCCTTGTGCTGCCCTAGGAATCTAGGGCACGGGCACAGCAAGTCAGCAACCCCAGGGGTTACCAGAAGAATCAATTTTTTGAGTGTTTTTGTTCCTCTTGTCACAATGGAGGCTAATTCACAGTTCACATCATCCCACCATTTTATCTTATATTCCCTTTTCCACCAACACCAACTAGATATGTAAAACTAAGCACATCATGAACAGGCCAGCATCCTGCTCAGCAGGACCACCCAATAAGCACAAAACTATAAAAATGAGGACTCTTCACTGGACACATCACACAATTAATAACATACCGTTCACACTATAGTACTAGCACCAAGCTACCAACATGACACCTCAAAGAAGCAACCACAAGACATCCAATTTTAATGTCTCCCAAGTGTGTCAGCAAAGCTAATAGCGTATCCCAATCTAACAGTGCATACAAGCTCAGCCATCCCACCCTCCAAACCCCCACAAAATCTGCCCATAAAATTGTAGCTCCCCAAACTTCGCAAAGCACCACTGACACGTGGCCCATGCCTAAGCCACTGCAACATAGCACAAAATACCAAAGCCCTAAAACTTCCTTCCAGCAGCAGTCGCCCACAGCTGCAAGCCAAGAAGGCATGCATATCAGACGTCATGCCAACTCACCATTTTTTTAATGTGTGCACCGCCATAGCAAAATTTGCATCGGAAAAAACCAAATGCACTAATCCTATGTGGTATGCAACTTTTAGGTTTTTGTACAATTGCCGCTCTAAAAAAATTAGCAACACAAGGTGCATGTGTGACTGGAATATCTTGCCAGCCCTAGCTATAAACATTTCAAGGGCGACCTAACAGCACCAAAAACATAAGCAGACGACGCACTAACTCCAACAAATTTGAGAACAGAATGGTCATAAATAGACAAATAGACAATGCAGAGCATATATAGTAGAACTATAACACTACTCAGTATCTAATCAAAACCTTCCCTGTCCTAAAAATAGTAAATTAGCAATTCAAAATTACCATTTTGTTCTCTAAGAATCACGACAAGAATAGCTAATCTGCATTCTGCGTCAACATTCAATATCACCTCAATTATTATGTCATCTCAATCCAAAATGCAGCACCGTGTGTAATATTAACCCACGGTCCGCAGAATCAAAGCCAGCTGCTTACCTCCTTGAACCGTTGGAGGAGCTCGTCGCTACGGCCGTGAAGAGCAGACTCAACCCGCTCAGAGTCGAGCAGATTCAAGGACCTCCCGAAATAGTGCAGGTACACGACGAGCGCCGCGCCGTGCGCAGCCGCAGCAAGAGCGCCAGCAGCCATTAGCGCCCAGTCGACCCCGTCGGCGAACTCGAACAGCCTCCAGAACGACACCGCGGCGGGCGGGGGCTCGACCTCGTCGTCCTCCACCTCCTCCTCCCCGGCGCCGGGGCCATCGCCCTCCCTCGCACCAACCCCAGCATCCCCCGCCGGCCCATCCCCGTACGGGGACGGTGACTCCGGCGGCTCCGAAACCTCGGACACCGGGGTGAGCGGCTGTACGTGCGGCGACGCCCACCCGAACAGCCCCGTCGGCACCATCACCGCCTCAGAACCCTTAGAGAGCTCGACGACGACGCCAAAGAAAAAAAAACCCTAGGATTCGAAGGAGCGCATCACCACAACTCGCTCCGCGACGGCGGCGGCGGCGGCGGCCCGTTGTAGCAGACTAAGTTGCTTCCAAAGGAGCCGCCTCCGATTACTTAAATTTAGCCTCAGGGAGACCAGCGCCGCCGCTCAAAGAGAAAGGACCCTTTTAAAAACGTCAGGCAGCACACGGCAACGCGAAAGCGTCGAGGAGACCCAGTCAGAGCAGTGCGGCGGCGTCCCCCGCACGAGAGGGCGCCACGCCACAGCAAAACTCGACTCCGGCGAGGGGCTTGCCGCCGGGAGGTGGCGGTGGGTGGTGGTGGTGGTGCGCCGTGCGCGTGGGCTGTGTGGGTTTCTTCTTCCGCCGCGGGTGCGGGGGTAGGACTTAGGAGGGAGAGGGAGAGGGAGAGCGAGGAGGGAGCGGGGCAGGGCCGTGTGTGTGCGTGATTGCGGTGTGATGGGTGGGCCCACGATGCGGTGGCCTTTCTGCCGGGGGGTGGGTGCAAAGGAGCTGGCGGGGGAGGCGTGGGGCCCGGATGGCGGTGGGAGCGGCCGGGCCCAGGCGGCGTGGTGGAATTCCTCGGGGGAGTTTAACGGGCGGGATTGGTGCGGAAAGGTCTCGTGGGCATGGAAGATGGATGGCGGGTAGGCCCCGGCCCCGCAGTATGAGCTGTGGTATCTAAGCTTTCTTGCCTTGCTAGGGGCACACCGTGTTTCACTGTTTCTGCGCGGTGCGAGAGCATTGTCAATCGGAGAATGATAATCTTTCTTTCTGTTTTTCCCCATAGATGCTACTATAAAATATCATTAAAAAGTCGATTATAAAAACATTCATGCTAGTTTCATCCATGCCGTTTCGAACCTTTTATGAGTATAGTATATATAAGCTTTAAATATAATCCAAAATACAGCTGACATGTGGATCTCATATGTCATTCTCTATTATTCTTCTTCCTTCTCCTTCCTTCCACCTTCTCCCCCAACTCTAGCAGTCTCCTTAAAAAAAAACGTCATCTATCCTTCTTCCCCATTGCCATTGCTTGCGCCCCTCCCGCCATCGACACCACTCGGGCACCGACATCCCATCAGAATAAAAAAAATAAAGTATGGTACAGGTTAACTTACGAAGGTGCAAATGTCATGAATGGATGGTTAAACCATGAGAAATTTGTTCTAATGTCCCAAAGTATACGAGTCAATCACTATGATGTCTTTTTTATTTGGCCAAATATTAGTATCAATGAGGAAAAAACCATCCTACACTTCCATTTGCATTGACCATTAATTCACCCCACACACGAACAAATGGGTTCGAGTGTTGACACGGTGGCACAAGGTAAATTTCAAGATAGAAAAGGTTACATGGAAGGTTTCAATTAGCATGAGTACACAAACATACGTCATTCGATAACAATAATTATAAGCTCGAGTTAAACACTAATCTCCAAACTCTTCCGGTGCGAATATTGAAACTATAGCTGACAGAAATATGGTCTGTAAAACTTTAGTTATTTTTCAAACTATATAGAACAAACGCTTTTAGAGTTGAAAACACCATAAGACCATATAAGTGATATCAGTGTATTGTACAGACCAATAGCAAATTTCCTGTCATCAATTTTGATGGCACGGTAAACACTGAGGGCCTTATTTTCCAAACGGAGAAGTAAAATGGTCTTTTCCCCTTGTTTGGTTGCTAAAATCTAGCCAACTTTTTTTTTCAAAAAAAGAGGCATAATAGGAATTGGTCCATACTTTGTGACATGAGAGCAAATATAGAGTACTTTAGAGTATGAGAGCAATTGTCAATATTTCTTGGAACATAAAAGCAAATTTCTCTTAAATCATAAACCATGGTGTCACGTACTACCCCACGATAAAAACATAGTCCAACAAATACCCAAAGGTCAGCCGTGAGCATGCGTCCTAACCCAATAATACATGAACAATTAGGCAAGGATCGTGCAGTCGTCCCACCACTAATGCAAAAGCAGAGTGCAACCTAGCTTTAAAGAGCCCGATTAGTCAAGAGACGATGGTTGGGTGGCCCTAGCGTTATTGGCTCTCCACGCTGTCCTTCTGTGGCCCATGCAAGGCTGATGGCATTGGCAACGACGGTCTTTGACAACGCAGCCCATCAGGCGGCCGCGGCTTGGAAGCATAGACAATCCCCGTCTTGTTTGGTGGCTCCTCTGGGCACTAGCTAGATTCTAGAAATTAACCATCTTGGACCATCCTTCTGGAAGCATGCTTTTACTAATCTAATCCTATTCCTACCCAAGGAGGGCAGCACACGCCTGACGCACATTGTTGCTTGGCTGGCAGCTGGCTGCCGCTTTTAGAGCCAGATCTGCCAATTGGCGATCCTCCCTTTATCTCTAAAAAAAAAGAAAAGGAAATGAAAAGGAAGGGAAAGGAGGAAAGAAAGATGAACGCAGTAGTGTAGCAGCAGCATTAGTCGTTTCAAAAAGTGTCAGCATGGCTCCAGATCTTGACATATTGTCCATGCAGGAGAGCTCGAGCCATGCGTGATGCGTCGAGTCCAGTCCAGTCCAGCATGTACGAATTCCTTTAGGAATTCTGAGTAAAGCGATCTCGATCGAATTTCATCGAAGGAACGAGGGAACACGCAGCGTCCGTCACTTGATGGGGCCATGCAAGTTGGCCCATTTGATACGGCCGCTTCTGGCGATAATCCGACGCAGTGGGCAGCGGATGGCCGGATGTGTGATAAAAATTTTCAGAGGGTTAAGCTAGCGTATCGGACACCTTATAATTATCGAGCTAGAAAGTTTCAAAACCGCGCCATATGAATGATGAAGATCAGCAAATCCACTTATATTCAAATTTGAACTGGGTTGGTTATTGGGTCATGGTTTCCGTGATTTGGTTACCAACGTGTGGTCTCAATATTAACATAGTCGATCTGCCGTGCACAAATGACAATTTAAAATTAGAACCCTCCGACAATATTTGAGAGGATGAACAAAACATACAAGCTCATAGATAAAATTGACGAGCTTGACAAAAAAAAAAGAAAGAAAAATTCTAGATTGACAACAAATGCGATAAATCTCAAACAAAGGTTTGATGAAAAACTTGCACATATGTTGAGGAAGAAGTGAAATGGTACCGATGATCTAAGGTTTTTTTTGCTAGAAGGAGATAATAATACTAAATATTTTCATCTCATTGCAAATGGTAGATACGGAAAACAACAAATCTACCAATTAGAGCATGGCGAGGGCATCATTTCTGGAGATGTACATTTGAAAGAGTGCATTACGAATTACTATAACAAATGCTTATTTGGACAATCGGAAGATAATTATTTTTCGATGAATTGACTCTCCGAAAGGATACTTCGCAAATAATTGCATGTGAGAATGAATTGTTAACAAGTATGTTTACAGAACTTGAGGTAAAGGCAACCATTTTCAAATGGTGCATGATAAAGCCCCTGGACCAGATGGTTTCATGCTAAATTCTATTAAGTCTTTCAAAAACTCATCAAATTTCATTTGATGGCTCTTTTTGAGGATTTTGATAATGAAAAATTACCTCTGTGTATACTTAATTTGGGTTAATAGTATTACTTCAAAAATCAAAGGAGGTTAAACAAATCCAAGAATATAGATCAATATGTCTCTTAAATGTCAGCTTTAAAATATTTACTAAAGTTGGCACTAATAAAATAAGCAAGGTTGCGGATAAAATGATTAGACCTATCCAAACGACTTTTTTTCCTGATAGATATATTTTGTAACTTTCATTAGAATTTGATACGTATGTTTTTTATTTTTTTCTTTATTATGTGTTCTATTTTCATCTAGGTGACTAAAAAAACCTAAAAAGCAACAAGGATCACTAAGCCCGTTCCGAATAAATTATTATCCGAGATAAGTTTTGAGGAGAAATAGTAAAATCTATATATAAAAAAGAAATTCGTCAAAGCGTTTGGTGACAGTAAAATTGATGAATATTTATATTTCACTATAGATTATATAGCATGATCTTAAGCCGTAAATAGCCGCCAAACGAGAAGCGCTAGCCGACATGTTCATTCAACCTTGGCTACAAACCCATTTGCCAAATAGTGACAACTGATAACGAACGCTCAAACGTGGTATATAGCTGGATCCCTCGATCCTATCTCTGTGATCCTCCGCCTCGGCGCGACGCCTTACTGCATGGCCCATTGGCCCATAAGGCCATGTGTACGTCGTTCTCTCTGCAAGAGTGCAAGGCTGCGACCAGACGCGCGATGGACACATGAGCAGGCGCTGGCTGTGTGTGCCGTGCCTGCCGACTGCCGTCCATCGGTGCATGGACGAGAACGACAGGTACGCCTAAAGATACGGCCCACACACTGCGCGGTCCACTTTTATGCATGGGCCTAGGCCTGGGCCTAGGCCTGGCCTGGTCCGTCGGCAAGCTGCGCATCGGCTTCGGCCTTTGTCATGCTTCAGTTCGAGCTTTTCTTTCGTTCGATGACTGGAAAACCCAGAGACGAGTAGAGTGCCCCATCGAGTAAGCCTACTGAGAGAAACAAGAATGATGGAGGGAGGCTTTCTGATATTTTTTCCACCTAACCTCTAGCGACCGAGGGCGACTCGCATGGCGACTCGTCCGCTCGGGCTAGGGTTTTGAGGGAGGCAGATTTTCCTTTTCCGTCACTCTTCGGGGTGGGCGAGCGGTGGTCCGGGCCGGCATGGGGAGGGGTCGGGCTCCTCCAAGCGTCGGCGTGCGGGATGGGAGCGATGAAGCACGAGACCTGGGTACACGAGACCTGGATCCGGTTTCGGCTGAGATTCAAAGGGAGGAAGGAGGAAGAGGGGGAGGAGAGGCGGACACTGATCTCCCCAATCTAGATCCATACAAGGCGCCTGGAGAGGGGGGAAGGAGGCATGAAGAATCTACGGAGGCCATCCTGGAGCGATTACAGGAGCTTGATCTGTCCAGAGAAAGAAGGAAGAAGGTAATACAATACAAAAGCTCGGGGGGGAGAGGTAGTGCGCTTCCAAAGTGGGGCTTGATGGGCAAGTTTTTGTCGCCGAGAACCTTGTCTGCGCTGTCTGTTCTTGAAGCACTGCAGGCAGCTTGGGGAATCCGAAAAGGGCTCTCCGTTTCTCTGATGGGGAGGAACCTTTTCTTGATTGCCTTGCCATCAGAGCGGGAGAGGAGCAGGATTTTGCGACCGGGGCCCTGGAACATCAGCAACCAGGCCTTGCTTCTGCAAAAGTTCGACCAAGACAAGAAACCTGATGAGCATTGTTTTGAATTCTTACCTATGTGGGTGCAAATTTATAGGGTCCCGCTTCAGTTAATGCACGAGGAAGGGGGGAGGCAATTGGGGGCACAGTTGGGGGAGGTTCTGGAGGTGGAGACAAATCAAGAGGGTGTGGCTTGGGGGGAATTTTTGAGGGTGAAAGTTGCTGTCAAAGTAACCCAACCCCTGCATAGAGCCTGCTATGTGTTGAAAGAAGGAAGTGACAGAGAAGAGGTTTTACCTGTCAGGTACGAGCACCTCCCGTTTATCTGCTTCGGATGCGGATTCATGGGGCATGATTTGAAGGAGTGTAGTGCATACTCTCCGGAGGATGGTGATCCACCTTTTGGGTTGTGGTTGAGAGCTCCAGTGGGTCGCTCCAATAGCCTGCATAGAAGGAGTGTAAGTAATAACTCGAGAAAAAAGGATAGCTTTGGTACAGAGGAGTCAAGGAACTCCTGGAGAAAGGGAGAGGGTAGCTGGGAGAGAGGTCCAGAAAATGTAACATTGGAGGATGGTGGAGATGGAGAGAAAGAGGTGACGTCCCCCCTGAAATTGCATATGCCTATGGACCTCGAGTCCAGGGGAAAGGCCAAGCTCAAGTTACATATTGATAAGCCTCTTGGGGAGGTGGGCGAAGGGAGACAGGTTGATCTGGTTGCGAGGAAAGACGCTAAAGTCCAGGAAGTGGAGATTAAGCAAGATGTGCAAAACCCAAAGGTGACAAAACATAAGTTTGTGAGATCGGCAAGGAAGGGGAGTGGGGTGGAGAGAGCACTCAACCTGGAATCAATCTCAGGGATTGGGGGTCTGAAAAGGAGCTTTGGTATTGTTGTTGTGGAGGATGGCACATCAAATGGCTCGAAGAAGCCTAGGGTGATGGCAGAATCTGCAAATTCAAACCCGGCGGCGGCTGGAGATCAGCCCCGCGGGGGGCAATGTTAGTCCTAAGTTGGAACTGCCGTGGCTTGGGAGGAGCCGCGGTAGTTCAAGAGCTACGGTCCCTGTTGGGATCGGTGCGTCCTCAAGTGATTTTTTTGAGTGAGACAAAGAAACCAAAGGAAGAAATGGAATGGTTTTTAAAGAGTCTGGGCTTTGATGGCTATGCGGCAGTGGGATCAGCTGGGAGAAGTGGGGGCTTGGCATTCGGTTGGAGAGACATTTCCTTCACTGTGCAATCCTTCTCGAGCTACCACATTGATGGAAGAATCACTGAAAAAGATAACCGGGTGTGGCGGTTGACAGGGGTCTATGGCGAGCCGAAGACCGACCAACATCACAAGACCTGGACACTGATGAGATTCCTAGCTGTGCAAGACGATTCTCCTTGGATGTGTCTTGGCGATTGGAATGAGGTGTGTTGGCCGAATGAACATCGGAGTAGGACTGATCGCCAACCTGCCCAGATGAGAAATTTCCGGCTGTGTCTGGATGATTGTGGACTGCTGGATGCTGGCTATGCTGGTCTCCCGTGGACTTGGTGCAACAAGCAGAAGGGGAAGCGTAATGTGCGAGCAAGGCTGGACAGGGTGGTTTGCTCGGCGTCGCTCACTCAGAATGGCGAAGCGGTGAAGGTCCAGCATCTTTGGACGGCGCAATCCGATCACCTAGCCTTAAAGGTGTTTTTTGGGGCCCCGGAGCACGCTGGAGCGAGGGGGCCGAATAAACCATTCCGTTTTGAAGCCATGTGGCTGAGGGATGAACGATTCCCTAGCTTTGTGGAGGAGGAATGGAGAAGGGTAAATGGTGAAGACAGGGGTAGTTTTTTGGTGAAGTTGAAGGAATTGACAGGGTGTATCGAGGCGTGGGGCCGCAAGGAGTTTGGTTCGGTAAATAGGAATATCAAAGAGCTGAGGAGGACTATACAAGAGCGGTGTGAAAGGGGGGAAGATCCTCTGTCTGAAGGGGTTTTAGAAGCGAAGAGAAAGCTTGATGAGTGGCTGGAGAGGGAGGAGGTGATGTGGCGGCAAAGAGCGCGCCATTTGTGGCTACAAGAAGGGGATAGGAACACAAAATTTTTCCACCAGAAAGCCACAGGGAGAAGAAGGAAAAATCATATTCAGGGGTTGAGGAGTGAGGATGGGAGATGGGTGACGGGAGAGGTGGAGAAGAGGGAGGTTGCTAGGGCCTTTTATACTAATCTCTTTTCGTCGCAGGGCACACTAAATTCGGAGTCGATCTTACACAACATAGGTGGTGTTGTGACGGAGGAGGAGAATATAATGTTGCAGAGGGAGGTGTCGATGGAAGAGGTGCGACAGGCTTTATTTAGCATGGCCCCTTTGAAGGCTCCTGGACCCGATGGGCTGCCTGCAATTTTCTTTCAAAAGAACTGGGAGTTGATGAAGGACGGTATTGTGCAGACAGTGAGGAATTTTTTGAAGGGAGATGTTCAAGAGGGGCTAAATGAGACAATTATTACCCTCATCCCGAAGAAAAATAAACTAGAATGGTTAAGGGACTTTTGACCTATTGGGTTGTGCAATGTCTTGTACAAGGTGTGCTCGAAGTGCCTGGCGAACCGGCTGAAAAAACTGCTTCCGGGAATTATATCCCACGAACAAAGCGCCTTTGTCCCAGGGCGGCTGATTTCCGACAATATCCTCCTAGCATATGAGTGCCTCCATCACATTAAGCAAAAGGGAGGCAAGAGGTCGAAGGTCTGTGCAGTCAAACTAGACATGGAAAAGGCGTACGATCGGGTTGAATGGTCGTATCTTGAAGCCATCATGCTCAAGATGGGGTTTGGGTCTGATTGGATAACTATGGTGATGAGGTGTGTTAAATCCTCGGCGTGCGGGTGAAGGTGAGCGGATGTTTGTCGGAAGAGTTCGGACCTCACGAGGGGATTAGGCAAGGGACCCCATTTCACCCTATTTGTTTGTCATCTGTGCGTAAGGGTTCTCGCCTTCTTGAAATGTAAGGTGGACGAACAGTGGCCGAGAGGGATCCAATTTGGAGAGGAGACAATTTCTCACCTTACATCATGAGATGATTCTATTATCTTTCTTGTTGTGGAGAGAGGGTATTGAAGCCATAAATGAAGTGTTGAGAACATATGAGGAGGGTCGGGCGTAAAATTAATGTGGGGAAATCTAGCATCTTCTTCAACCAACGGTGTAATCAGCAGGTGCGCAATAGAATTAAGGAGGGCCTAGGCATTATGGTGGAAGCAAAGGATGCGGTTTATCTTGGGTTGCCGTCGGTTGTTGGGCACAAGAAGAAGGAAGCCTTTAAACCGATCCTTGAACGGGTTGGGAGGAAACTCAATGGTTGGAATGAAAGGTTTCTGTCCAAAGCTGGGAAGGAAGTCCTCATCAAAGCAGGTGTGCAGGCTTTGCCAACCTATGCAATGAGTGTCTTTACAATCCCTGTTGGGCTGTGCAGGAAAATCGAAAGCATGGTGGCTCAGTTTTGGTGGGGAGGGGAACCGAACCACATGAAGGTTGCATGGAGTTCTTGGAAGAAGCTGTCAAGAGGGAAGTGGGAAGGGGGTTTGGGGTTCAGGGACTTGACCCTGTTCAATGTGGCAATGCTAGGGCGACAGGCTTGGCGAATCCTGACTACTCCTCAATCCTTATGCTCTAGAGTCCTAAAGGCGAAGTACTTCCCTGTCGGCGAGTTCCTGGATGCTCCGGTCACAGCAAAGGCTTCCCTGACCTGGCGAAGCATATGTAGGGGAAGGGATGTGCTGAAGAAGGGGTTAATTTGGAGGATTGGAGACGGCAAGCAAACAAGAGTGTGGGCGGACAATTGGATCCCTCGAGATTCTATACAAAAACCTCTGGGCAAACCGACGGTGTCTACAGTTGAAATGGTTCATGAGCTTCTAGTACCGGGTGAGAGGAAGTGGGACGAGAACAAGATAAGGGCTAACTTTTTTCCCTGTGACGCTGAGGACATCCTTAATATCAGAATAAGCAAGCTTGCAGAGGCGGATAAACCAGCATGGCAATACACCAACAGAGGCCACTATTCGGTCAAATCGGCCTATAATTTGCTCAGGGCGGAGGCCAGAAGGGAAGACTGTGAGGAGGGAGGTCAGGGTAGCGATAGTCAGGTTTCAAGGAGCCGGCAATGGAAAAGTTTGTGGAATTGCCGTATAGTCCCGAGGCACAAAATCCTTCTATGGCGAATCTCCACGCAAAACCTACCCCTTGGCCAGAATTTGGTGAAGAGAAACATTGTTAAAGAGCCCAGATGTGTTCATTGTGGCCAAGAGGAGGATGACATTCATGTCTTCCTCAAGTGTCCGATTTCTAAGCAACTGTGGCAAGATCTACAATTTGATGTTTCCTATCGGAGAGGAAGAGGGATGAACCTGGGAGATTGGGTACTGGATATCGTAGCCCGTCTGGGAGGAGATCTGGTGGCTGTCCTGGTGGCGGGTCTGGCGGAGATCTGGCGAGCCCGAAACGAGGCGAAGTTCCAATGAATCCCAGCAGCCCATCAGCGCTCCATGGCCCGTGCAAAAGGAGAGATTGAGGCTTGGTTTAAAACTTTGAAGATGGAAGGGGAAGGAAACTCAAGCAGTCGTAAGGGTGCTGTGAATCGCGAGCTTGGCGAACTTGGGAGCGAAGAGGTGAGGATCGAGGTGGATGCGGCCTGGAGACCTGGAGATCTGACCAGGGTGGCTGCAGTGGCGAAAAACGGATCTGGCGAGTTGTTGGCGGCGGTGGTTCGCCCGGAGTTCGGTGTTTCCGAGCCGGCTGAAGCTGAAGCATTGGCGATCTGGTTGGGGAGGGAGCTGGGGAGGACTCTCGAGCTGGGCGAGTTCGCCGTTGAATCGGACTGCAAGGTGGTGGTGGAGGCGGTGCGTCGGGAGGAAGAGGATAGGGGCAAATGGGGTGATCTGCTCCAAGCAATCAAGACGGCGTGTAAAAGCGGAATGCGAGTGGGTTTTCTCCCGAGAGCTCTGAATGTTACAGCTCATCGGCTTGCTAAATAGGGCTCGGTTTTGAAGACTGTTGCATGCTGGGCCGCCAGTTACCCGATCTGGTTAAAGATTTCGGGCCCAGAGGCCATTGTAATTCCTGACACTGTTGTAAAAGATTCTATCTTTTAATGGAAGTTTTTTACAGTTTCTCAAAAAAAAAAAAGGTAAGCCTACTGAGTAGAACCTGGAGTGACCAGCGGCAGGCGCCACGGCGAGGGAGCAAGGGGGAAGAAGCAGTGGTGGAAGGGGAGCGTGGAGAAGCATCGGGGAAGTAAAATGCCACATAAATTTCTGTGCACTATAGGAAAATGAACTTTTAATGTCGGCTAATTTTATTTACGTCGGCCCGGACGAAACCGACGTAAATAAAGCCGTTATCAGATATTCGTCGGTCCGCCGACGTAAACACAAGTCGTCGGTAGTGGAACCGGTGACGCGTGCACGAGTATTTACGATTATTTACGTCGGCCCGGCCCGACCGACGTAAATACCGGTTTATTTACGTCGACCGACGTAAATACGGTAAAGATATTTACACGAGCCAAGGCGACGCCCTAGACAGACAACCTTTTTTTACGTCAGCCGTGTGGCCGACGTAAATAAACTCTATTTACATCGCCCGTCGCCGTATTTACGTCGGCCTATTTCCGTCGGCTTTTCAGCTATTTACGTCGTCTTACATTGGATTCCTATAGTGGTGGGGAATTATCTACCTAGGGAATTATTCCCCTCGTAGCCAAATAAGCGCTAAAAGGTTGTTGGATTTGGATTATGAATCGACCACGCAACAGACCCGACCGAACGTGGCTGCGCAATAGCACACCGGTTTGTTCGACAGCTAATCCGTTCCAAATCGTTGATCATCAGAGGGAATATTATCGTTTTATCATGGACCGTGCATGTTGCATATCGCATGGTGTTTAGCTATATTTAGTTAGGTAATGTCCTCTAACTAATGTGGTTTCTCTGAGCTCTTGGAGCTCATACTTGAGCATTGAGCCTCCATTGTTCAGTCGTAACCCCACAAAATATGGTTGTGTGCTCTAGCGAGGACCCTAGCTCATAGGTGTTAGGATTGTTTAACATGGTGACAGAACTACACCAGAAGCATGGTGTTTGATAACACAGTTTGATACTCATCTATGTAGTCAGTGGCGGAGGACGGATGAAAAATAAGATATGGCGGGCGAGGCGATACCTAGAGCTGATCCGTGTACCCGGGCGAGGCGAGGCGGCGAGGCGACGGCGAGGAGTGAAACCGTGGGCGGTGGCGAATCTGGCGGCGAGCCCGGCTGGCGAGGCGATGGCGGCCGGTGAGAGAGGCGAGCGGCGGCACGCGGCGACGCGACGAGGCGAGGCGAGGCGAGGCTGGCCAACCTAACCCTAGCCGCTCTACTACTGCTCACCGAGAGCTGAGAGTTGAAAGGCTCGAGCCTTCGGCTGGCTAAACACGCACGATTCATCTTTGGGCTGCGTCTTTTCTTGGGCTTAAGTGGCATAGTGGCATACACGAAAATTACTAAGGGGTACTCTGGGCTAGCTGGGCTAAGGTATGGCGCGGGCCATACCTTGCCATAACAGGCCCTCCACCCCTATATGTAGTATGCACAACATTATTATTATAGTCACATGATGGCCTCGATCCTCCACATGCATATACCACTACTTTTATCGTTATTGGCTTACTTCAGCAGTAGCCCTTTATATAAGGCTTAGGATACATAGTCTAGCTCAAACCTAAGTTATCCTACCAATTACAACTTTGTATCCAATTATAACTCTATTTGTATACATATATTCAACTTGAATACTAGGCTATGTATATCCTATATGAGGTAGAGCGTGTTTGGTTTCCTTATAAAGGCCTACTTACTTTAGCATGCCCTAATCTCTAAGTGTTGGTGTTTGGTTTGTTGAGCCTGAACCCCCACGTGAAAAAAAAAACAGTGGGCGTGTCTTGCATGCACAAACTTGTGTGTCTTGTACGAGCTATGTTAGATCATACAACCAACCAACCAAACCTATCTAAGCACTTGAAATCAAACAATGAAGACAAAATTTAAAGCGATAACCATTAAGCGTCGGGTTGGATACATGGTTTTTGCGTACCATGGTTTGTAATAAATAGAGTTGCAAAGTATAAGAAAATAATGGTTTCAACAGATTCCACGTAACTTTGGTATTCATTGGAAGTATACCTACTTGATTGCGTGGTCACATGGTTTCGAGGATATCAAATTTTATTCACATAGGCAAAAAGCTAGCCAAAATAGTGAAAACTTCGATTAGGAGTAGAGTTACTAACATTAAAAAATACGATGTTTTTTTTAATATGCTCATGGTTTTGAAATAGTTTTTTTTATTACATCTCATAATTCACAAAGTAACCTTGAAAAAATTGCTTTGTTTTAAAATTCTGGAAATATGCTTTGTTGCTGAGCGCGCGAGCCTTGATCGTTCGCTATGGATAAAGTTCCAACCCTTAATTCTGAGGCAACAGGCTCCCCTAAAGCACCCTCTTCCCTAAAATAGGGGACGGATTCTTCCCCTATGTGCTTCAACAGTATTTCCTATTCCGTTCCTTAAAATAGAGTTTTTTTTCTCCATTCCCTTATATATAGGGGTTCTCTCTCCTTACTCTATACAATTCTCCATATATGGAACGTTGTTGAGATAGGAGAAATATATGGAGAGATTTTTTTTAAGAGAACCTATATATGAGACTATAGAGAATCAAATTTAGGGGTTCCTGTTGGAGATAGCCTGAAGGCGGAGAAGCATGGGGGAGGTGGTTGAGGGCAAGACACAGATCGAGGCGGGGGAGTCCGATCGGAAGTCGGGCGTCGCGGCGCGGCCTGCGGGGCCAGGTGGCACGTGAAGGCGTGGTGTGCATGTCCACATGGCCGCTTCCGGTGTCCGGCCCCACACCCCTGAGAGCCCAGAGATATTTGCCACGTCGCCATCGCCTCCCCCCCCTCCCCCGCACGGCTATGTGCGACGTGCCCCCGCCAATCCCCTCTCCTCCAATCGCATGGCCGAGCCCACGTGGACGCGCGCCCGCTTTTCCGCCCCCTCCTCCTCCGCGCACCGCGCCCATGCGCCGCCCCGGCGAGCCCCCGCCGCGCGGGCCGGTCCACGGGCGCGGTCCAGCGGGGCGGCGCCCGGGGCGGTGTCCTCATCCATGCCGCACCTATATATAGCTTCCTTCCCCGTCGACTCTGCAGTCTGCACGCCTTATCGTCACACACACACACACAGAGAAAGAATCGGATTGCTAGTTTGCTACTGCTTCCGGAGGAAAGCTGGAGAGGTGAGGACTGAGAGCGACGAGGAAGACGACCAAAGATCGGCTCCAGCGGTTCATCCGGAAGAAATGGCTCTCGGAGACGACTCCCCTGCCTCCTACATCCGCATGGTGATTGTGATTACCATCTCTCTCTCTCTCTCGCTCGCTCTCGCTCTCGCTAGCTGAGGCTGAGACATTCAGTCGCCTGCTGTTGATTCATCTGCTTGCTTGCATGGATCTCATTCTTTGTGGTACTCACTCACGATGATCTAAGCTCTCTATGTGTGTGATTGACTCGCGTTGAGGAGATATATCGACAGGCTCGGCCAATTCTCTGACCAAACTAATTAATTAGGGTAGAGCACCATCAGACGATCGATGTAGCTGAGGTTAATTAAGCAGGCGTCTGCCTGTGTTTCATATTGCAGGTGCAGCACCTGATCGAGAGATGCATGACGTTCGGGATGAGCATGGAGGAGTGCATGGAGGCGCTGTCCAAGCGCGCCGACGTTCAGCCCGTCATCACTTCCACAGGTCGATCGATCACCATTATCAATTAATTACTTCAGATCTTATAATTAGCGTGCTGTGATTGTTTGTTCCTATCCGCCATGCACTTGCATGAGTACCGCGGCTGTTCTTGATGTTGGATGGGTGTGCATGCAGTGTGGAAGGAGCTGGAGAAGGAGAACAAGGAGTTCTTCGACAAGTATACGCAGTGGACGACAGAAAAGAGTGGTGCGAGCAGAACCAGCAGCAGCAGCTAGCTCCTAATCAAGAAAGTTGCGCGCTGCTAGCTTCTGAAGTCTGATGTGTTTTCTACTTAATTAGTTATTAATATTAGTTGTCCCTAGATGGAATAAGAGAGATCAGATGCATGGGGATGGCAAATCAGCTAATGCTAGTACTACATCATTTCTACGGAGGCGCGTGCATACAGTGTTGGCAATGACGCGCTCCTATATACGTTGATATATTAATTATTCAGATTTTTACCCGCTTCCACCGTACTGATCCACGTCTGATACCGTAATCAGACTTCAAAACTGAACTTCTTTTCAAGAATAATGGTCTGCAGAAAATTAAGAAAATGCTTCTCTTGTAAGTTGTAACCGGAGACTTCAACCATTCTCCTACTTAATACGACAATATCAGGGAATAAAATTCATTTTTTATATTTGAGGAAAGGATAAAATTTATACTTGTTCCCTGAATTCAGCCCCGCCCCCGGCGTCCACATGAACATCTCGATCTGTCCGAAACTGTTTAATTTTAATTAACTTTTAAAGCAAGAATAGCCTGTGGAAAATTAAGAAGACAGCAAAATACTCCACTGCACATACACTTGTTCAACTCTATACAATGTCACGGCAAGAAAGTGGCCATCTATTTCAATTTTTCTCGTTAATAGAAAATTCGAAGAGAGAGGAAGGGCGTTGTATGAACCGTGGTTTCACCACCCTAACTATGTATGCAATGGTTGCACTGAGACACTAAAGGAGAGGAAGTATTGCTATGTCATTTAAGCATTAAGTAAAAAGTATTTCATCAATCTAATTATGTAAATAAGCTTATGCATATGCTTAATTAGATACTGATAAAGAAAATAGGTAAATCAACACCCAAGCAATATGCTTAATTAGATACTGGTAAAAAAAAACAGGTAAAATCAACACCCAAGCATCGATGCTAGCTTAAGCATACCCCTTTATCTAAGCACCTATAGAAGCACATGTGAATCCTATATTGCAAAATAAACTATTTTTTCACCTAAGGATATCTTCAAGCAACATGCATTGTACATGGCCTAGGCTAGCATTAAAAAAAACAAACTCAATGCATGGTCTAGGCTAGCATTAAAAAAACAAACTCTAGCATCGGTTCCGGTTTTAGAGCAACGAAATGGTGAAGGCCCCAAACACACATTTTTTAGATGATGAAATTGTCCTATCTCTATACCCAAAGGTATATATATATATACACCCTTACAAAATAATAAATGTCACTATCATCAGTATAAAAAACAAAATCTAACAATAACATTGTCCATCAATTATCACAAAGCGTATTATTGTACTTTTAGTCATGGTTGGTGAAAAAAATACATGGTCCCACCTCCAAATATCGGCGCACAGAGAATATTTCCTCTTTCATCCTTCCTTTGAAGTGTAGCCCTTCGGTATAATGAGTGTGTTCTCCTAAAAAATACCTATATAAAAAATAAATATGTGCATTTATCAAAAACAATATCATTTTGACAAAGCCAAATGAACCAAAGTAATGTTGCCATCCAATCATAACCAGTTTATGGTGATTTATCTCAATCCCTCTTAAGTCTTAACCAAACCCCGATAAATGCTGACAACTTATTATTGGGAAAATTGCTCATATGCCACTCAATTCGCTGCCACTTTTCCAAATGCCACCCAATTCGTCTGCAATTCCTATATGCCACTGAGGCAACGAATTTCATTCCAAAATGCCATTTTGCCATTTTTTACCTCCTTTTCCTCCTTTTCTCCCCCTTTTTCTCTTTTTTCCCTTCTATTGGGCGGCGCCGGCGTCGGATGCGGCCGCCGGCGGTGGGAGCGGCGGCGGGAGCAACAACAGTAGGTTTGGCGGCATCGGCGGGAACAACGTAACGGGAGTGGCGGCGCTGGCGGGAACGACGGCGACCAAAGCGGCGGCGGCGATGGCGATGGCAACAGCGATGGGCGGGAAAGACGGCGATGATGCAGCGGCGATGATGCGAGGATGGCGGCGATGATGCGGTGGCGGCGACGACGGGCGGACGCAAGGGGCGGCGATGGCGACGGAGTGGCGGCGGCGCGGAGACAAAGCGGCGGCGTGCGGCGGCAAGGTACGCTGCTGAAGTGGAAGAAAGAGAAAAGGACAAAAAAGAGGTAAAAAATGGCAAAATGGTATTTTGGAATGAAATTCGTTGCCTCAATGGCATATGGGAATTGCAGACGAATTGGATGACATTTAAGAAAGTGGCAGCGAATTGGGTGGCATATGGGCAATTCCCCTCAATAATATAGGGTTGGGCTTGAAGCAATTCTAACTACTTGCCAAAAAGGATGTTGAAAGATCGTGACCAATAAAAATATGATGCATCATATCTTTAGAGCTAAAAAACAACATTTTTGACTCTACCATTTTCTTTTACCAAAATTATCTTCGGTTAAAAACACACCAATTCAGACGTACCAAAGAAAAATAATTTTTAAAGGTGATCTAAAAACTTGTTTTAAAAATGAGCATTCAGGTAACAAGTTTTTGATACATCGAATGGAACCTAAGATTCCAAGTAAAATTATTATGTACTCCCTCCGTTTTTTTTTGTTTGACGTCTTTGACTTTTTGGTATGTCTTTGACCATTCGTCTTATTAAAAAATTTAGTGTAAAGATGTAAAAAAAGGACATATTTAAGGTATCTCTATTGATAAAACAAATCACAACAAAATAAATAATATTTTTAAAAATAATTTGAATAAAACGAATGGTCAAAGATATATTGAAAAGTCAAAGGCGTCAAATAAAAAAAACGGAGGTAGTACAACACGCCGTCGAACGGTAGCGTGCTGACCAGTTATTGCTAATTACTGGTTGAAAAGAAACATCGTTTGGGTCAGAGGTGAGAACTTGCATGACAATATCCATCTTTTTCCTATAAAATAGCATGAAAATTAGGATATCTATCTTGCAATAGTAATACTTGAAAACCATGATTTCACACGGTTAATTTGCGGTCAGTGATGAGAGCCTGGTGCAAACCAATTAAAATAAGAGCAATGCGTTCCGCGAGTGTGCAGTTGCATGTGGCCCATGGAGCTTAGGTCCATTCATGCAAAAATGCTTAGTACCACCTTGATAGTCGGTGGAAAAATATGTCAACATATAATAAAGAGGTTTCAATCCTCCTTGTTCGGAATGAGTGCTCTATGATAAAGTCATACGCAGGTGCGATTAAGCGAATTACCGCGTGACTTGAGACTTACTGTACTTTGGATTAGTTCTTGGCCGCGTCTGATCTTTGTGGATGGAGCGAGTGGTTCGCAACGTGGAGATGTGGTTACTACTTCGAGAATAAAGTCTATAGGAGACCTCTCTCGTTTTCGCTCGCCTTTTCCATCTGTTGTGTTTAGTCCTCGCGCGACCTTTGTTTCTCATCAACCTTCCTTTCTACATGCCGTGAGACATGCACGTGAGGGCGTCAATTAAGTTTTTGGGCAGCGCATCCGCGCGACCGCTCACCCCGACAAACCTCAACTATTTTCTCTACGGCCGGTCAGTCCTACTTCGCTTCCTGCTCTTCACCGATTCCTACCTAAGTTTCACCCATTCACTCCAGTGCGTCTAGGGTTTCCTTTAATTGCAAGTATGAGTAGTGTGTTGTGCCTGTGCTTATTTGTTCATGTGATTTGCCTCATAATTGAAAATGAAATTAAAATATTACCCAATTTTCTAACATAGAGTAGTGTAGTGTAAATACTGTAGCAGTACTTCAATAGTCGCTCTATAATACTATAGCACATATAGAGGGTTGCTGGAGGAAAGAAATCTTTTTAAAGTGTAGTATAAACTGTGAAGGAATTTTAAAGAAATGGATGAAGAAAATGTTAATAATGTTTTAAAACGAAGGTAAAGAGAGACGGTTAGAAATGCTCGGTACTGGTTTGATGGAAAAAGATGGTCACACATATTATTGAGAGATGAGTGGTATTTTAGGGCCTGTTTGGTCCCTGCGTGCAGGCAACCGGTGTTTGGTTACCTGTATGCCCATCGGAGCCAGGCTCAACCCATGCAAATACACTGTGCTAGCTGTGCTCGCCCATCTGTTGAATCGGCCGCTTTTGTTGGTGCAGCTCGCATGCAGTGGCGTGGGAGGAGTTGCATGCAGGCACGAACTTCGAAGCATATTTTCAATTCGTTTTCTTGTTATATCTTTTGATTAGTATCTCTGATTGCTGAACTGATTTTAAAAATGGGTTCGTGACATTTTTTTCAAACAAAACTAGGCCACACTCGACATAAAAATTTCAAAAAATTAATTTTTTGATTTTTTGATTATCAATTGTTTGTGTTTAAAATTTTTTATTTCCTTTTTAAATTTGGAGAATTTGTAGAATTTTTTATTTAAATTTGTTTGTCGTTCTCTTGAATTTATGTATCCAACTCTAACATATATGTTCAACCAAACAACATCTCTATCCAAATTTCTACCAACAGATCAGAATGTAAACAACATCACCTGTATATACTCAACCAGGCTCACCTCAGCCTGGCTGACTCATACCGGCCGGGTTCAAATCATTCCTGCAACCAAACAGCCCCTACGATCCAGCGACAAATAACCGAGTTTCACGATGGGAACAGGCATGCGGCGGGTGCGAAGGAACAAGGGAAGCGCTGGCGCGGTGGGGTTCCGGGGATCCGCCCGCGGGGACAGCGACCCTCGATCTCCGGGAGGGGCACGCAAGCAAAGCAGCCGCCAGCCGGCCCCGCGCCCTGTGCGACTAGCGGTGGGCAGCTCTCTGGCCTCTGGAAGTGGCCCAGCCAAGCCCGTACCCCGTGGCCATCGCCGGCGCTGTGCCCGGAAAGATGGCGGGGCCCACTGTCACCGGCGATCTCTGGCCGCACCTTCTCGCCCGCGTCCTGGTCAGTGTCACGGCCTCGCCTGGCCCACACGTCAGCCAGCCAGGCCTCTCCGTCCTCTCACTCACGTCAGCCAGCTAGAGGAGTGCATTTGTCTCTTGCTTGTTTGTCCGCAAATATAGCCCCGTCTCTTTTCAATTTTTCGTGTCACGATCTCGTCGACCATCTTGATTGATGGATGATTGGCCGATTGATTAGAGTGTGCAAAGAGAGGGAGGGAGGGGAAGGGAGGCATGAAAAGGAATAGGTTGGGAAACACACAGAGCGCAGTACGCCAGGTTCACGATCACAGTTCGCATACGGCCGTCGGCCGGACGGGACGCGACTCGCGAGGACAGAGGACGTCTTTCGTGGGCCCGCCAATGACACGACTGAAGTTTTAAGAGTGGGCCTACCTCGCGACCTAAAAAGGCGACAAACGTGGAAGCCTAAGCCCAATGCCTCTTCGTATGTTTAAATACGAACGTCTGATGGGCCTTTTTTTTTTCCGCGACCACGGCCCTTCCTATTTTATTTATGGAAGAAGTCATTTTCTGCATGAACTATCGCAGTTCAGTTTCACTCAACTTCAAAACCGACAAAACACCCTCAACTATCAAAACCGATAAAAATATTCCTCACCCAAAACCATGGTGGTTTTGGATGACATAACATCTAATCAACATTTTTTAGAAAATAAATTCAAAAATTTCTAGAAAATCATAGGAAGCTCAAAAATAAAATAAAAATACCAAAAATACAAAATAGGTAGAATCCAAATATTCTTTGAAAATACTTTTCTATGTATATACTTATACGTAAAAATAGTACATAATGTATTTCATTGAATAAATAAATCAAGTATTTAAGAAAACTTAATTTGGCTTGTAGGAAAAATGAGAGAAACCGATGAAATAGAGGATGCTAACTTTGCCTTTCAATTTATATTTTCAAATTCTAATTCTAATTTATTTTGACCTTTCAATTGCATTTTTTAAAAAATCAAATTCATCGGTCAAAATAGCATCTTTATGTTTTTATTAATTTCTACATCATTCTCAAAACTAAAATATTTTCACCATTTTATAGAGAACAAACAAAATTTTCTTGAATACTTTTTAATAAATAAAACACCTTATATAAAAATAATAATTTTTGCAAATAAGTATGCACATAAACTTTACAGCTTTTATTGCATATTTGGATTCTATGTATTTTTCTATTGTTGTGCATATTTTATTATATTTTTGAGCTTTCTATAATTTTCTAGATTTTTTGAATTTATTTTCTAGAAAAAAATGATGACTAGATGTTATGTCATCCAAAACCACCATGGTTTTAAAGTAGGGTATTTTGTACCGGTTTTGATAGTTGAGGGGTGTTTTGTCCGGTTTGAAGTCGAGGGAAAACCAAATGCGCGATAGTTCAAGGGGGTAAAATGGACTTCTTCCTTTATTTATCCGATGGGCCTTTTTCTCTCCACAACCTAGCCAAAATTGCTCTATCTATATGGCTTAGTTTCAACTCTACAGATATGGTACAAAAGTCCGCGCCATTCAGCCATCGTAAAAATTCGATTTTACCCCTCAACTCCACAACTGGGTGACCTTCCTCCCTCTCTGTACTATCAATATCAGACAAAAATACCCCTCATCCGTAACCACCATAGTTTTTAATGATGCCGCGTCGCGTCCTAGCCATCATGTCTAGAAAATAAATTCAAAAAAACTCAAATAAATTATTGAAATATAAAGCTAAAAAGGTAAAATACTCACAAATTCATTCATTTTATAAAACCAAAACATGTAATAAAATATTATATTTATGCAGAAACTTATATGTCAAAAATTATATTTGTTTTGTAAGTTCTTTTATTGATTAAATAAATAAATTATTTAGGGAAAATTAGTTTGGTTTGTGGGGTAATTGGAGTAAACTAAAAAAATAGAAGGATGTCAGTTAAAGCTAATCGGTTAAATTTCCTATTAAGTTAATTATACAAATTTAGTTAGGATATCTAAACATTTAAAATTTCTAAAAATCTTTATGATCCTCTTGCACTAGAATATTTTTTTTAAAAAAATATATTTTCAAAATAAAAAAACACTAGTTATGCCACGTACACTAGCTATACTATGAGAGCACGTGATGTGCACAAAACCACCTACCATGTCACTAAACCATTGTTCCAAACCAACCAAGGTGTTAAATGACCCGGTTTCGATAGATGACGGTGATAGATAACCGGTTTTATAGTTTGGGGGTGTAGAATACTATTTTTTTAGATATGTAGAATAGACTTTTATGATAGTTGAGGGGTGTAATATGGACTTATTCCATGGTAAATAATAGCATCCATACAATTTAATTAATTTCTCCATCATTCTGAAAGCTAACACATTTTTTTTATTTTTCCAGAAGCCAAACAAATTTTAGTTTATACTTGATTTGTTTAATAAATAAAAGATACTATAAGTAAAAAACATTATAAGTAAAAAATTGCATATAATTATACACATAAACACCATATTTTTATTGAATATTTGGATTTTATACTTTTTGATTTTGTAGGTATTTTATTTTATTTCTTAAGCTTTCAATGATTTTATATGGTTTATTAGTTTTGAGATTTTATTTTATAGAAAATCATGTTGACTAGGTCGCCACGATTTGGATTTGAGCGAGAGGGAATTTTGTCATGTATTAATAGTGCAGGGAGGTTAGCCGCTTAATTTTGGAGTTGAACGGATAAGATCAAACTTTGACCATAGTTGAAGGAGACGTGTACTTTTTCCAAAACAAAAACCATTCATCCCATTTACAAACCAGACTACTCCAATCCGACCTAGTAGTCCACTAAACCACCCCTCCCTCCTCAACCCTAATAGCCTAACCATCATTCTCCTTCCCTTCCCGCTACCGAAGTCGTCTCTGTGACATGTTCTAATGGTCCCCTTCCTCTCTCCCACATCCCACCCCTCCAAGGCGCCTAATGTATCCTCTCTTTCCGGTGTGGTGGCATCCCCTCCACTACCCTGCACAACCTTCTACCTGGTGCAACGATGTGGCAACTCCACAAAGCAACGCTCCATCTTCAGTGGCACGCTTCCCCCCTCTCTGACTTGTGGCGACAAACACCTGGTGAGTTCTAATCCAAGCAGGTACCCATTTGGGTTTAGGCATCGATCGGTTTGGATTTGTACGCATGGAAAAACTTCGGTCCATATCTAGGTTGGTTGTTCAAATCTGGAATGGTTGGATCCTCACTATATCCATGCATGTCCAACAGGTCGGATGTTTCAGCACCGTAGCAAAATAAAATAGTAGAACAAAATATAAATGAATAGTAAAAATGAGATGTGATTAATGACTAGAACATATTAAGTTTGACATTGCTGGTGATTCCGTCTCCTCACTGCACAGTACCATATATATGCACGGGAATGCTCATCTTCCTTAAAAAAAAGTCGGTTCATGCAATTTTTAATAAGTCGAAACCGCAGTTTTGGCAATGCTTAATACAACTCCGCAAAACAGGTACCTTTTATATGGTTACAACATTTCTATGGTTTCAATATAACTCCTTTTGCTATCCTCGAAGCTTGTCTCGCGATGCTATATAACACTATTATGGATAATCTCAGTCTTTATAATCCATTCATCAGTGTATCTATGTTAGTCCCTAATTTAGAGACTCTCCTTAAATTTCTGTACCTAGACTCTCTAATTAATATTTATATTTTTGAAGATAAAGACTCTGCTGATGACTACGAAAATACGATGGTTTAATATGGAACACAAACATCGAAATTTAGAAACTTCTGCTCTTAAACTATTTCATAGAGCACAAGTACAACGTTCCACCTTGACAGTCTCTAAGTCATCTCTAAGATCTACACTGTTATCTCAACCATTATAAATGCTCTCAGAGCATCTCCAACCGCCCTTTTATATCTCTAACAATGTTTTAGAGGGGGTATAGAGGGGCAGTTGAGAATGCTCTTCGAGGTTTAAAAAGTGGCTCTGCAGCACCAACATCAAGGTCTTGTTTGTTTGAGCTGATAGTTGTTGAAAATTTTAATATGAAAAGGTTGTGACCCATTAAAAGATGGCTTAAAGAGTTCAAATAATTATGAAAAAATATTTTACAAACTCTAAAAAAACTATTTAAAACCGCACAAAAATAACTACAGAATATTACATCATTTAGATTATAAAAAATAACAGACTTTCATTTATTTAAATTAATTTAAGCTGAAACAAACCAGACCCACCCAGGACTCGAGACATTCGTCACAAAGAAGAGAGACAGAAAAGGTATAGGCAGAGATCTTTTTACATCTCAGCTCAGTCATCACAGAGAATACTAGCTGCATACCCGTGCCGGCCGCCACATGGGCGCCCGCGGCAGAAGGAATGGGTGATTGACCACGGAAGCCTTTCCATTCGAAGCAAACTTTCTGCCAAAGCGAGACTGCGAGAGATCTCCCCAAAACACGGCAACGATTAAACGCGCGAGCGAGACACCGCGCCTCGCCTTGCCCACCCCAGATCGGCATAGCGTTCTTGCTTTCGCTGTGTACTTACGACCGCATCATGAAATCACACAAGTTTTTTTTTTTTCCATTTCTCATGGAGCAGCACCATCCATGGATCCATGCATGATCCATGGGCGAGCGTCGCACTCAACCCACCGCACCGAACCGATACGCGATGCAAGGCATCATGCCGACATGGACTCATGATATCGCCGATGCGGACATGGCGACCCCCCGGACAGCGACGGGAGGAGAACCCATCAACCCTCGTCTTCCTCCGATCGTATCCAACACTAGGCGCCATCTACATGACGGCCGCCATTACACCTCCATCTTGGTTGCGCTGCCCCAACCACCGCCAACGTAGCAATTGTCAGCTGCTAGCCCCAGAGCATCCCCAACAGTTCGAATAGTGTTTTAGAGGGTGAATAGAGTGGCTGTTGGAATGCTCTTATACAATATGGCGGTAAATGTTAGAGAACCGTCAACTCCTATACATTCATTTTGATTCTCCCATTGACCATTAATTCTGAGAGCTTTGGGATTTTCAAGACAATATTTCGAGAAGTCAAAACATCTCCATGAATCCACTCGAATGAAACTTAGAGGTTGTTCTCAAGCCGTACCGTATCTGATTATCTGCGTATCTTGATGAGATAGGACGTTTTCGAGAGTTTTTACAAGCGTTTTTGAGAAATTGTTCTACTTAGTTTCTATTTTTTAAAATCTTTCATTAGTTGTTTCAATATTTTTTAAAACTAGTATTAATAAGTCAAGCAATTTAGCCTTGTCCTGCATAACTTATCTGACTTGTTTGACTTATTTTCATTCCAAGCATAAATAATTTAGTTTTTTAAATTCATCTTTTTTTTCTATCTCGAAGACGTGTCAAGTGTTCTCTAAAACAAGTCAAACAACTCTTAAGATCACTCGAGACACTTGCTCACAAAATTAGAAGATAAATCAAATAGGATAAATTAAGAAGAACAAGTTCTTAGTTTTCAAATGGCATACCTCGCAAACATACATCGATAATCGAATAAGTACATCTCGATGAACTGCCTCCTGCATTTCTTCGAGATTTGTTACTCTCCAGGAGTAGAAATTGGAAACGAACCGATGCGCTCACCCACGGCGACCTGCTCCGTCGCGAAACATGACGAGTTACTTTTGATTAGTCCCAGAAGAAAACTCCGCGAAAGGAACCCGCATGGAGAAAAGTAGAGACGCGGTTGCAGAAGACCAGGCTGGTGATGAGGTGAGCGACAGGTAGAAGCAAACCCGCCAAGCCAACCACAGACGAGTGTGATTAGCAAACCCAGCTTCCACGCCTACTCCTCCGATCTCCAACTCCAATGGGAGACTCGGCAATGGGCCAATGGCAACATCGAGGGTTTATGGTTCGTTGTTAGCCACAGTTATTGGCCCGGGTCACCACCACGTGGGAGTTGGGATGGCTAGCTATGCCCCAATCCAGTTGTTAAGCTCGCATTCTCGACCTTCTGCTACGTGTCAACGTGTGGCGACGAGACCTGTCCGCCTAGACGCGCAGGCATTGTTAAATTTGGCGGTCATCTTTGTCTTTGATCTACGTGTAATCCGTAAGAGAGCTACACGTAACATGTCGCCAATCTGAGTTTTTTTTTTATAAGCATCGTCTTTCTACTTCCAGTCATGACTCCAATTGGATAGTTTTTGTAGTATCAGTTAGAGCTCGTAAAAATTGCTCCATACAAATTGTTTGTAAGCCATCCATAACATCACTGGATCTTGCAAAACTGCAATCATTTGGCATTTTAATGATAGGTAACCAACTCCTGTCGGAGGAACTAATCTTTTGAAAGATGTAGTGTAAAATATGAATCCATTTTAGAGTACAAAGGAAACTCTTTAGAGAATGAGATTACCAGACAACTGCTATGGATGCTATTCTTAGTTATTACCATGCATGCAGGGCACGTGACGATGTGAATAGAAGAGAGTATCGAGAATTGGAATGACTGTAATTATTTTAAGCTAATTGTAGCACGAGAACCAAGTTAGCTTGTGTGTATAGAGGAGTCTAAAGGAATGACCACAGATACCATTGTGTGGATTTCCTTTAAGGTTGTATGTAAACATCGTGCCAACTTGTTATTATGTAACAACTCTTTGTACCGCCATACATTCCCTTAAGATATGTTTATTGCTAGCCTAACATTGTCCCTACGCGATATATTTGGGTGATGCTAGAAACCTATGAATTTATCATACTATTTGATAATTGTGGTGGAGCAGGGAGGAGAATGGGCGGCGACGCATCAGGACAGAGGCAGCGTCGGGAAGGCTTACGGCGACGGTGTGGTGGTAGGGAGAGGAGTCGCATGTGTGATAGGGAAAGGAAAAAGGAAGAGCAGAGGGTTGGGCCGATTTGGTGGGCAGTTAGTGAGGGAATAAGGATCGGGAGGAAGGCATATATTGAATGGCATGGAGGTCATAATTTTGAGGAATCACAGGTGCATTTAGAAAGGCGAAAAGAACAACGCCGTAAAGGTCGAAAAATACGAAGGGGGCAAACGGATTCCATGGGCGAAGAATCACTGCGCGGGAACCCTAACGCAAATTGGCTAGGACCTATATAAGAAACCGTATAGCAAAGGGACGGTTCTACAAACTTCTCCCTTGGGAGGGGCAGATTCGTGGCAACGTGTCTCGATGAGACGGTAGACAATTTAAGAGCGACGTCGCCGAGCTAGAAAGCCGGAGAATAGGCTGAAGCGCTCACACACTATAAGGCATTAGGTAATCAGATGGCCAATAATTTAAAGACGATGTGACCGGACTGAGAAGCTAGGAAACCGGCTTAAACATTCATTTTTAGGCAATGTATCCAGTCACCAAAATCCTCCTAAGACTTTGTTTGGGAGCACAGGGGAGCAAACCCCGATGAGAAAATCCTCTAGGAGAATTTTTTGTCATTTCATTTCCCTGGGTCACTGTTCCCTTCTTCCCTTCCCCGTCCAGCCTTTCACCATGCCTCAGCCCTCACCGGCTCTCCCCGTCCTCGCCCATAGACCAACACCGATGATGTCTTCTAAGTGCCGACGATGGGGGTGATGAGGCAAGAATCTGGCAATCTTCGCGGTGATGTTCTTCTACAGCCTCGACAACACCTTCTGCTGGATCGACGACAGCGCGTACACCGCCGCCTTCATATGCGCACGCAAGAGGAAGGACGAGGAGGCGGCGCCAGAGCTGTACCGTCAGCTCGAGGAGCAGTAGCGCGCCATGGAGAAGGAGATCAAGCAGTGAGAGAAGACCGAGGAGAAGCTGCGGGCGTCAGATCTGGTGGCGGAGGCGCTTCGGAGGGCTCTGGCGGAGGATGTGGGAGTCCGACGGCCACCGGCGCCGCAGCGTGGTGCACCACCTCCTTGGCGGACCACCGAATGCTCCGACAAGCTGCCCCACGACGTCGCCGCTGAAGAAGGCAAGAATATCGGTGATGCGGATGGCTGAGGCGGCAACGCCCTCCTATCTCGCAGGCCATGCGGAAAGTGGAGGTGGTGGCAGTGACCTCCTCCCCCGCCGGTCACGTGGAAGGCACGTGGTTAGAATCGAGAGAGTTGGGGGAAGAATCGAGAGACAGGAAGAGGAGATGGGGATTTATTTTTAGGGAGCCTATACAGTACGGACCACCGTTCCATTAGAAACCAACGGATGAGCAAAAGGACAAAATAGATGACATCATCATGAACCAACCTGAAACTACATGAACCAACCTGAACCAAGGTGAACCTACCTGAACCTACATGAACCAAGCTGAACCTATCTAAACCTACCTGAACCAAGCTGAACCTACATGAACCAAGCTGAACCTACCTGAACCAAGCTGAATTTCTCCATGAAGCTATCTGCATGAACCAACCTGAACCACCCTGAACCAACCTGAACCTGTATGAACCAACCTGAACCTACAGTTTAAACTAACTGAAACAACCTAAACCAAGCTGAATTTTCCATGAAGCTATCTTTTTTTTTTTACCAGAAAAATCCTGAACCAACATGAGTTTTCTATGAAACTATCTGAATCAACCTGAATTTCATATAAACCTAGCTTTTTTTTACCTACACCAACATGAACCTATCTGAATTTCCTATTAAACTAGTTGAAACAACCCAAACCAAATTGAATTTCCTATGAAGCTATATGTTTTTTTTAACAGAAAAATATTGAATCAATATGAATTTGCCTCAACCTAGTTGTTTTTTACCGAAACAACTTTGAACTACATGATTTCCTATAAACTAGCTAAAACATCGTGAAGTTTTCTACTTTTTTACGAGAAAAATCCTGAAGCAACAAGGAATTTCTATGAAACTATATGAACCAACCTGAGTTTCACATGGACCTACCTATTTTTTTCACTTAAAACAATAAAACCAACATGAACCTATATGAATTTCTAATGAAACTAGTGAAACAACTTGAACCAACCTCGAACCTACATGACCAACTGAACCCAAATGAACCTTACGAACCAACCGAACCAAACTAAACCTACATGAACCAACCCGACCAATCTGAACCAAGTGAACCAAACCGAATTTCCTATGAAACTATCAACCTTTTACCGTAAAAATTACGAACCAACATGAATTTTATATGAAAAATATCTGAACCAATCTGAATTTGCCCTGAACCTAGCAATTTTTTTTACCAGAAACAACTTGAACTAACATGGCATGCCTTAGCTCAGAATCTAGATCTGTTGGTCACTCATTGTTTAGCCCGAAATGTTTCCACAAATGTCAAGCTTCACTGTTAATAACATATGTCATCTCTATAGTCAATCTTGTAACAAAGAGACCATATATGTTCCCGCAAGCTATGGCAAGATACGGATGAAAAGCAACAGAAAGTTGGGACACAAATACACAATGCGTAGTAAACCACCAACAAGCATCGGTTTGCGAAGCGAGTAGCGACATGTTTTGTTTTCGGGAGCGAAATCAACTCTTTTGCATCGATCCAAACATGATTGACAATGTGAAATTCACATAGTCTAGCAATCAGTTTGAAGAGAAGCTCAAGCTACAAACGCCGATAGATCGATCTTTGCTACAACTACGAGCAAGTAGGTACCTCAAGCGACTTCACCTAGATCACCGTCCTCCGTATTGTGTCTACAAGTTGCCATCTACGTCGCAATGGAGCACCAGATCCGCTGCATCCACCACTCACAAAGACATCTCCATCCAGTGGAGAGGCGGGATTCGGAGAAAATTGAGAAGCGGTGGTGGAGAAGCGGCGCCGGACGACCCAATGGAGAACTGCAGACTTTGAGAAGCGGGGATGCGGGGTCGGGGCCGACATTGGAGAGGCTAGGTCGGGGATGGCGGTGGAGAGGCGGCACCGAAGCCGACGAAGAGAGGCGGGCGAGCCGAGGAGGGGTCTGGGGCCGATGGTGGCGCGTCGGGGCTGGGGTCGGCCTCCGGCATTATCGCGTCGGGTTAGGCGGTGGTGGCGGATGATGGCGATGGCGGTGGCTACGCCCTAGAGAACTGGATCGGGAGTGAGTCTTTGGGAAGAGAATTTAGGCGCGGAGGAGGACAAGGAGTAGCAGGAGGGATCGGGCATTTTGTTGCCATGAACCTCGCCACCGGTGAAGCCGCCTCTCCCCACGTCAACCGCATGGGGTCCTCGAGAGCAGGTTCGGGGACCTGGGTGACGGCGGCGGATGGCGGGGAGAGGCAACGCAGGGGGGCTCCCGACGGGGACAACGCAGGGGAGCCTCACCGCCGACGAGGAAACCTACAGTGAGGCGGGGGATCGGGGAGGAGGAAGGAGGAAGGAGGATGAAGGGGAGCGTGGGGGCGGGCGGAATGTCTCCTCCGTAGCAAAGGCTCCAGACGGACATCCATTCTCTAACATTCCTGTTATTTTTACGAGGGAGGTGGCGTTGATTTTTTTCTCTGAAATTTGACACGGGTGGGGTGGGATAACACTCTTGAATTTTTCCCTGTGGGAGAAAGCAACGGAGGAATTGTCCCAGGGTTTAGGAAGAGATCCGGCAGGGATTCTTGTTTCCAAACGGCCCCTAAAGATTTTAAAGGAAATCGGTCCGGAAATGACTCGTTTATAGTCAGGAAATCGGCGCACGCAGGCAATTTATCCGGTCACCAAAACCCTCCTAAAATTGAACTCAAGAAGGAACCCCTCGCAAATATCCAAATCCTCCTACTCGGCCCACTCGCCCGCCTCCCACCACGCCTCTCGGCTTCTGTGCCCGCACGTTTCCTTCCCCCCTCGCGTTCCAACCAGTTCGAACGGTTCCTTCATGCCATTTCCTCGTGTTTTCCTGCCTCCCGACCCCGTCTCCTCCTCCTCCTCCTCCTTCTCGGCGTCCGTTGCGCTCGGGACGGAGTAGATCTGCGGCGCTCCGTGGTGTCGGCGAGCGAGCGGGCGGGATGGTGAAAGTGAACTGGGAGCTGCAGGGCTGCTGCCACCGCAACCAGGTCGTCTTCATCGCGGCCATCGGCGTCTCCACCGTCGTCATCCTCGCCGTGAGCCTCCCGCTGTCTCGGCCTCCGCTTGCTTCCCGGAGCGGAGTCTCTCTCTCTCTCTCTCTCTCCCTCCCCCGATTTGGGGTGTGTTTAATCTGTTGGCTCGTCTTGTAGCTATGGCGGACGTTCCTGCTCACGCCCTTCAAGCTCATCACCGTCTTCCTCCACGAGACCAGCCACGCCCTCGCCTGCAAGCTCACCTGCGGAGATGTAAGCACGAGTTTTTTCCCCCCTGATTGCTTGCTACTATTCTTTTTACCCCCCGAAACCAATCCGAGTTTCTTATGTGGGCGGAGATGTATTGCGCTGTGATGTGTTGTGCTGTTCTGGCATTGCGAATTTGCGATCTTCACTTATGTCCTAAATCCGATTTAGGGGATTGGGGGAGATTGTGCTCATCATTTTGTGTTGGTACTGTTTGGTGGTTCAGCACTTTCAGCGAAGGTTGGTACCACATTATTGGGGAGGATAATGGATTCCATATAGTTTAATGTGATAGCGTCCTTTTAGCTTCACTATTTGCTTTGCACACATGGGGGACATTCTATGAATCTTTGCGTTGTTCTAGAAAGAGGGATTTCATTTAGGACTTGGACCTTTAGACAGCTAGCCTTTCTTCCTCTTGTTTTTGCCCACAAGTACCATTCTTTGCCGCACAATCATAAAGTTCTTCAGCATTCGAGTGAGGTGTTGTGGTAAAAAATGTTTTGTTTTTTTTTTTTTGTGAATGTGCATCCTTTTGGGCATTTTAATATGCTACTGTGCTCCCTTTGATTAGCCATGCTGATTAATAGCAACGAGTGGGTATCTCGCGCATTTGTGTGGTTAGAATTGTGTCAAACTTTGAAAAAAAATTATATATATAAAGATTCATACTCCTATTGGACTATTGGTCATGGTAAGCTCTCATAGAGTCAGCCTGGATCTCATCACGAATATCTATGTTTTTTCCAGATATATGTTTTGTGCATAGTTGATATACACCTCTTCCGTTATTTTTATTTTAGTTTTTTTTTATTATAGTTGATATGGACTTCTTTTCTAATATTGTTGTAGTTGATACAAACTCCTTTTCTTTTATTTTATTCCGAACTTTAATTTTTATTGTAGTTGACATGAACTCTTTTCCTTAGTTGACAAGGGCTTCTTTTCTATTATCTTTATTCCGAATTTAATTTGTCTCTATTTCATTGTTTTTAATCGATATGGACTTTTTTTTAATATAAGCTAATATGATATGGTCCCACTATAATCGATGATTTAAATCTTTTCTTTTTTTCTCTAATTTATGTCAGAATTTCTTTGATTAATTATATATTATATAGATATATAGATTTGCATGGATATATAGATTTGCATGGGGACGTCTAAAACTGATCTTCCCTTAGACCCTTACATTGTTTGGTACACCATGTGAAGCACCACTTGCATCTGCATTCCACACATGCAACTTGGAGACAACCAAAAGATTAGGCGTAAAATGATGGGGCATGGATTATCTATCTAGTATATTTTGATTTCATGGTCAAATTAGAGAGAAGTGTAACTGTAATTTAGTTGTCATTGGAGCTGAACCGTCATTGGGTTAGAGCAGATAATGTTTATTCTATGATTATTATTGCATAATTTTATTGTGCCAAATTCTTGTTGTATTTGCTTCTTTCTGTTTTTTCCATGTTAAATACTTCATGAAGTTATTGTTATTTATGGTTGGATAGAGATGACATGTGAGAATTATGACTGTTGCTTTTAGGAACATTTTGAAAGCATCCTATGAGTTGTGTATCTAGGCATATCATTTAGTTTGGAAAGTTTAGGTCTGCCTTAAAGAAAATACATTGTTTTGCTATGTTCGTAATTAAACTTTGTATCACCGCCAAGGTCACAGAAAGTTGTCATTTTGAACATCAACAGGTTCTAAAAAATGCAACTTCGACCACTACTTACTATTCAATTATTTATAAAATCAAACAAAATTATAATATTGTGATAGTACCTTTTGAGACGAACCTGCACATGATTTTCATATATACAATATAAATAATTAAGAACATATAGGTAGCCAAAGTTTTAGAAGTTTGACTGCAACAGCTTTTGTTGACTAGAGAGTGTGCCTGGTCACTAGGCTTGCTTCAGGCATTTTAGTGTATCTACACTTAAATTTCTACCTGCTGTGCATTTGTCAAGGAAATTCCCAGGTTGATATTATATGTCAAATGTGATTGGCTTTTGCAGGTTGAGGGCATGCAGGTCCATGCTAATGAGGGTGGCGTTACTCAAACACGTGGTGGCATTTATTGGATTATCTTGCCTGCTGGATGTAAGTTACTTACCATTTCCTCAGTCTCTATCATACAAGTGTTTGCAAGAACACACCGAAATGCTAATATTTTGTTCTCATCACTGAACTTCCTATGGTTGTTCTTTCTTTAATTGATTGATGCATGAAATCTAAGAGGCTGATTTTGTTGAATATTTGGACAACAAAAGCCAAGAACAATATGTCCAAAGAATCTCCATAGGACTGATATGCAATCTTATGAAGGCTGGACTAGGTTCTTGTTGTCATTTCAATAATCTTTTGTTCTTTCAAAACCTTAAACCTGGAAAGTCAAATCTCTCTCTTCTAAAATTCTATCGGCTTATTGTTGAAATCACCCCTCTGGATTTTTGCACTTTTCTAATTGTTGTGATGCTTTGTTTTGTTGCAACTGCAGATCTGGGTTCATCATTTTGGGGAATGATCTTCATACTCGCATCCACAAATCTTCTCACTACAAGAATTGCAGCGGGTTGTTTCATACTTGCATTAATTATTGTTCTTTTTGTTGCTAAAAATGTAAGTTAGCTGATTAATTGTTGTTACTTTTTTACTTCATTTGTCTTCCCGCCTATTTCATTCAATAAGCACGATCATTTACTCAATTGTTATCATCGCTTGCTTGACTTGTGCAGTGGTTTCTTCGCTGGCTCTGCATTGGTATGTACAAAGATGACTACTCCCTCTTCACCCAGAATTTTACTCAGCGGCATGCTACTTACAATGTAACATTCCAGGATTCATCGTATTCATTGCTGTTGCTTGGGTTATACAAGAGTTTACAACTTTCAAACTTCTGAAGTATGTAATTCTATTCATAGGTGAGTGTGAAGGTCCCTTTTGTATATGTCGTTTTTGTTTGTTTTGTACTTTGGGAGGACAATTCTATGGTTTGAACTTAATTTTTATGTTTATTTGTGTGCACAGGTGTGATGAATAGCTTATTTTCAGTTTATGGTAAGAACAAAAGTCAATTTTTATGTTAAGAGTATAAGGAGTTGCCTATTGTACTTCTAACACGAATGTTGTTGAATTAATTAGATATCTATGATGACTTGATATCCCGAAGAGTTCATTCTAGTGATGCTGAGAAATTTGCTGAAATTTGCCCTTGCCCTTGCAATGGTTTTGGATGGGGTGTTATATGGTCTGCTCTGCAATTTCAATCGTTTCCTTAATTTCATGGTATTGTATGGAGCTGGCACTAAAAAGCTTTTGTTTTCACTAACAACGACTACTACTTGTTTCAGGGGCTTCATCTCGTTTATCTTCCTTTGTGCGTCCATATATCTTGGACTGGTCATATTGTCTTGAGGTGATTCTTGTGATTTTATATTGCAATCAGCTATGTTCGTTTTGTGTTGACATGCTTGTCATCTTAGTAATGTCAAAATGAAACCAAATAGCACTACAAAATTTTCCCTTAAGATAAAATGGAAAATGGAATTGTTAAAGAAAATTGAGAGTTTGATTCCTTCCTGTATGAAATTTTTTGAGCTTCATACATCAATCAGTTTATGTGAAAGTTTAAGCTATTGAGAATTAATATGTACTCCATAGTTCAGTCTTGTTAACCCCAACTTCTTAGCCTTTAGATTTTTAAAATTTTCAAACAATACTTTGTTAGCCTTGTTCTTCCGTCTCTTCTTTGACATGAGTTGACATTGATATACATCTTAATTGCATTGGTTCAGGGTCTCAGCCTCCCGTATACCGTTTTGATCTGACAACCAACTCAGGCAGGCTTCTTCTGTGTTTCGGTTGCTCCGGATATAGGTTCCAGCTTGTATTGAGTTCTCATTGGTTGTACAAAGTTCATATTAAAGGCGATTGGTGTATGCCCGTTAGAGTTGATTGGATAGGGATTGTACATCCGGTTCTTCCTTATGGCGTTTCGCTTTTACCATTTGCCTTTAAAGCCGGTGGATTTCGCTTAGGTACTACCCCTCTTTCTTGATGTTATTATTCATTGACCAATTGAAACCCCATGACAGTGCAGTCCTATAGGACCATACATATAATATATTTAGTGCCAATTTGTCTCGCATCACAGCCTTGTCAAAATGATTGATGAGCTGATTGCTACCTGGGGTTCGTGCAGTCGTGCCGGTACTTCTCAGCACACTGATTGCGGTTCGTGCATCTGTCGAGTTTGGTTCATCTCAGCCCACTGATCCATTCTTTTCCTCCTCTTGACTAATGGCACGGCTTTGCGTTAAGTAACTCTACATCTTGTACCCTTGTCGGCTCTAAAAGCATGTCTATTAGATGCTTTGTAACATTATTGCGGATAATTTCAGTCTCTGTAACCAATCCATCGAAGCCTCTACGTCAGTTTTGGGATCTCTCTCCCAAATTTCTATATGTAAAGACTTTCTAACCGATATCTTTTATCTTTTGGGGACAGAGACTGTGCTCGAGAGAGTGAAAATACGAGGGTTGAATACTTGCTTTGGAGTCATGATACAGAGATGAAGATTTAGAGAACATGCATGCGATGCTCCAAGCTAAGAGCCCCCAGCTCTTGCCCTTGGGGGAGCGAGTCGGCGGCGCACTGCTGCGAAGTTGCTGAAAAGCTCGGGCGCACAGTGGAGTGAGTGAGTGCGTTGCCTCGCGGGAAAGCAAAGCAACCTGTCTGCCCGGCTACATCCGGTGCATGAAACCTCTACTGTTCGGATGTCGCTGTCCCGACCAGATTGCCCGGTGCATATATGCGCTAGGCAAGCGGCGCGGCAACTCGCCGTCGCCGCCGCTGGCCGCCGCCGTTTCGCCGGCGATGGTGCGGCCCTACGGGCGGCCGGTTCGTCGCCGATCTGCTTCTAGAAAAGAAGATTAGTATAGCTAGTACTACAAAGCATGGATCGGCGATCGTGCACCGAGCTGTCGTGGTCCAATCTGGTGAAATGCAATACGTTCACCAGCCGCATAGGTATGCCCAAAGTTTTCGATACGTCCCCCTTTCACGTGACCATTTATGTATAGAGCCCGGATGTTTTGATTGATTAGCATCGTTCTGGATGCTTTGGAAGCACTAGAGTGACACCATGGCGTGTACGACTAGGGGTTTAGTCCAGGCGATTCTTGATTCACGGGGTTCTAAAAATATAGGAACAGGGAAAATCGAGCTCGAGGTCGAGCCGCAGCAGCAGCCATGGCCCAGGGAGCATGTTGGTGGGGTCGGCCGGGCCCCAGAAGAAGACAAGCGTCCTCATAAAAAGAGGAAAGGCCGGGTGCAGCAGGAAAGCGCATGGGAGCTTTGGATACGGCTACCTGTCTGTCTCACTCTCACTCTCCCTCTCTCCTCCCTGCTATAGCGCTATCTGCTACGGCCACACGAGCGCAATCGAGCGGTAATGAGCGAATCGCATGCTGCACTGACACCCGCTCATCGTTCGTGCCATCCTTTTTGCTCAAGAGTATACCTCCTGTCCAAAGCTCTAGTATGTATTCTATTTATTCATGTGAAACTTTTTTACACTTTATTCTGTACTATAAAATTTTTTTCCCTCTAACACACTATCATACGCACTTTTTTAGGCTCCTCTTGTAATTAGTTAATCTTTTTTGAGGGCACACGGGGGAGGGGCCTTTATCTCCCCCACCCTGTAATTCTCCTCACTTCTCGATTAATACAAGGTATCTCTTTCTGCCATTTATTAAAAAAACACACTCTTATCATATGCACTTTGTTTTACGATTATCTCTGCAGATTTTTTTTTTTAAAAAAAGGGGCTCCAGGGTGGTCGTAGCCGCATCCGGCCGACGTCATCTCGCCTTCATTGCCGCAGAATAGATCGATGGGGCGATGAGACTTGCCGCCGTCTCGTCATCCATCACGTCCAGCGCTGTGCGCCCCAACATTCCAAGGGCAGGCAAGCCATGCACGGCCCAACCCCACTGCCCCAGGCTACGTACTGGCTCTTCTTCCTTCTTTGGGCAAGAAATGAGACATGCCATGACCTCTGTTTGAAGTTTGAACGCTCGGCACCGGGCAATGGTCGAGGGCCCGGCTATGCCTATATATAGGTGCCTGTGTAACGCATCATGCACGCGCGCATATGGGGAAGCTTGCCCGTTGCCATAGACCATTTTACACTTGCTTCGCAGCTTCGCACGTGGAAGCAATTGATGCCTACGAATTACTCCATCCGTTTTTTTTTATTTAACGTCTTTGACTTTTTGACACGTTTTTCACCATTTGTCTTATTTAAAAATTTAGTGCAATGATGTAAAAATATAAGACATATTTAAAGTATATCTATTGATAAAACAAATCACAACAAAATAAATAATACTTACAAAAATAATTTTAATAAGACGAATGATCAAAGGAGTATCGAAAAAGTCAAAGACGTCAAACAAAAAAAACGGAGGTAGTAGATGTTATTTTTAGTCGCGGTGGCGTTAGAGCGTCACCAACTGTTTCTCTGTATTTTTCTTTAGAATATTATATTGCCGTCCTCTCTGGTTATTTCCATAGAATTCATTCATAATTTATAATATATTTAAAAAAATTTCTTCCCTCCAATAACTCCTATACCTGTTACATAATTGTAATTTGTAAAGTATCTACTGGAAATGCTTTAAACTTAGATTAAGGCCTTGTTTGTTTCAGATTAATGTAGAGTTACGTTTTACTGTAGCAAATTTTTGACCCCCTCAAAATACGTTTTAACGAGTTCAAAAAATTATGAAAAAATATTTTACAAACTTTAAGAAGTACTATTTAAAACCCCACAAGAATTACTACAAAACATTACATCATTTGGCTTATACAAAAATAACGAATTTTCATTCACTACGAGAATTCTAACTTTTACCGAGTGTGCAAATACTGTCGGCGTATACCGTCGGTAACTTCCCCTCGGCCACCCATGGTGGGTAATTCGTGCAATTACCGGCCACCCATGGTGGGTAATTCGTGCAATTACCAACGAAACCCTCGGGAATGAATTTAACGACAGTTTTTGAAGCACTCGAAAAATGCGTGGGTGAGTGACTTTAACTTATCGTCAGAAATAGAGAACACTCGAGAAAAGTATGAGTGAGTAGCTTTAACACACCGATGGAAATGGTAAACATTAGGGAAATGTGGTGGAATAAATATGACCAAATTTAACGAATAAAATAGAAAAAATATTTTCCTATCAGGATGAACCTTGTCGGTGTAATAAATACCAGGGTGCAAAAAGTCCTGTGAAGATCAAGCGGCCCCCACGCGTCAGACGGGCGACAAGGCCCCAGCGCATGGGCTAGCCCTCAGAGGCGCAAGGCGAGGCTCCACACGTCAAAGGGCGATCAGACCCAACAGTGTGGGCAAGCCCCACGCGTATCAAGCGGCCCCACGCGTCGAGCGGCGACAAGGCCCCAAATGCGTGGCAAGCCCTCAGTATGCCGGGCGAGGCCCCACATGTCGGTGGCGATCGGACCCAGCAGGTGGCGAGCCCCACGTATCAGCGGGCCCCACGCGTCGGCGGCGACAAGGCCCTGGCGTGGCGTAGCCCTTAAGACTAGACGAGGGCCCCACACATCGCTGGCGACGTGTCCCAACGTGTGGCGAGCCCATCACAGCCGGGCGAGGCCCCACGCACCAAAGGTGGCACGTGGGTGAGCCCCCGGCGCGCAAGATAGGCCCCCCCATCGCTGCAGCGGGCCCCGTGGCGAGGCGTTGCGGAAGAGTCTTTTGGCGAAGGCTCTCCCTGCTGCGAAGGACGAGCGCATTGTCGACATCACGCAGAATAGACAGATTGAAGAAATGATTACCACATGATGACCCTGCAGTCTGGCGGTACATCACTATGGCGCAGAGGAATTGACCGTGAGAGAAGGTTTGCTTAAAATGGCCGCCTGCGTCGGGGAGCAGTGGGCCCCACCCGCAGCCTCACCGATGTGTGCATGCGGGTCGAGGCCACTTGCAAGCACGCGAGGCGAGCGCCAGCTGCGCGTGCAAGCGCAACGCACGTTTAAATCTCTCCTGTCATGTCTTGTCGATTATCTTGAGAGTATCAGATTGCCTACCCTCGGCTCTCTCCGCCACCGAGGCTTGTATAAAAGGGGCGGAGAGAGGAGGGAGAGGGGGTTCGAAAAATCCTGTAATCATATTCCATTCAACCACAACCACAAGAGAGCTAAAGCTCAGCAGGAGTAGGACTATTACCCGCAAGGGGGTCCGAACCTGGGTAATCCCCGTGTGAAGCTCCTTGCTGCGTCCCAAGCTCAATCGAACTGAGCGCGGCTGATATGCTAGCAGGATAGAAATCTGACTAGGGGTGTGATCCGCAGTGGTTGAGCGGTGAACACGCCGTCGATGACGCGCGAGTGAGGAGCGCTAGCATCGCCTTCTGCTCTTGACTTCATCAATGGCGATCGGCGATCGCGATGGACCAGGAGGCGGCCGCTAGAGCCGCGGCCATGGCGTCGGCCGCGGCAATGGCGGTGGAACAACCGGGTGGCAGTCGCCCCGGCCAAGCTAGGCGGCGCCTGGCCTTGGAGGAATGCACTCCAAAGACGTAACCTCCACTCGGCGAGGCCTGTTGACAACCCACCGGTGCGGTGACTCCGGACTCCGGCGGCTCCGTGGTCGGCGGTTTGGCCCTTCGTCGATGCTGCCAGCCGCCATGGTGGTGCAAGCCGGGGCGCGGAAACCGGCGTTTCCGCTTCTTCCCGTTCCTTCAAAGCCATCTTCAATAAAAAGATAAGTTCTGTCTCTCTGCGGGCATCTATTCTTTTTCGTCTTAAGTCTGTTAGAAAACATTCTGTTGAAAGCTGGTAGCGAAAGTACTTAAGGCTGATGGCCCCTTAGTTGCAAGAGCAAACGCTTATAACTTGCGGCTGGGCGAGGCGGCGGACGGAAGGCGAGTTCTAGCCTGGTGTGTCGGCTCAGTCTGGGCAATGCGCCAACGGCGGCACCAGCGACTAGACCACTTCCGGAAGCTAAGCTCTCGCCACGCAACGTTTAAGGTCGGTTTGCCGAGAGGCCATAAGGGTTGAAGTAACCTGATGCCTAAGGAAAAAAGCGCTCACTTATAGCAGAACATTCTGTTTAAAGCTTTTGGCGGTCAGCTGCGTAGCCTTAAAAAGTCTGTTAGAAAACATTCTGTCGAAAGCTGGTAGCGAAAAAGTACTTAAGGCTGATGGCTCCTTAGTTGCAAAGACGAACGCTTATAACTTGCGGTTGGGCGAGGCGATGCGGATGGAAGGCGGGTTCTAGCCTGGTGTGTCGGCTCGGTCTGGGCAATGCGCCAACGGCGGCACCGGCGTCTAGACCACTTCCGGAAGCTAAGCTCTCGCCACGCAACGTTTAAGGTCGGTTCGCCGAGAGGCCATAAGGGTTGAAGTAACCAAAAGCCTAAGGAAAAAGCACTCACTTTTAATAGAACGTTCTGTCTAAAGCTTTTAGCGTTCAGGTGCCCCATTCCTTTTCGCAAGTAAGAGTTTGCGCGAAGTTTGATTGAGACTCACGGCAAAAGGGCAAAAAGTTTGCATTAACAGGATTTGTACAAGACAAAAATACAAGCAGGAGTTCATCTACTCCTCGCCTTGTCGGGGATTAAATTACGGCCTATTGACATGGCCCACTCCCTGACGGCCCAATCGAACAGCCTACCAGGGCCTAGCTCCCTGGAAGGTTCTATCTGGCCCATATGCGTCCTGCCGAACAGTTTCCTGGCTGGCACGGTGCGTAATGGCCAAGACTTCTGCTTGAGTCCGACTCGAGCGAGTTACTCTGACGGCCACGAGAAGACCGGACGTGGTTTTCCTGGATTGGATTAGGAGTCGTGATCCCCAAGATTAGGAGCTTACCTTGTCTCTAGTAGGTTATATTTGGCATGTCTTGAGTTTGTTACGATCTCGTAGTTAGCGGCCCGATATTCCTTGGTAGGTCGGTTTGTTCAGATATATAAACAGGGCCCTCTACGGCGTTAGAGGACCCTTAGCGATAGATTTTAGCATATACTACTCGCCGAGACTGCGATCTCGCCGAGTCCCACCTTGTAATCCTCTTTGATATAAAGAAAGGCCGGACGTGGGGCTATTATCTCCCGAGAGGCTGAACCGTGATAAAACCCCCGCCTTCCTGCTCGTTGTTGTTCGTGGTTGTTCGGCGTGTCTCCTATCTCCTCTTTGAAGAACCTTGGTTGACTTGGGTCGATATCCCAACCGTCGACAGCTGGCGCCGTCCGTGGGGACACGCAGATCGAGCATGTCGAACTCCGTCAGCGATACAGAGATGCTTCCTGAGGGTTACGACTCAGAAGGATAGAATGTCTCATCCTCTGTCAGTTCAGATCGATCTGTTCGATCTCGAACACTTTCCGTATCCGAGGCAGAAGTCTCTGCCTATATGGCAGAGATAGCCTCAGATCGCACTCCCGTTATCGACGATGACTACGGAACCGATGATCTCTACGACGGTTTACATCTATCGGATTCCAAGGCTATGTCGGTAGATTCTACCTGTGGAGACACAGCGATGACACCGTCTAGCGTACCTTCGCATGGCCCCCGCAGCATTAACATGGCCGATGTAGGAACCTTTGAGGATCCCGCGACGTACCGTGGCGGCTGGCGAGGTCGGGCAGATTAACTCGCTTTCGGCATCAAGACGGGTCATACCGGTCGCTATAGCAAGAAGTCATCCGTCGCAACCTCGACGATTCCATCAATCAGACCGTGGCACGGTTCCGCGATCGGTGCAAGTGACCGCGTCGCGACCCACCTCGCGTGCCCTCGCCAAGTCTCCCGCGAGGTTTCTCCCGTCGTATTAGTTCCCAGCGTAAACCGGACTCGGTCGGGCGAACGCGGATGCCTCGAGGTCCCAGAACCCTAGAGCGTAGTCGGAACGACTTCGCGCCATGGCTTCGTGATTAGATCTACCAACCAGGCCGACCTCGCCCGCATGGGCGATGCTGTTGCGTCTAACCTAGAGCCACTGGCTGAAGGTCTAAAGTCTCTAGGAGAAGTCAACAACTCCTCCAGGCAGCGCAGCCAAACTGCCCGGAATGGTTCGGACAGCTCCGATCGATCGCGTGACCCTCGTCGCCATCGAAGGATCACTGTCCATGAGCAGGCTACACGTGGTCGCCGTCGCTCGCCGAGTCCTCGTAGTCATCGCGACAACAGGGGCAAGCGCGCACGCGATGATCACAGACGGTCCCCTCGTGAGGAGCGTGTCGTCGCGACCACGAGGAAGGAGCGTGGTGGATTGTCCCGGAGAGAGTTTCTCCAGGCTGAATCATCCCGTTCAGCAGGAGTTCCTCCGCGCAACAGGACCAACGTCTTTTTAAGACTAGGTTCTGCCGGGGAAAGTGGCCAGTCGTATGCTTTGGGCTGCAAGGCTTTCTCTGACGAGCTTCGGGCTGTCCGATGGCCCTCAAAGTTCAAGCCGGTCACATGGAGAGGTACAATGGGACTCGTAACCGGAGGAATTCCTTTCCATCTACGCTTCGGCCATCATGGCGGTAGGGGTGACGAGCTTGTTATGGCTAACTACCTCCGACCGTCCTTGAGGGCGCTGCTTTCGGACGTGGTCGCTCAATCGCCAGGAGGGTTCCATCACTCATAGAACCAGCTTTGTGGCGCCTCGATCGTTAATTTTCGTAGCTGTTACGTGCGTCTAGGCAAGGAGGATGATCTGCACGGATGATCCAGATGAGCGGAGACCCTCCGCAACTTCGTGAAGCGTTTCATTAAGATCCGCAACACGATCCCGAACATCTCGGACGAATCATTGTCCGCGCTTTCAAAACGGAGTCCGCGACGACGAGCGCTCACCCAGATCTCGAGATCAATGAGACTGGACCGCCAACGACCTATTCAAAGGCGGTGACCGCTATGCCAACGAGGCAGAGCGTTGATCAAAAAAAAGGCGTTCGACAAGGCGAGCCGCCTTGACTGGTGTAGATGAGAAGAAGAAGAGCGGAAGAACCACGGTGACAAGAAGTCCCGGAAGAAAAGAATAAAGGTGATCACGAACAATACCGTCATTGGTATAGATCGCGCACCTCCTCACAAGGATGGGCGTAGAAGCCCAACAATAACTACAAGGGCAAAAAGCTTTCGGGGGGCGGACAAGGCAAGAAAGGTTCAAGCGACCGATTTTAGTTCCACCAAAGACTACAGCACGACATACGCCAAGCAGAACTTGGGCATAAAGCTCGAAAACTTCTACAACGGCAAGGGCCCAATGCCCACCCCGCCCGAACAAGGTGATGCTTGCAGGCAAAATAAGCGCCAAACCGACGATGGTGATCGGGAAGATGATGATGAGTATCAAGAACCCGTGAACCATATCGCCGTCATCTTCGGCGGCTCCTCGGCTTACACCTCTCGATGCAGCCTCAAGGAAGCTGCTCGGGAGGTCCACAACGTTGAAAAGGCAAAACCTCAGTCTGAATCGATGAAGTGGACCGAGGTCCCCATCTCCTTCTCTCAGGAGGATTGCCCCACTGGGATGACCAAGCCTCAGCGGCTCCCTCTGGTGGTCGCCCCGACCATCAGCAACGCGAGAGTTGGCCGTGTACTCGTAGACGGCGGGAGCGTTTTGAACTTGCTTCGCTAAGGTTTTGGGCGAGATCACGATTCCTCGTTCTAAGTCAAGGAAGTCGCAATGCCCTTCTACGGGATTGTTCCGGGAGAAGTTGTCAAGCCATTGGGGCAGGTTGTCCCGCCGGTTACCTTCGACAACCCGAGCAACTTTGACACGAGTTGATCACTTTTCGATGTGGTCGACTTCCCATCCAGCAGATAACGCGATCTTGGGCGAGCCATCTCTCGGTAAGTTTATGGTCGTGTCCCACCACGCTTACCATTGCGTGAAGATACCGGTCCTAACGGTGTGATCACGGTCAAGGGCAACTACAAAGTCGCTGCGGATTGCGACGGCGATCCCTATGGTCGATCGACCCGCCACGCTGTCCTGAAGTTCCGCAGACCAAGTCTGCACGCCCTAGGGTCTCCCTTCAGCCAGGGGGAGAAACCAAGGAAGTTCCGCTGTCCCTTGATGATACATCCAAGACAGTTCACTTGGGCCAATCTGGACTCCAAATAAAAGCGAGCTCATTGCCTTCCTCCGAGCCAATGCGGATGTGTTTGCACAGGAGCCATCGACATGCCCGAGTCCCAAGGAGGTCATTGAGCACAAACCGGTGTCCGGTCGGACAAAAGCCTATTCGCCAAGCTTCATCGCTGAATTTAAGCAGGATCATCAAAGATCGACAGGCAAACTACTCACGCGGGTTCATCCGCGAGGTTGATCACACGGAGTGGTTAGCCAACCTGTCATTGTAAAGAAGAAAAGCGGCAAGTGGAGAATGTGTGTCGATCACACGGATCTGAACGCCGCTTGTCCTAAGGACAACTTCCCCGCCTCGTATTGACCGGTAGGTCGATCGATCATGGATGCCCAGACTCTGAGTTTTTGGATGCTTACTCGGGTATCACCAAATAAGCATCTCCCAGGATGAAGAGAAGATCGCCTTCATCACCCCATTCGGCACTTTCTCGCTATCGACCATGTCTTTCGGTTCTGCGCAATCTTTGGTGCCACGTTCAGTAAAATGGAAGACCTTCCCGAGCAATGTGGAAAAAACACGGAGGTCTATGTCGACGACATAGTTGTAAAGAGCAAGTTTGCTCGGATCATGTAAAAGACCCGCCGAGACTTTTATTAATCTCACGGGCATCGAATAAAATTAAATCGAGAGAAGTGTACCTTTGGTGTTCGATCCGGAATGTTGCTCGTTATGTTATTGGTTCGCAAGGTATTTCGCCAACCTGAAAAAATCGAGGCCATTGAAAATATCGAGGCTCCAACTACCGTAAAGGAAGTCTGAGCCTCATTTGGCGGATGGTTTGCTCTAAGGTGTTTATTTCCGTCAAAGGCGAACGCTGGCTGCCCTTCTTTAAGGCCGTGCGCAAGCACAATGGTTTCGAGTGGACGGAAGAAGCCGATAGATCCTTCAAGATCCAAGCGATAGCTATCCAATCCTCCGTCTTGACTACCCGCGGCATGGCGGCGACTCTCTTTGTACCTAGGTTGCACACCACAAGCGGTGGCGCGGTCTTGACGGTCGAAAGGGAAGGCATACAGCGACCAATCTATTACGTGAGCGTGGTACTTCACGGATCAAAGGAGCGTTACCCTGAGGTCCAGAAGCTACTCTACGCCTTGCTCATGTCCTCCAGGAAACTTCGTCACTACTTCCAGGCGCATCAAATACTGGTCCCGACCACGTTCCCCCTGGGAGAAATCCTACGGAACAAGGAATCTAACGGACGTATAGCTAAGTGGGCAATGGAACTAACAGAGTTTGATCTGTTATTCGCTGCCCGAACTGCTATTAAATCACAGGTCCTAACTGACTTTGTCGCTGAATGGACTTGCCCGCCCAAATCCCAAGAAGCTCCCGAGCACCTGATGAACCCTCTTGGACCATGTTTTTCGATGGCTCGCGCACTGGAAACTCGGGGGCTGGTTTTGTTCTCATCTCCCCACAAGGAGAGCAACTCCAGTATTCTATCCAACTACACTTTGCGGCGACTAACAACGCTGCAGAGTACGAGGCCCTCCTCGTGGGATTAAGAGCGTGCAAGTCGCTTGGTGTCCATCGGCTAACTGTGAAGGGAGATTCACAGCTGGTCATCAATCAGGTTAACAAGGAGTATCAGTGCTGCGATGACTCAATGGCGCGATACCTGGTTGAAGTGAGGAAGTTGGAGCGGCATTTTCGATTCTTCGAAGTGCTCTTCGTACCCAGGAAGGACAACTTACTGGCCGACCAGCTATCCAAGTATGGATCCTCACGAGAATCTGCTCCGGCAGGGGTGCTCGTCAAGCACCTTCACAAGCCCTCAATCACGTCTCCGGACGAGGCAACGAGAGGCAGTGGTCTTGTCTCCGTTATCGGCAGGTGCCAATTTGGACAACGCCATTTGTCCGGTACCTTGTAGATGGGACCACGCCGATGACAAAGCCGAAGCGTTCTCGGCTTCATAACGCTGCACCGCTCCATACATGCTTGTGGATGGCACCTTTACCGTCAAGGTGCTCGGGAGTTCTCTCCAAGTGCATCTCGCAACAGAGGTGTGTTCCTTCTTAGGGACATACACGAGGGTGCTCAGGGCAACCACGCCTCCTTCAGACTCGGTCGGCAAAGCGTTTCGCATGGGCTATTATTGGCCCATCGTTACAAGATGCCCGGACATCGTGACTAAGTGCAAGGCTTGCCAATTTCACGCCGGAAGGCACACAAGCCCGCCAAGAGCTCCAAACAATCCCCATCTTGGCCTTTTTTCACATGGGGTGCGGATCTGCTAGGCCCATTCCTAAGGGGTACAAGGGCTATACACACTTGCTCGTTGCCATAGACACTTTTACAAAGTGGATTGAGGCGAGCACGTGTCGCCTCTTCACGCCAAAATGGTCGTTCGCTTTTCAAAAGCAACGTGGTCCGCAGCGCTTTGGGATTCCTATAAGTTGATCACGGATAATCGGTACCTAGTTGAAGCGAGCTATTCCGTGAATCTGCGAGCAATTTGGGCACCAAGGTTCGTTTACGCCTCGTGGCACATCCACGAGCAATGGAGCGATCGGCGAGCTAGCAGACGAGATAGTCCGGGATATTAAGCGGCGGGTATTTGCCGCTCTCGGCGAGCACAACAAGGCTCGGGTTGACGGAGTTCCTTCCGTCCTCAGGCGATTCGCTTTCTGACGGTACCGGCGGCCGAAACTCCTTCCAATTGGTCTATGGTGCAGAAGCCATCCTGCCCGCCGAAATCGTACTCGGTTCGCCTCGCACGAGCTCGGTCAACTTAGTTGATGTTGAGCAAGAGCGCCTCCTCGATCTCGATCTCCTCGAAGGCACACGCGACCGGGCACAAGTCAGAATGGCACGCTACCAGCAAGATCTTCACAAACGCCGCCAAGTCGGTCGACCAAGGGCTTTGAAGGCGGGCGATCTCGTTCTGCGCCGTGTCCAGAACTTGTCCAATGCCAACAAGCTAACTCCACGCTGGGAGGGCCCATTCACGGTCGTTTCTTACGCTTTCGGGCCGTTCGCTGGCTATGGAGGACGGAGAGAGTCGACCAAAGACTTGGAACATTGACCGACCGTAAGTTCTTTGTGTAGGTCTTTTACTTTTCTTAGCCTGCGCTTTTTGTAAACTTCGCGCCTTAGTTCGTCCAAGTCCCTCGGGCACCATGTAAAGTTCAATCCAATTCTCAGTGAATCCTCGCGGCCTCTGTGCCCCTTTTCACCGCTTGTCTTCTCAGACTACTTTCTTCTGGTAACACTTGATAGCTGCCCGGCCTTGCGAACTCTTGGCTCCGCGCTTTTCAGTATCTTTTCCTGCCCGTATCGAGTTTCGACTAATTTCTAAACTCAGGGTTGCGTAACACGGCCTTTCTACCTTGCGGCTAAGTCTGCTCTCGTAAGCCCTCCGCGGCAGAGGCACTTACTGCTTGCCACGACCACTCGGTAAAGTCTGCTCTCGTAAGCCCCCTGCGGCAGAGGCACTTTCCTTGTTCGTTTGCTATCGGAATCGCCTAACTTACGTTAACGAGCAGACTATGGAACAAATTGAGCAAGGTACGGGTGTCGCTCTGTCTCCCTACGCACGTTCTCGAGGTCGCAAGCTTAGGTTCTCGAGCATCGTTCGTACCGGGGGCTAGGGTGTCGCTCTTTCTCCCTACGCACGTGCTCGAGGTCGCAAGCTTAGGTTCTCGAGCATCGTTAAATCGGGAAACTAGGGTGTCGCTCTTTCTCTTGTGCACTGCTTTCGGGTTCGCAAACTCGTGTTTAAGCGAGATGCTGTGACGGGCTGGGAGTTAGGCGAGCGCTCTAGGTTTTCTTAAACTTCCTAGCGCTGTTAGCTTTTCTCTTAGTTTATGTTCGTTCTTGTCTTTTCTTTGCTCTTTTTGCGGGAAAAAAAGGTAAATACTTTATTACATTTACTCAAAAGTTTTAGGTACAAGGCCCTTTAAGATTCTGACATGGTGCTACTTAGGAGCAAGTCGCTCCTTGACTCCTCAACTTCTAACTTGAGGCGCACGACTTATACTCGAGCCTTGATTCCTTCCGGGCTTCACTCGGGCGTTCGATCTCCTCCTTGTTCGCTTGGCTAGCGCAGACCTCTGCCGGATGGCCTCGACCTCCTCGGTCTTGGCGCGAGGTGATCGGTCGAGCCTTCTTGTGGTGACTCACCGCCTTTCGGCCGTCTTGAGCTGCTCGTCCAGGCTCCTTGACCTTCTTCTGCGGTGATCGCCCTCACCGTCATCCCACGATCTCCTCGATCTCTTCTGTGAAGCCCATGTGGTCGAGATTTTACTTATAGACCCGCTGAAGTCTGCTCTTCCTTAGCGAACCGGGCCTTGATCTCTTGGCCTCCGCCATGAGCTGGTCCCGCCGTTAGGAAGCGTCGTGGCTGCTCTTGAGCCACTTGAGCGGCTCGGCTTCTCCTCCATGATGGTCGCCTTAATGGCTTGCTGCTGGCTCTCCTCGGCCTCTCTAGGAGAGACTCGCGAAACGCCTCTCTTGACCTGGTCGGACTTTGAGCCTCTTCACCTTTGCCTTGGTAGAAGCCGACTTTGGGGGTGGTGCAGAGGCCCGCCTCGGACTCCCTCGTCGGAGGTGCTCCCGAGCGACGCCTTGATCTGGCGCTCCGCTCGATGGTGACGCCGTCCTCGAGCTCCTCCATGGTGTCCTTCAAAACACGAGAGAAGGCTAGTTAGCCGCTTTTGCGGTAAAGCTACCCAACTAAGTTAGAAGTGGTCTTGGTGTTTACCTTCCCAAGTCGTTGCTTGATCCATGGCCTTGCAGCGGTCCTTGAGCCATCGTCCACGAAGCCCCTTCGTCTTGGGATGAGACGGTGCGTTGTTCCGTCGCCGTCTTGTCGCTCCTTCTTCCCACGGGCGCACCTTCTCGGGAGCAGAGCGACGGCGAAGCGCTTTCGTCTCAAGCTCTCTCTCTCTTCCTCTTCCGCCTGAACGTTTTGAGGCCGAGCCACTCATTGGTGGCGGCGCCGTTGTTCAGGGCGGGGCGACTTGCGCGACCGCCGGGCTTTTTGCTCCTGGCGGTCGGGCTTCACACCTTGCGGAGAATCCTGTCGCCTCGGGGTGAGTTGCCCTGCGACGAAGTGCTGGTGGAACCGGCCGCTCGGTCCCTACAGGCAACTCCGGCCGTCGTCTTAGCTCACGTTGTCCGTGGCGCCAAGCGCCTCCTCCTCTGCCTCCAGCCGCTCCACCGCTCTTGGCGCGTCGAAGTCGTCATTGAGCTGGCGGGAGCAGCTCCACGCCGCCAAATTTTGTCCTTGAGGCACGCCACCTCAATGCCGCGATCGCCGTCGCGGATGTTCGGCGGAAGGACCGCGGCGCCTCCTCGGCGTCGTTTGTGGCGATCTCTGCTTGGGCGGTGATGAAAAGAGATCATCGTTAAGTCTAATGCGGTCGGTAGGTGGGAGATCCAAGATCGATTTCTACATACCGCCGTGAGAGGCTTGATCCCGATCTTCTTCACTGGAACTTTCCGCCTCTTCCTCGGGGCTCCTTGGCGGCTTCTCGCCTTGGCCTTTGGGTGTTCGTGGCGACGAGCTCAGCTCATTGGTAAGCTAAGCGCTCCTCTCGCAATGAAGAAGAAGTTTTTCCTGCGTCGACTTCCTCTTGAGCCTCCTCTGCTCGGCGACTGTTGGAGCCGCGCCAAATGGCCCAAAGTGAGCTGCGAGTAACGCCTAAGCCGAGGGTCATGTTCTTTACCTCTTCGTCGCTTTGCTCGGCGAGGAGGAGGGGCTTGGTCTCTTCCTCATTGGGGCGACCGCGAGCCCGCTTATCCGTTCGGCGCCCTCCGTCGCCGTGGGTGGTCTCTTCGATGTCTGGTCGCCAGCCAGTGGCGGCGAGCTCACAGTAGGCTCGGCCGCCACCTTGGGCTTTGTGGCCGCCTTGGCATTGCCCTTCTTCGCCTTCTCCTTCTCGGGCTCGAAAGTTCTTCCACGATCCCGCCGAGGATCAACTCATCTTCTGTGTGTTTGAGAAGCGAGGTTAGTTGATTGGCGGTGCAAATCTGCGACACGTAAGAGGTTCGAGCAACTCACCTCGGTATGCGGACGAAAGCACGTTCCTCGGACAGTATAGGCTACCTCGCCGGTGACCTCGCTGTCCTTCTTCGTCGCCTTCAGCATGGCGTCGACCCACTCGGTCACTCGTGCGTCGGTTGGTTTCTCTGCCCGGACAGATGGAATCGTTAATTCCTGTTCGGAGGAAATAACCGATGAAGAGGTTGAGTCTTAAAGGCACTTACCCGTGCTCTCCCTTGTGATGTCTTCCCATCCTCTATCTTGTAGAAGGATAGGACCTCCTCCGCGGAGACGAGATCCTCGTTTGTGAAGTCGAATGATCTCTCGCGCCGTGAGCCCAAGGCTCACGAGGAGGCGATCTTTCTCGTCGAAACCAGTCCTCGGCGGTCATCTCCGGCCGAGGCATTGGCGTCCCTTCGCCGGTGCCTTCCGGTGAAGACAAGCTCTTGTCGCCGTTCAGCTTCTTTGTAGAACCACCTCACCCACCATGCGCCCATCGAGTCGAAAGCGGTGGGCGAGGGTATGGCGCGTCGTCGGCGGTGGCGGAGCTTGAGGTAGTAGCACCCAGTGCGAAGCGGCGGGCTGCTCCTCGTCATCAGATAATAGTGGAGGAACAGCCACCGGTGGATCGATGCCAGATAGCCCTCGCAGTGTGTGAAGACTGACCATCCGGAGGATGGAGTTCGGATTGAGGTTCGCCACCTCCAATCCGCCGATGTTCAAGAAGGCCTCGGCGAAGTCGCTCTCGAGACCTCAACCCGAGCAAAGGCGAATCTGTTCAAGTCGATGAACTCTCCTTCGGCGGCTCGGAGTATCCTCCTCTCCGGACGACCTCCGCCTACCGGTGTCTCGTGGCCTCCTCCTCCCGGACCTTGAGTCCTCCTCGGTCGGTGGTGCCGTGAATTTGGCCATGGCGCCTCCTAAATTTGGGCGAAACAGGTTGGGTGTGGGGTTCGGCTCTTTGATCTTTGGCGAGGTTGGAATCGAGGCTTGGAGAGGAAAGGCGTGAGCAGTGGTGGCAGCGGCGGCTTGGGTGCTTTTGTAGTCCCGTATAGCGACTCGCAACGGTTTAGTCCTGAGCGGCTAGTTTTTACCGCAGCGGCTAGGTAAAGCGGTCGCTGCTTTCATCTTGCAATGATAGGAAGTTACCGTTGGAGTGCGCTAGCGGCTAGTTTTTCGATTATGCGCCGAGGGCCGAGTGCTCTGCTTTCGGATAGATGTTATTCCATGTTCGGCGAACGGAGCCGCTCGATCGAAAGCGAGTTTGTCCGGACCGAGCACGTCTTGTTCGTTTCAAACTTAACCTTGTTTCTACGATCGTTACATGCCTTTGCGTGACTAAATTTTCCTCTTCGTGGCTTGGAGTCTCAAGAAGAAGACCCCTCTAGTGAGTCCTTCCACGAGCCTCGGGGCTAGTATCGGGATTAAATTACGGCCCGTTGACATGGCCCACTCCACAGACGGCCCAATCGAATGACCTACCAGGCCCGGCTCCTGGAAGGTTCTATCAGCCCATATCGTCTGTAGAACGACTTCTTGGGCGACACGGTGCGTAATGGCCAAGACTTCTTGTTTGAGTCCGACTCGAGCGAGTTCTGTCTGACTCGAGAAGACCGGACGTGGTTTCCGGATTGGATTAGGAGTCGTGATCCCCAAGATTAGGAGCTTACCTTGTCTACCGTAGGTTATATTTGGCATGTACTGAGTTCGTTACGATCTCGTAGTTAGCCCGGCCCGATATTCCTTGGTAGGTTGGTTTGCTCCGTACTTTATAAACAGGGCTCCTACGGCGTTTAGAGGGACCCTTAGCAGATAGATTTTCGCATACTACTCGCCGAGACCTGCTGATCTCGCCGAGTCCCACCTTGTAATCCTCTTTGATATAAAGAAAGGTGGGCGTGGGGCTATTATCTCTCCGAGAGGCTGAACGGGATAAAACCCCTGTCTTCCTGTTCGTTGTTGTTCGTGGTTGTTCGGCGTGTCTCCTATCTCCTCTTTGAAGAACCTTGGTTGACTTGGGTCGATATCCCAACCGTCGACACGCCTTCATCGCCCTTTTGCCGGCGCAGCGCCGCCCATCATAGAGACGCGGCTGGCGGCGAGCTCGACCCGGGACTGCTCAATCCGGTCCAGCTGGCGCGAAGGTTCTCCGGTGGCGGCGCCCGGTCGAACGCGGCGCTCGGGCGAGACAGATTGCCAGGACGAACCGCTGCCGAGAGCGCCAGTGGCGACCATCTTCGATCACCAGCGCCCGCATCAGCGCCGCCCGGCTTCGCGCGTAGCGCCGCCACTTCGCCTGGCGCTAAGCGTCTTCGCCGCCGTCTCCTCCGTGAGAGTACAAAGTAGCGCCAATGAGTCTGAGACATCCGGAAGCGTGGTAAGCGGCGCGAAGATGTCGGCGAAAGCACCGGGCGCTTCGGTGTGCTCGCGCGAGGTCTTCGACGTCCTTAGCGGCCGAGGCGGCGGCGGCTTGGGCGTCGCAGCCTCGCGAATCGCCGCCTCCCTTGCGGCGCTTCGCCTCCTCAGCGCGCCGCAGCTTCGCCGGCGGCTTGTTCACGAGGCTAGAGCACCGCCTCGCGCCGCCGCCAGTGGCGGCGGCGCTTCGCGAAACGTCCGGCGTCGGCGGCGGCAGCGCTCACGGCGTTAGTGTCGGCGGCAGCAACGGCGGAGGTTCCCACCTCGTCTCCGGCGCGATCTCCGGGCGAGGGCCTCGCTCTCGTCAAAGGATACCGGCGGCTGAAATTTGGCGGATTGTGCGGGATGGAGCTCGGCGCCAGCGTCCGCTCTATCCAAATAAGATGAACAGAGGCGAGGTTGGTATGCGAAAACGTGTAGCATGCTAACCCTAACGCGAAATGTACGCAAGTCGCGAGAAAAGCCAACACGAGCGGCGCGCCAAAGCGAAGGCTGAAGGGGGCAGCCTCAAGCCGCTTGGTTGCGGCGGTCTGATCGTGATCGCTCCGTCGAAGTGCATCGGCGTGGGTGGCGCAGCGCAACGGCGGAGGATGGCGGCGGCGCGGAGCCGCTGCGTCGGCAAGTGCCGTCTGAGAAGCATCGGCGCAAGGAGTAGAAGGAACTGCGCAGCGCGCCAGATTCGAGAATGTCGCCGCTCGCCGCGTGGCGGCGGCGTCGGCGTCGGCAGCAGGCCCCCATCGGGCGGGGCCGGAGGAGCCAGCGAGGCTTCAGGGGCTGGTCGGGCGAGCTCTCTTTGGGCTCGCCTCCCTCTCGTCGTCGTCGTCATCGGCAAGGATAAAGCGGCGGCCAGCGGAGCGTGAAGTAGCAGCTCAATAGCCCGCTTCATGCTTGCAGCTTCGCGTCTGTGTGAAGCCGGGCGCCAGAGCGGGAGGTTTGGCATTACCCCACGAACATCTCGCAGAGGCGGGCAAAGATGGCGAGCGATAACGGAGTTGGGGAAGGTCGCGCGCTGGATCTCGTGAAGGCGAGCACCCCAAGAAGAACTTCGGAGTATGGCGGGGCGAGCCCCGCCAAGACCGCCAGTGAAGGTCACGATCTCTCCGTCGCGAGGGCGTGGTGCAATGGTGCCGCAATGAACCGGGCGGAGGATGGCGGCACGAACACTTGAAGCCGCGTCACCATGTCTTCGTCGGTGGCGGAGGCAGGCAAGGTTGGCCCAGATGGCGGCGCGTCCTCGCGGCGACCCTTACTGCGTTTGGGCGCCATAGAAAATGGTGGAAGAGTTGGCGAAAAAAGAAGGTGGCGGCGGCGGCAAAGAAGGCTCTGTGGCAGCGGAGAAGAAGGTGAAGAGCAGTTTGAGGACTTAGCGTGTGGAAGGATTGGTCGCGGCGCCAAGGGGAGTATTTATAAGCAAGGCGCGCGAGGGCGACGGTTTGGATTCCGACCCCACGCGCGCGCGCCATCATTGCCCCGCGCGTTTCGATTTCCCGCGAAAAGCGGCGCGGTTACCCAAGGAAGATCGTGCGCAGATGGGGAATCAGGCGTACGGCTGCTGCAGAAGGTGGGCCCCCCACGATTCGCCTCCCGCTGCAAGAGAAACGGAAAAAGTGTTTGCGCGACGGTTCGCGTATCATGGTGGACCCGGGGCTACTATCGGTGTAATAAATACTGAGTGCAAAGAGTCCGTGAAGATCAGCGGGCCCACGCGTCGTCGGCGAGAAGGCCCCGTGGCGTGGCGAAACCCTCGAAGCCGGGCGAGGGCCCCACACGTCGGTGGGCGATCAGACCCCAACAGTGTGGGCGAGCCCCACGCGTCGAAGCGGCGACAAGGCCCCAACATGCTGGCGAGCCCTCGAAGCGCCGGCGAGGGCCCCACATGTCAAAGTGGCGATCAGACCCAACAGGCGGGCGAGCCCCACGGCGTATCAGCGAACCCACGCGTCGGTGGGCGACAAGGCCCAGCGTGGCGAGCCCTAGAAGACTAGGTGAGGCCCCACACATCGGTGGGCGACTGGTCCTAGCGTGTGGGCGAGCCCATCAGCGCGCCGGGTGAGGGCCCCACGCACCAGATACTAGATTTCTAGTAGTGATTTAATTTAATTTAATTTAATCTGAAACAAACAAGGCCTAAATTGACCGACCAATCCACATCCTAGACATGTTGAAGCGAGCCCGGGGAGTTTAATTACACGTGAGGTTAGTCAACTCTCCGTGTCTCTTTGCATAGCAGTGGCCAGTGGGCATATATTATTAAATCGATTAACCCAATCCTACGGTGCTAATCCGTATGGTTCGTGTCCATGTCGTGACAAGCTGAGCTCGGCATGGCCTGTATCTATACGCACGTGGTGTCCCATCGATCTCGCTCTCCGCAGCGATCGAGACGCAGCCAAAACCATCCCTCTCTCAGCTTTAAACGTGGTGCCCTTGATTAGCGACGAAATCAAAGGAGGCGCCGCTTTAACTAACACAGTTTGTTTATTGGTTTTCCGGGTGAATGATGTTCCCGTCGCCTTGTGGCGTGTTTGGCAGGCGACACGACGCACGCAGACGCCGGGGGACATAATCGGCGCCGAACCACTCGTATGCATGCTGTCAACGATCAAAAGATCGAGAAGCAAGAGCAATCACGATAAATTGTTGATCACTTTTTTACTTACGGACAGAAAGTGTAATAATAATAGATTTAGAAACAAGCACTACGTTGCATGATTTTTTTGCGTGGGTTTCTTAGCATTGATTTTTGATTGGTAGAAAAGTTGTAGTAAGAAACGTTGATCACCATAGTGGGTTTCTAAGTCGTTTCTAGTGTTTCGATTTGTGTTGAGTAATGGTTTCTAGACTAAGAAACAATTGTTCTCTCTCCACACTAATTTGCTGCCACATAAGCTATCTATACTACTCCATATGGCATACGAAGAAACGTATGAAGAAATCTGTATTGGAAGTGCCCTAATCGTAGCGCGGTGTAGTACGAGCAATTCATGTGAAAAATGAAATTTGCAAGGTAATAGAGACTTTGTTAAGAAGTCGGAAATCTCACGTGATTTGTTAATATGAATAAAAAGATTCAACGATAAGGAAGGGAATGACCATAACAAAGCTATGTTTTAACTTAGGGGGGCGACTACTGTACGGAATTAATGGTTTGGAATCGTGGCTACTCAGTAATCACTGCTAGGCCTACTAAACGGTGGACTACCGATCAGAGATTAATAAAAAATTAATAGGGGAGGAATCGTGATTTCTATAACATTGTGGTATTATATACAATGATTTTTGTTGTTGTGGCTGAGAGCTAAGGTTATGTATACCTGCAGAGAGTCCTTGCGCGCCTAGCGCCTAGGTGTGTACACACATGTACGTAAAGGTTTCGACTGTAATGCGCGATTTTTTTATATATGCACTAACATTTTGTAATGTATAAATGCATCTATGAGTTATTTGTGAGATATCATATGATAGGTCATATATCTTTTATACAGAAAATATAGCATGTTTCTCATTCCATCGTTTATTAATTGCCACATAAAACATCCTGACCGTCGTCTCCCTAGGAGAGTTCGTTGTCTAGGTCATTGCCTAGCCCATAACCGGGGTGCCATACACATACGCATCTTGTAGGGGATATTTACTGAGAGAGAGAGAGAGTGAGAAAAGACAAAGATGTCAGTCAACTATATCACAGGCATTAAAAACTATACTGATATCTTGTATAAATGTGAAAAGGAGATAAATGTGTACACCACATCACACAAACTGTTTGTTGCCTTGTTAATAATTGATGTGAATAACTGGTATAATTAAATTAAATTAAATTAAATAAAAATTTGTTATTTTTGTATAGGCCAAATGTTGTAATATTTTATAGTTATTTTTGTGGGGTTTTAAATAGTTCTTCTTAAAGTTCGCAAAATATTTTTTTCCTAATTTTTTGAATTTTTGAAAACGTGTTTCGAGTGGGTCACAAATTTACTACAGTAAGACGTAACTCAACATTAATCTGAAACAAACAAGGCTTAAATACCCTATTGTCTATATCATTATATATGCCTTAGGTTAGGGGAAAAAATCTGAAAGTTATTGGCGCCCCATTTTAATTTCATATCCATTTTAAAAAGTGAGGTACTCCCTCCGTTCCAAATTATAGGTCGTTTGACTTTTTTGACACGTACTTTGACCACTCGTCTTATTCAAAAAATTAGTGAAAATATGAAAAAACTCAAGTCATTATTAAAGTACCTTTCATGATAGAATAAATCATAAAAAAATAAATTATAATTATAAAATTTTTTGAATAAGACGAGTGGTCAAATTACGTGTCAAAAAAGTCAAACGACCTATAATTTGGAACGGAGGGAGTACGTAGCTAGGAACCCTTAAAAAAAAAAGTGAGGTACGTAGCTAGGAACGCTCTTGCATTTCGTTGTCCTGGCCATAACGAATTGAACCTTATTAAATTACCACTGATTCGTCTCAAGAAAATTACCATTGATCCATGTTAGTGTTTTTTTATCACTTATATACTCATATACCTCTCTCGTTTTATATATATAATCGGCCTGTAGATACAAAATTTTGATCTGTTTCTTGACATATTTAATTCTAATAGTCCTAAAACGTTAATGTTGCTTGGAGATAGAGAAATCAATTTGAAGAGTCAAAGCGTCAGGAACGACCGATGCAAATGAGTTGCAAACTTGCAAGCCGAGTGGATGCAGGCCGTGGTAACTAGAGTAGTATATACCTGTAGACGTGCGAGACAGCCGCGGCAAATGTCGTGTACGAAAAGCTCTGCTCTGCTGGGCAGCGGCTCGACAGGCGACGCGAGATACGAGCACGACAAGCCATGCATGTCCTGGACAAGAATCTCGTTGACCTGCGCTTCCATGCATGTACTCGTGGATAGAAATTATATGGCACGGGTGCCATGCTAACACCCGAAGAGAGATAGGGAGAGAGGAATGAGACAAAATTGGATGCCACGAAGTTTGTGTGGCACCGGGTGCTACCAAATTTTCTTCTTGTACTCATACGCTCCTGACCTCATGCTACTGCCTCTGCTAGTATTATAATTTGTACGTGTCTTCTCGGATCTCGGTGACTAGCCCTCGTGTAGCTATCCGGCCCAGTTGATTTGTGGCTGTGGTTTGATTTAGATTGTAAATGTTTTTAAGATCTTTGAGTAAAAATCTAACAGAGGATCAAAAAAATATTATAAAATTTTACGAATTGAATCATAACGATATCATAACGACGAACTAAAGAGTAACCTAATTAGCCTCTCTAGTTCTTCTCTTCTCATGATAGACGCATTAGCAGCGGTATTAGGAGGGATCACAGTATTGTAGGTAGCATGCCAAATTTGCTGTGTAGACCACTAGTGTATTTTATGCATGCACGTACTGAAGCAACGCAAAATAACACCGCTCGGAAGATTCTCTATTGCAGAAATCATGCATGGTGTTGGGTGCTACACGGCAGGGGGGCAAGCTGCCGTCCGCCTTGACCAGCAAGTCACGTGCTACACTGCTTTAACTTTTCGACACGTCTTTGATCATTCATCTTATTCAAATTATTTTTGTAAATATCATTTATTTTGTTGTGATTTGTTTTATTAATAGAGGTACTTTAAATATGACTTATTTTTTTACATCTTTGTACTAAATTTTTGAATAAGACGAATGGTCAAAGACGTGCTAAAAAATCAAAGGTGTCAAAAAAAAAAACAGAGGGAGTATCAAACTAGCATGGTAGGGGCACGCCGTAGTTTATGAGGCCGAGATTAATTTGTCACTAAGCACACTGAACAAATGCACCTGAACTCCTGAAGCACACGCAAAGCTGCTCAACCTCTCTTTTTTTTTTAGCAGCAGCAACAATAGCAGAACGCCTGTTAATTCTATTTGGCCTTGTTGTTTGACACGAAACCGAAGAAATAAGGGAAGGACCTGTGGGCAGCAGCACCAAAGTGTAGTTAGCAGAGCAGAGAACAAACGGCGAAGCAGGAAAACGGACAGCAGCTGCATGGGCAATGCGGCGGGTAGAACGCGGTGCACCGAACACAACGCAGGGGTGTGGTTGTGGACTATTGGCTCTTGGCATGGGTGCCTAGGCCTTGGGGGCCTATAGCTCGTAGGGGTATGATGGTCAAGTATGGATTGGTCGATGCATGACTTGACCCAAATTTGATTTGGCGGGGACATGGCAATATGGCTAGTCATTAACGAAAATAGAACAAGCACTCTTGAAAACATTTAAAAACAAAGAAAGAAGTGAAGGCATAACAAATATACATGTAAGAAAATATCTCTCATGTTGTATATATTGTGATATTATTCTCTTGTCCATGTTCTTAACGTATCTTCAACTTTCTCCTCTGCAGCTCTGTTCATTACAAATTTTATACATGCTCTAAAGTTGCTTAGCATTTCATCCTAAGCTATAAAAGACTTTGTTCGACAACTCATAATCCTGAAAATTTTCAAAAAACATTGTTTTGTCGTCTTGCACCTTCCGCTGGAAATGCTATTAACGTTACCAACTCTTCTCAAGGGCTATTGCTTGTTAGACTGGAGCAGCGCGCCCCTCTACTATTTAGGACCATTATGCCTTTGTTAGAGCTATTATCACCCATAGTGATGCTGGTGATGAGCTTTTAAGGTATGATAAAATCATGCTTTATCATACTATTGTACAATACTTAAAAAGAGAATCATTGTGCAACAGTGATGGTTAATGAGAAGACTACTCAATGATCACCTTCTAACTTCTAATGAAAAAGGTAATGGCTTATATTCATTTTTAAAACTTATAAGGGCCTATATGGGAAAAAAGGCCAAAGTGCTCACATTATTAATAGTACAAAGCCGAGTTCGCGCTGTCCCCGCTCACCACGTGGCCGACCTGCTTGCCCGGGGTCGCGACGGCCGTCCGATCGCGTAGGCAAGCCAGATCCGTCCGTCCTTTTCGTTTTTAGGTATAAAACGATTTTCCTCGCACAGATGCGAACGCAGCAATTTGCTCGATTGGTCACTCACCAGCATTACACAGGAGCCCGGGTTCGATTCCCACGGCTCAAGCAAGACGCGTTATTTTCCTCCACTGCTACTGGCCTCTGGCTGCCACCTTTTTTTCGCTCGACGGGCTTTTTTTCTCCGCTTGCATGGCCTCCTCCGGCTCATGAAGCGTTCCCATTTGCGCCTTTTTTTCGCTCGACTTGCGCCGGACTTCATGGGCGTGGTAGGAACGCAGCAACTAGTTAGATATAAACGGAAGAGGAATATATACATAAGAAATCAATTCAACCGTTGCCACGGTCAACTCTCCACATTTTGAATTTTTTCCCTCCATTTTTTGAGTTTTCCATGGGATATTGTTACATAAAAATGGTAATATTAATATATTATTTAAATTTCCAAGCTGTCTAGGCATTTATAATGTTTCATAATTGGTGTTTCTCTTGTAGGTGACAACTCTTTCCGTGACAAAAACTTATAAGGGCCTATATGGAAAACAAAAAAGGCAAAAGTGCTCACATTTAAAAGGGATAGATATAGATGGAAGAGGAAGATATACATAAGAAATCAATTCAGCCGTTGCCACGGTCAACTCTTCACACATTTTGATTTTTTTTTGCCTCCAATTTTTGAGTTGTCGATGGGATATTGTTAATTAAAAATGGTAATATTAATACATTATTTAAATTTCCAAACTGTCCGGGCATTTATAATGTTTCATTAATTGGTGTTTTTCTTGTAGCTGACAACTCTTTTGGTGACAAATCGAAAACATGTACGAGCGAAGACACAAACCTATACCTAACATTAAATGTTATAGCAAACTAAAATTGATTTGCCTTTAGGTCAAGTTTTCTTTGGTAATTTGGCGGTAATAAACAGTTTCGGCAAATAACATAAAGGTAAAAATAGCGATTCCATATAGAATATATAGATGCGCTAACTCACAACTCTATGCTTAGCAACTTCATTGTGGAAAAATGATATGATTGCAAAGAAATAACCCGTATCATTGTCAAACTACTAACAAAAAAATGGTATAGCAAATACTTGCTCGGCTCTTTTTTAAATGCGTATAGCAATGATGTTAGCACCTCATCTTTCCATTATAAACTCTTATCCTTTTCTTCTAGGCTAGACTTATTTGCCGAGAAACTAAACTTAACAGTTTTCTCAAAGTGACTGAGATTCGCTTTATTAGACTTGTTCTGTAGAAAAGTTTTGAGAAGCGTATTTCAACTCACCATGCTGAGAAACACAAACTTAGAACATCCCTAGCATGTTCGTCGAATCCTCTTCCTAAACGACTATTTATTCTATATATTTTCATCATCTTTAACATATATAGTCTCTAGGCAACATATCTTGTATACACAGACTTTTTTGTGTATACACACACCAACTAACAAAAGGCAAAAAAAATTTAAAAAAATTGTAGATGTATTTCGTTGGGTACTTTACCTATGTGTAAAGTTTCAAGATAAAATTTATTCTATACGAAAAGTTATAAAAAGAAAAATTCCAACAAATTTAAATAGTTTAAAATTGACAAAATTTCTCTTTTGTAACTTTTGATGTAGAATGAATTTGAACTTACAATTTGATACATAGATAGAGTAGGTTAGTGAGTACATCTACAAATTTTTTAAGAATGTTTCATGTTTTTTACTAGTTGTTGTATATGGTGTGTGCACGAAGTTATGTGTGCATAGAATACATTATCACAATAGTCTAAAATATACTAATATAATTTCTGACTTTTGGTTGGAGTGATATACGATCAAAATATTTAAAATACAGAAAATATTATATTGAGAGAATTCCTAAGGTAGAGAGATTCCCTTGGTCCTTGATGTTCTCGTTATTCTATTTCTTCGTCCCATACGATGACACTAGATTTAGGCGGTCTTGCGAAAAAGAAAAATTATGAAAGATCCATATGCAAAAGAACACAAAGCAGAAGGGTTTAACCGACAAAGGTATGATATCGAAAAATTAATTCAGGATGGAAAGATAGACGTATGAGGGGTGTATCATGTGTGGGGGAAGAGAGAGAGGGCGAGAGAGAGTAGAAACCGAAAGATACAAAAATCATAGGGAAGAGAGATTTCAGAGAGCGAAACAGGCCACCGGTCACCACGAGACCAGGGTCGAGGCTCGAGAGAGAGCAGAGGGAGGAACGGGACGAGGGCGAACAAAGCAAGCCCATTTTCCCCCATCCACCTCGCGCACACACGCAGACGCATCTGCTCTGTCGCTCCGTACTCCTCTCTCTTCTTCTTGTGGTGGATGTGAGCCGCTGCTTCGCTGCGGCATCCGATCGGGCACCGGAGCTGCGCTGGGCATGGCGAGCATCGGTCGAAGCAGATCGAGGCGCAGAGGTGAGGGCGACGGTTCGTTCGAGCGGAATGCAGCTCGTTCCATCGCCGCCGCCGCCGGCCTGGCTGGTCCGTGCTAATCCTCTCGTCTTGATTTCTCTTTGATCTTTTTGTCTTCTTGATTTGTTTTCGCGAGGAGAAAACCTGGGGAATCCATGTGACAAAAGATACCAAAGCTGATTTTTGGAGTAAAGGTTTTTAGGGGGTTCTTGTTTTTAGGAGGATTTGTGTTCCATGTGACCAAAAAAAAAAAATCTTTGCCGATTCTGTGTTGTGTGTTCCAGTGGAAGCTCCGAGTTGCTTGCACAATTGCCATACTATACTTTTCTGGGTTTTGCTTATGATACTGAGACACAATTTCGCATTTTTACCACCATTTTACTTCATAGGGATATCGAGGATGTTTACGCTGAAGAAAGATGCCTTTTTTTTTTTTGTTGTTGTGCTAACCTAGATTGCCATTAATTTTCTGAGTTCTTTGATCGCGAGTAAAAGAAAATTCTTTAATCTTGTTTTTTAAGCAAACGGACGGGGCAAAGCTTTCCCATGGACTTCAGGTCCTTTATTGGAGAGAGAAGATTCTAGCTTTCAAATTCAAATGATTCCAGCGGACATAATATTCTCCCTTTACTTTCATATTCTTTCATTTGAAGTTGCAACAACCTAGGTTAGGAGTTCTAGGAGGAAAAAAAATCTCCAAACATGGAGCAAATGTAGTTTTCCATCCAATTTTGCAATCTTCGAATTAACTGTTAGAGCACTGGACGCTTTTAATTAATGGGTACTGCAGAGTGCATACCCTACACTACAGGCCTGAGGAAAAAAAAAAAGTTGCGATGTTAGCAACTTGGCTATTCCCACAAGATCACGCAAAGAAACCTCAATTTGTCCGTAATTTGCTGGATATGTAAGGAAAAAAATAAATTATGTTCTTTTGCGTCCTCATGTTAGTTGGATGCCGTGAAGGTTCGTGGTCAAGTGGGCTTGTTCTTCTAATCACCAAACAAATATTTGTTTAACAAAGATTTGTCAGTTGTCACTTTGGAAACAGGATGCTCAACAGATTGTTAATACAACTTTTTAAGTACTAGGAGTGTAACTTATTCTGTATCCCTTTTGCCTAACCCCATGAATCCACTATTTGTTGTAAAAAACAGGTTGGTATAAATTCAATCTACCATTGTGTCGGGTCAAAGAAAATACTGTGTGCTCCTCCATGTCATGAATTCATGAAATGCTATCATCTTATTTGATGTTACATGGTTACATGGTTTGGACCTCCCCTGGTTTTTACTATTGAAATGAGCAGCTAAGTCAAGAACTCCAGGTGTTGAGTTCTTGCATATTAATAGTATATACGAAGTATACTTCCTTGTAGGGGCTGGTTCATATGTGGAGCAGATATCTTTGTGCTCATTTTGCATGGTCTCTGTAACCTAGCAAAAAAAGAAAAAAGCGATTGAAAACTCCCTATGTCTCTTGGTCTTTTCTTGACAACCAATTTAGTCGAACATTACTTCGCAAAATTTTATCTTATGTTACCTTTTCCACTGTCGTGATAGGCTCATAGACCTTCATAAAATATTTACAGTCTCTTTGTTCTTTCATTCAGGAGCTGAGTCATTGAGGAAACATGCAAGTACACCTGGGATACTTTCTGATTCTCTGGTGAGTTACTGGTACTTAATTGAAGATCTATATTACATGACACAAGTAGAGAGCTTACGTTTACCTTGCAGCAGTTGTTTATGTTTCTCTGAGATGGCACAGTAATAATCTGAGATGGAACTAGAGAGCTGAAAATTGGCATACACGTAATATTCTAATATCAACATTCCCTGCTTTTGTAGTATCAAGTGAACTTTATGTATGAACAAATCTGGAAATTGACCGTATCTTCATAATTATCTTCTGTTACCCTATTTAATTGATCATTTAATTAATGGAGTGATAAACATCTATTTTGTTCTTCTCAGTTTTTGGTGGAAAACAGTCAAAGTAAATCAAAAAAAGCTAGTGGTATACCAATGAAAATGCTGATAGATGAAGAATTCTCGAAAGATGTCAATGCTAGCTACACTTCACCAGGTGTTGTAGGAAGACTAATGGGTCTCGATTCACTGCCTTCAATTGGAGCCGGTAGCAAGAACAGATATACCCAAAGTCATGCACAGAGGATTTCATCTAGTAATTCTCATGATAAATATGCTTTTTCCGGAGATATTCCACATAGGAGAAGCACAGATGAGATGCCAGAGGTCAAAGATGTTTTCGAAGTTATGGAGGCGACAAGAATGAAGATACACCGGAATGCAAGAGCCAGAAATGGAAATCTTACTTCCAGATTTGACAAAACTGAGTATGCTGATTTAGATTTTGTAAGGCAGAAATTTATGGATGCGAAACGTCTTTGTACTGATGAATCATTTCCGATATCAGAAGAATTCAGTGACAGACTCGATGCATTGGTATCTGATAGTGATCTTCTCATGGAATTTATTCAAAAACTTGATCCAGTCACAAAGGACCTTCATGATGATGGCTCTCAATCTTCTGTGAATTGCATTACAATATTGAAACCATCAAGAAGAAATCAAGTTATTGACACAGAGAATATCTACTCACATGATAATGGTACGGAAAGCTACTTCTATAAGCAAAAGGAAGTGAAACACTCTTCGAGGAAGCAGCACGCTAAGCTGTCTGGTCCATCTCTAAAAGAAGGCTCAGGTTCATCAAGGCAGAAACTGTCAAGGTCAAGCCACCAGGAAACCACTGACAAAAGAGTTTGCCCCACAAGGATTGTTGTCTTGAAGCCAAGTCTTGAGAAAGCTCAGGACATGGAAGGGGCCTTTGCTTTAACACATGTAATCCCTCATTCTGAATATAGAAGGGACAAAGCATGCCAGGATGCTGGTGTATGGAGACCATATACTGAAGAATCCATGTGTGAGGTCTCCCTTGGAGACTCTGAAACATTAGGCCATATAGCGAAGGGATCTAGAGAAATTGCTAGAGAGATTACGAAACAAATGAGAGCTGCTAGGGGTGGTGGAAGTAGGAAACAGGTTCTCAAACCAGACGCTAGAACATTCGTGTCAGATGGAAGGCCACAGTTTCTGCCATCTCTTACTAGCCTCAAGAATTCAGAGGCACTACATAGATCTTCTGAACTATGTGATGGCTGGGCATCTTCCAGCTTGAACTCTTCGCCAACATATTCAGCTGAAACATCGGTTAGCAAGGAAGCAAAGAAACACCACTCCAACAGATGCAAGACAAACAACCAATACCAGCCTAGAGCAGCTGATAATAATGGATCTGAAGTGCTCGGTGACATGATAGCTCTCTCCGATCGAGAATCATCAAAAGTTGTTACCCAAGCTGTGTCATGTCAGACTTGTTCAAAGGGAGAACTGCACAAGGATAGAATGCCAGGCTCATGTGACTACCCTCTTGTCATCAACGGCAATGATGGTTGGAGAGAAGTGGCTACATGTAGTTTAACAAGGTCCAAATCTCTTCCACCATCCTTCAACAGGGGAGTTCAAAAGTCAAATAACAGAAAGCGAACAAGTAGGCATAATGAGTTTTCTATGCTTAAAGATGTTCTTAAAGTAGGGACACATGATTCTGAATATGTGGGCCATAGCAGGCAAAGAAAATCTAATAGGGGTTCAACATTCCATGGTGATAAATTTGATATAGCTTTCCCAGATAATGATGACAGAGTGACGATTGAACGTGAGATACACGTGAATTCTGAGGAATTGACAAATGGTATTGTCGTGCCAGATTTATCTAAACAGACAGTGATACATCCTGAAAATCCTGACACTGAATTAGATGCAATGTGTTATCTGGATACCAGTGCACTTCCTGAACAGAAGGAACCCTGTTCCCCTTCTAGTCCAAACCAGCAGATGCATCAACCACTACCCATAACTTTAGATGACCGCCTTCTTGTGCCTAGTTTTGACAAACTGGTGATTCAGGTAAGTCACATATATGCTGCCTAATTTATGCTTATTATGCATTTGCTCCCTTTGATTATGCTGACCAATTCCTATGGTCAAATTCATCAATCTGTATGAAAACAGTTGCATTTTTTAAATTTATATAAGTTGCTTCCTTTCTTTCCTCATGTTATCCTTGTGTAAGTTTACAGCTCTTGATGTTCTTTCCTTGCTATGAACCATTTAGGTTGCCTCTAGCATGATTCTATGCTAAGCAACTTGTTACAAAAGCTGAATCTTTTCATGTGCATTCTGCTATAGTGCTTTTATTTTCGTTCCCCCTTTCTGGTCTTTTTGGAAACTCACTTGATTTTATCCTTGTTTTGTTTTGTAACTGGTAGTTTTACTCTATTTCAGGATGAGGGGATTGAACACCATCAGGATGATTACTCGACTTTGTGTAACCCCCGAGCAGGGTCAGAATCTCCAGTGGGGATTAACCGTAATCAGGATGATGAGAATGAAGCCCTGTTGATTCCCCCAAGAGGGTCAGAATCCCCAGTGAGCTCCAACACGGATGACCAGCAAAGTCCAGTTTCTGTTCTTGAATCTTCCTTGGATGCTGAAGATGTATACTCTGGAGATTTTGGTAAAATTAGTGCTGATCTTCAAGGTTAGTGATCTAGTTCCTATTTGCTGATTCATCTTCTGGTTAGTTCTCAATTCTTAAGTTTCATTTGCTGTAATTTTGCAGGATTAAGAATGCAGCTTCGACTTCTAAAAATGGAGGCCATAGATAATGTAGATGAAACCGAGCTCTTTGTGTTTAGTGATGATGACATTGCCACAGAAAAGCAGCCGCTTCCTGAAATGGAGATATCCCATGCTTTTCAGGATGAAGAAGAACGGGATTTTGCTTATGTGCTTGATATGCTCATTATTTTGGGCATTAATGCTGCTAACCAGGATGAACTACTCAACTTGTGTTACTTGTCAGACTGTCCTGCAGGCCCTGATATATATGATATACTTGAAAGGAAGTACAACAGCCTTGTTCTATGGCCATCATTTGATAGGAAGCTTCTGTTTGATCTCACAAATGGTGTCATTGCAGATATAGTCACCTCTTTGATGAAACGTGCCTCAAAGGGACTGTTGTCCAGGTTCTCATGCAGATGGGATCAGCAGGGTTTTGTTGAGGAGGTGTGGCAAAGGGTAGTCCATCTACGGGAGGAAATGGAGTGCAACCAGGGGGGCTTATTGATGGACTTAGAGTGGTTTGGTTCTGAAGACGGCATCGATCTTGTTGGGAGCAAGATTGGGAGAATAGTATATGAGGATCTCCTGCAGGAAACTGTAGCCGAATTAGTAGGGGTGCCAGAACCTGCTAAGCTTTGTGGCTAGAATGAACTATGGACCATGATTTGCATTTTCAACCATGTAATCATACCAATGAGTTGTTGCTGATGGTTACTGACAGATGCCAAGAACTGGTTAACTCCCCATGGTCAGCAGCTAAGATTACTGAATCTCCGGTCGGACCTAGTTATACAACTTAGAGTAACTGTGACCTCCTACCTAGGAAAAAAATGCCGAATTTAGGTAGCACAGTGCTGGAGTATAAATGCTGAAAATTTTGGCATGAACTTGTCATGTATTACCCTTCTTTGCTATGTATTGACTATATATTACATGCAAATAGTTCTTGTATGTTTTGCTCAAAAAGTTGTTTCTTGTATGTAATATGCTTATGCTAGTTCCCGTGCGTTGCCTTCGGTGGTTTGCATAATCTGTCGATGCGCATGATTCAAGAAGTGATGTCCAACTATATATATGCAGGCTTAGGTGTTAGGTTTTGTGTTGAATATGTGTACGAGTAGATTACATGGACTCTGTGTTGTAATAGACAGGGTTGGTTTAGAGTTAAAGTCGGACTCTAACCGAGTCTTCACTATATAAAGGGAGAGTCCTTGTGTAACGAAGTGAACAACCTTATAATAGTAGCATAGGCAAGAGGAGGTCAGCGACCGGCATGAGGTCGTGATCTGATTAGCCGGTGTTCTGCGGTATTATGGTTTGGAGAAGCGCCATAATCAGAGCCCTGCAAATATAGGTAAAAGCCGAACTGCGTTAACAAACATCGTGTCTTCTGGTGTCGTTCGTAATCTTGCATCGACACATATCCTAACATTAGGGGAGGAACTACCACCTTTTGCTTTGGTTACATTACATGCGCAGGGCTTGTCAGTTGTCACTGCCTGTTCCTGGCCCTTGTTGAGGCAGATAATCTTTTCTGTATAAGAGGGGGCAATTGTATTTTTAACACTCTCAATATTGTCCCTTATCATTTTGTTACTCTGATCCACTGTTATAGATACAGATGGACCCATATGTTATAGATGCAGAGTGATAAAATGGTAAGAAGCCATCTAATAGAATGGTAAAAAAGCAATATAGAGCGGTGAAAAAGCAATTTTTTGGCTAAACATTAACGGCTCAACTCGTTGATTTGCTGAACTGATAGATCACTTGCATCGCCATGGCTGGCATTCTTATATCAGATGGCTGCCGATCAATTGGGAAATCAACCCCAAACCCCACATGTACGTTTTAAGCCAGTAGACCGACACCAGGATCTGCTTCTACGTGTATATACATGGAATTACATGTGCATTATGATCGAGATCCAAGATACTACCAACTTCCACCTGGTGCTCCGGTAATCGGGTGTCACCGGCTCACCAACTCCTCAAGCCAAAGACCTGCCGATGTCTATAGCTAATGATATGGCATCTCCCAACTATTCCTTGTTCCCCCCAAGAGGTTTAGGTTCTTGGTCATTGGCAGAGCAACAACTCCACCGATGCATGGCAGTATCTGTACCTGCAGCACCGGCGCATTGCACGCCCGGAACCCTACATAAATCTTGCATCCTTCCATCTTGCAAGCATGCACAGCAGCAGTCACAGTTCAGTTCGCGGTTTTCTTTCTCCGGTTTCCTGCAATTGTACGTGACAATGGCAAGCATGGGATGCAACTCGGCATCAGTGGCGACCATCAAGGCGGCGCTCTATCTGGTGCTCGCACTCGCCGTGGTGAACTGCGGCTTCGCCGGCCGCGTCCTCGACGAGCTACCGGCGGCGCCTCCGGCAGAAGCTCCTCTGCCGACCGACGACTCACTGCCCGCCCCGACCGATCCACCCACTGACCCGGTGGCAGCGCCGGCTGCTGCACCGGCGGTGTTGCCACCCGGTGCTGCGCCGGCGGCCGGCGCCGCGACGGCGAGCGTAGGAGCTGGCGCCGGCGAGCACCCGCTGACGTTCTTCATGCACGACATCCTCGGCGGGTCGCGGCCGTCTGCGCGCATCGTGACCGGCGTGGTGGCGAGCGCGGCGGCGAGCGGGCAGCTCCCCTTCGCGCGGCCGAACGCGAACATCTTCCCGATCCAGGGCGCGGTGCCGCTGCCGCAGGGCGCGAGCAGCCTCATCAACAGCAACAACGTGCCCTACGTCGCCGGCCTCGGGGGCACCTCCGCCGTCGTCCAGAGCAACGGCGGCAACCCCGTCAACGGCGGCAACAAGAACATCCCCTTCGTCAACGCCGGCGACCTGCCGTCGGGCGCCACGCTGCAGAACCTCCTCTTCGGCACGACCACCGTCATCGACGACGAGCTCACCGAGGGCCACGAGCTCGGCGCCGCCGTCGTCGGCAGGGCGCAGGGGTTCTACGTCGCCAGCTCGCAGGACGGCACCAGCAAGACGATCCTACTCACGGCCATGCTCGATGGGGAGGAGCACGAGCACGGCGACACGCTCAGCTTCTTCGGCGTCCACCGGATGGCCGCGCCGGAGTCCCACATCGCCATCGTCGGCGGCACAGGGAAGTACGAGAACGCCAAGGGCTTCGCCGCCATCCAGACGCTGCACCCCGGCGACGAGCACACCACCGACGGTGTTGAGACCCTCCTCCAGTTCACCATTCACCTCTCTTGAGAACTCCCAGCTTGTCTCAAGCAGCCCATTCCAAGAGCTTGTCCTGTTCAGGCTATGATGCTTTTGCAATATCTCGTGATCTTCGTATTTTTTATAAGTAATCGACCTTTGTACTACGGCCATATATGTAGTAATGTACCGGTTGCTTTGATCACATGCAAATCGAGGAATCAATGTATCATATAGTATACATACTAGTCCCATGCCGTATGATGCAGCCGATTTCAAATAAACGCAGATATACCAATCTATGAAATAGATGTGACCAACAAAAATGACTGATCACACTGGAGAGTAAGCACCAATAAACTGGCGCCCTTTTCTCAAAAAAAAAAAAAACTGGCGCCCTGATCACAATGCAAAGAATAAACTTCACGCCAGGAATTAAGAAACAAATAAGTTGACATCATCGTAATGCGAGGATAGGGTATAACAACAAAAAATCAAATGAAAAGCTAACAAACTCTATCCAACAGACCGCCAAACTAGTTCAGTTCCGCATTTGAACCATGCATGTGATATGTGGGAATTTATATTGTTCGTGAAAAAATCCTTTCAATAGGACAATATACACAGAATTGATGGCATATACACAAATTATAGGGGATTACAGCAAATCCATCATATTTACAATGTCCCAGAGGCAGTTTTCCGTAGATAATAATAAAGATACGGAGGTAAATCTTGACATGGGTCACGTTCTTAATAAGATAACTGGATGTTTGGATAAATCGCAAAACAACATTCAAAACATTTATTATAAGAGTAAAATAAGTATCTTAATTTCTGACGTCCTAAAGTAACATGAAATCCTAAGAACAAGGTGGAAAGTTGTAAAACAGCGTTTACAAGAAAAAAGATGCTCTATATTTATGTAGATTTCTAGTGCTGATCCCTGAGAGGCTAAGGTTCTGACAAGAACTTGAACACATAAATTCTGTGCAAAACTTATGTATCAAAGAAAATTAAAACTAGATAACAGATGTCCGGTCACAAAAAGAATTGCCTGAAAGACCCTTTCTGGCAAGTGGATCTGTAGGCCTGCAGCCAAGCTCGTTAAGGCACCAAAAATGGTCTGTGATATATAATACAGTTCTGGGTTCAGTAGCACCTGTTCTTCATTTCTCGTCCAGTATGCGCTTCTGGAAGTCTGTAACCATACGTGGTAGACCTTTCTTTAATGAGATTTTTGGCTCCCAGTTGAGAAGAGATTTGGCCTTTGAGATGTCAGGTTTTCTCATGTGTGGATCATCTGCAGTGTTGGGTTTAAACTCAACTCTAGCACTTGGGTCAATTGTCTCTTTCACTACCTGAAGAAAATAATGTAGAGACGTTATCCCTGACAAGGAGTAGGGAATCCAAGTGAATGCCAGTTGGTTCCAGTATCAAAGCCACACCTGAGCAAGTTCTAACATGGTAAATTCTCCAGGATTCCCCAAGTTGAAAGGTCCTATATGATCACTTTCCATCAGAGTTACCAGTCCATCAACCTATGAATTTATATATTCAGACTCGAACGCATTTAAGTTAAAATAAAGAAAACCAAAGACACTTCCAGAAATAGCAATGAGAAAAGGAAGCCATAAGCACCAAATCTGAGACATATTGGAAGCTTCTAGTTTGTTTTCCATCACCATACACTGTCATTGGCTGTTTCCGCAAAGCCTGGAAATAAGGCGCTGCGAATTTTAAATAAAGGTGAACTTTATAGTATTCCTCCTTTCCTAAAAAATAGAATCATAATGGGAGACAAACCTGTGCAACAAAGTTGCTAACTACTCGGCCATCATCTAAACACATACGAGGGCCATACGTATTGAATATGCGTGCAATTCTCACCTGAGAAAATAGCATCATAGCCAAGTGTGATCTTCAAGAAAGGAATGTGTTAAAAAGGCAAAAATATTACCCAGAAGTAGCACATAAGTATAACACAGAGTGTGTACAGGCTACACGATAGATTGTTTAAATCTTGCCGAACTAAAAATGACCCACCCTATCACAGGTTCTGAGTTACTAAGTTGTTTAAGTAAAGTGAATTTTCATATATCATAAAAAATGTTTCATAGATACATTAATGGGTTAGCCTTGTTTAGAAAATATTCATGGTCTAGTCTAGTTGATCATGAAATGAAGTACTCCGTAGTTCGAAAAATAGATAAAAGACAGGATGGAGCACCTGGGCCAAATACTTGACTCTTGGAGCCTTCTTAGGTTATCCAACTCAAAAAAAAAAAGTGATGAAAATGTCACCTATAAAACGCCTAAAGCTCATAATGATTTATGCCATTGACTCGAAGACCTTACTAAATCATAACAAAAATTTTGAACACTACACAATTAACATTTGTTGAACTATCAAAAAATATCTGTTGAGGGTCCTATACAATTAATGTACGCAAGGTATGTCTGTTCCATTGTGGACAACACCTCCTGTACTTAGACCCTAATTAGAAACTGAAGCTTTACCTGAACACCAGCACCACGATGATAATCCATAGTCAGAGTTTCTGCCGTTCTCTTTCCCTCATCGTAACAACTCCTAACACCTGTAATTATCACATAATGACATTAGTTATCACTGTTCAGCGGATTAGACAGACTTAAATGGCCCAGGCCCCTATTGCACATGGAAAATGTTTGCTCCTGGACAAGATCTGCATACCTATTGGATTGACATGGCCCCAGTAGCTCTCCTTCTGCGGGTGTTCAAGAGGGTCACCGTACACCTCGCTGGTACTGGTCAGCAAGAACCGGGCCCCTACCCTCTTCGCCAGGCCCAACATGTTCAAGGTCCCCATCACATTTGTCTTGTGCACAAACAATTAAGGAACTCATTCAAAAACGAAATAGGATCGAAACAAACAACAGCAAGATTCAGGTTTTTCTGGGCAATGCGGGCGCAAATTCCAAATTTTTCCTCCGCATTTTCGACCAGCAAGTCCTATCCATGCCCGCAATTGAATAAAGACAAGCAAAAGAAAAACAAGCCATCTAATGAAATGTGCGTAACATTTGTGGTGGAAATGGGAGATTGAAAAGGATATGATGGTCTTGATGGGGTTGAATTTGTAGTGGACGGGGGAGGCGGGGCAGGCGAGGTGGTAGATCTGGTCGACCTCGAGGAGGATGGGCTCGACGACGTCGTGGCGGATGAGCTCGAAGCGCGGGTTGGTGAGGTGGTGCGCGACGTTGTCCTTGCGCCCCGTGAAGAAGTTGTCGACGACGATGACGCTGTCCCCGCGGGCGAGGAGCTTGTCAACGAGGTGGCTGCCGACGAAGCCGGCGCCGCCGGTGACGACCACGCGCAGGGGCGCCTTGCGGACGCCGACGGGGAGGCGGCGCGCGGCGGCGGCGGCGGCGGTGGAGACGGGGGAGGCGCCGCGGTGGGTGCTGGCGATGGCGGTGTCGACGGCGGGCGTGGCGGTGGCGCGGGCGGCGGAGGAGAGAGGGTTGGGGTGCGGGGTGAGGGACGGGTAGAGGAGGAAGAAGGAGGAGGCGAGGAGGAAGCCGAGGAGGACGAAGAGGAGGCGCTGCTCGCGGAGGAGGTAGGAGACGAAGGTGCGGGAGAGGGAGGTGCGGTGGTGCGGGCGGTGCTGCTTGCTGAGGCTCGACTGGCGGTGGAGCTGCTTCATTGTCGGTGGGCGGTGGTCGCCGGAGGGCGGAGGCGGGGGATGGGCGGTGGCCGGTGAGCGAGGGGTGGCGCGTGTGATGTGGGGGCGGGGCGGCGAGGAGTCGGAGGCGATGCTTCCTGCTGTGGTGGCCTGTCCCCCGCGGATACCGCACGTGCGTGGAATAGTTCTTTGCGTTTTGCGTACTCCCTCCCCCAGGTCCCCAGTGACTTCCGATTCCCGAACGCGAATCAGCGAATACTTCTTTCCCCGTCCTTTCGTGTTGCATAGAATTGTTCATGGCGCATAATGTAGCAGCAGAAGCATATTATGACCGCATAGCGCAGTGGATTAGCGCGTCTGACTTCGGATCAGAAGGTCGTGGGTTCGACTCCCACTGTGGTCGGATCCGTTGCAAATTTTTTATGTTTCATTGGCAAAAATACAGTATTTATTCACTACAATCGTCTCATTGAAAATCTATGATATTTCTTTGCTACTTTTTTATTAAATACATTTTTAAATTCATTTGCTATAATTTATTCAATACTTGTAGTTTTTAGGTTATTTTGCTTTTTAATTAGATATAATTTTGTGACCCTGTGCATTAGCTTTGTTAGGGAGAAACTATTCGTCAAGAATAAGGACAATACATAAAAACTAAATGAAAGCAACTTGCACCGTATCACAAGTAGACATACCGCTCAGTTGATATTGTTTCTCACCTAGTTGTTGTGCCATCGGTTGGAACTTGGGAGGATAGTGAAGCATATAGTTGAACCGCTGAAGTTAATACCTCCTCATTAACTCTTTCCACGCTGCAAATTGTAATTGCAGGACTTAGGAAGAGCACAACTTGAAAAACAAGTCGTCACATCTATTATATTATTAAAGTAGAGGAAAACGGAGCCACCACAATGCGCCACATCGTTCGAAAAATCCTCTACCATCCGATCAATATCCACCAAATCAGATGAACGTTCAATTGCCGTCCACCAAATTAGATAAAAAAGATAAATAAATAATTTCTATAACAAACTAATTACACGGATAATTATCCAACCGGATTAGAACTAACCAATCTCGATTTTTATCTATTTGCGTACTTATCTGCTGCCATACACCCCCTATAAAAGCACCGGGTGCAATCGACATGGCTGGTAAAACTTCTCCAGATTCAATCCGCTACAAATAGAGCGCGGGGGCAATTGACAGGCTACAAGCTGCACATGTTGTGGCTAGCTAGCGTATGTTGTATGGCGTATGTGCATATACATCTGGATGGATGGATATTCATGTATGTATGTGTGTATACATATATGTATGTTTGTATGTGTATTTGATCGATCGATATATATGGAGAATCCTAGGAGTGAGTAAGATGGGAGATGAGCTGATTACAAGGCGGTGCTTATATGCTAGATAGATTTGAAAAGGGAATTCGATCGATATATATCGAGAATATCTTTGGATAGATTTGAAAAGGAATTGATCGATATATATCGAGAATCCTAGGAGCGAGTAAGATGGGAGATGAGCTGATTACAAGGCAGTGCTTATATGCTGGATAGAATTGAAAAGGGAATTCGATCAATATATATCGAGAATCCTAGGAGCGAGTAAGATTGGAAGATGAGTGATTACAAGGCGGTGCTTATATGATGGATAGATTTGAAAAGGAATTCGATCGATATATATCGAAAATATGCTGGATAGATTTGAAAAGGGAATTTGATCGATATATATCGAGAATCCTAGGAGCGAGTAAGATGGGAGATGAGCTGATTACAAGGCAGTGCTTATATGCTGGATAGAATTGAAAAGGGAATTCGATCAATATATATCGAGAATCCTAGGAGCGAGTAAGATTGGAAGATGAGCTGATTACAAGGCAGTGCTTATATGATGGATAGATTTGAAAAGGGAATTCTGGCATCAACGAACCTACTTAGGGAATCGCTTTTGCATTCTTTTCCTCTGGCTACTAAGATGTTTTAGTTCGCCAGGTTGTCTCTTGCCTGCTCATGGATTCAGCAGACCATTGACGACGACTATCTATCTATCTATCTATTATATTATTAAAGTAGAAAAAAAGGAGCCACCACAATATGCCACGTCATCTGAAAATCTTCCACCATTCGATCAATATCCACCAAATTAGATAACCGTTCAATTGTCGTCCATCAAATCATACAAAAAAAAAATCTCTATAACAAACTACTAAATCTGATCTAATATATTAGAGATAAACTCTAAATCTGATCTGATATATTAGAGATAGATTATGAGCGGGAGATTACCCTAAAAAGATTATGAGTTAGAGATAAACTCTATATGCTGACACAAATCTAGCCGCGCAAACGCGCGGGCCATCTCGCTAGTTCCCTATAAAAAAAGGTTGAGAAAAGAAGAACACGGGGCACAAATAACCCTGACACTTCGACCTCTAGTGTCCGACACACTTCATCTTGTACCATCTTACATTCAAGCGCTTAGAAAAAGAATCACCGTTAAATATACTAACAATCAACACATCAGCTTTGAGACATATCTGTGATGAGAATGCATAGAGGACGTAGTAGCCATGGTTTGCGTGTTTTTAGTTTTTTAGCATCCCTGGTACAGGTACAACGTCATTGTTTGGTCGCGGCGGCGGGGAGTGGACTGATTGACTGACCTCACCAACCAGCAAGTCAACCACGTGAAGGTATCCGTCCCTCCATGGCGACGACAGCCGAACATGCGAGTAGTATCAGCTGCGCTGTGAAATCTCAATGGATTAGGACGGTACCCCCTCCCTGGCTCCCTCCCCAATCAAAACCAAATAAAGTCCTCGTCCTTTTACGGTGGACGGCCGGTAGAAACGTTTGAGCACCAAGGTAATTCTCGTTTTCTAGCAAAGCCTTCTGAATTTCTCATCAGATCAGATTCACATCTCAGTACATGCAATTAGGTTAATTACTGCTCTCTCTCTGTCTCTCTCTCTCTGTTCGCGAATCGAAATGCCAACCGTTGTTCACTGCTGAGTGGTGGCACTGACGGCGATAAAAGGAGGCCATCCGAGACAGGAAGACGTGTGCAGCTCATATAGAAATAGAAAGGGTGGAAGTGGGCACATGTACACGCGCGTTGGTCCATTCCACCACCAATCGCCATGCAAAATGCGTGGCGCGTGCCCCCTTGGTGAGCGCCGGGGCCCAGTGGCTCTCCGGCTCAGATGCTCTTGCTCTTATACACGACATGCCATTCAAGTGCTTGGATCCCTTTGCTTTGCTTTGCTTTGCTTTGCACTGCATTACGAATGAGCATTTTGCTGGTACATGCAAAAAGCCTACATGTTCGCATGCAACAAATTCACAAAAAAAGTTTATATGAAAGTTTTTTTGTAAGGGGGCTACTAGGCGACGGGATCCCGTCGGCCCCGCCCCCTGACGGGATCACTCCAGCGCCCCGTGTCCCCGAGCCCCCCACTCGGTCTCCATTCCTCCCCTCCCGCCTCGCCCCTCGCCTCCCTCTCTCCCTCGGTAGCGTCCCGCCTCCGCCCCATGCCGCCGCCTCCTCCTTCCTCCGGCTCGGCGACGCCCTCACCGCCGCCACTCCTTGCTCCGCCCATCCGCCGCATGCCGCCTCCTTTCTCCTCCTCCTCGCCTCTTGCTCACCTCACGCTTGCTCCTTGCCTCCTCCTTCCATGCCGGCCGTGCCTGCCAAGCCGCTCCTTCTCCCCTCCTCCTTGCCCGACGCCGTGCCACCTTAACTCCGAGGGGGGAGGCGTTCCTCCATCACCGCCCCCACCCGCCTTCGCCCGCCTCGGCTCGTGGCGCCACCGCCATTGCTTCGACGAGCCCCACCCCTTGCCGGTCCGCCGCCTCCCGACCTCACTCTACACCCCGGGCCAAATATATTCCCTAACCCTAACCCGAACGCAGGGCCGGCGCCGTCACCGGCGAGGTCGACGGCCATGGGCGGCGAGGTCGACGGCGGCAGCGTGAGGTCAACTCCTCCTTCCTTCTCCTCCTCCTCAGACCTGCACGCCTGCTGTGAAAGGGCTAGGCATGTGAAGCGAAAGGCGGGAGGATCCGTCCGGACGGATCCCATTGCTAGGAATTTCCCTTTTGTAATGAAACAGTGGCAAATCTCGAAAAGAGAGGTTTGTGTGGTGGCATATATCTGATTAAAAGTACAAAAAAAAAGGGGACATGTGTCGCACGGAGTGACAAATATTGAATAAAAGTGTTTTCGTAATGGCATATATCCAATAAGCAAATGAACGATGGCAATTATCAAATTTCGGGTTTGAGCAGTGGCATATATCCTATTAACCCTTCTTCAATCTATACACTTTTGACATTTTCTCCTCCAAATACCCTTGTCGGACCCACCTATCGTCCATTCCACCCTAACCCTTCGTATTCCTCTCCCTTATCTCTTATCTCTGTCTCTTTCTTCTCCATCTCCAACAAATGGCCGCCTAGACAACATGACACCGTATCGATGTCGTTTCCCCCGCGGTCTCCCTATCTCGCACCATCGCCCACAACATCCAGCCTACACTACCACACATCGGTGCCATCATCACCATCCTACGCCTCCATCGCCACCCAACAGCCTCCACCCTCCGCGCCGAGGTTTGGCACCAGTGCCACCACCATCCCGCGCCACTATTGTTGCCCAATGGCCTCCCCGTCTCCGCACGGCCCTCCGATCTCCACGCAGCACCGCCCTAACATTGCTGGAGATAGAGAAGAAAGCACCCTTCGCGCATGGTGAGGTCACAAAGCTTTCGAGCCGATAGATCATCATAGATGGAGAAGAAATGGAGATAAAAATGAAGAGGAGGATCTCACAAAATTTTCTAATCAAAATTTCCATAGCAAATTTCACAGATTGAGAAAGTCGTTCTCGAGATGTAACGCATCTGATTATCAGCTAAAATGTTAAAACGGTGAATTTTGAGATCTTGTAGAAACGAATATAAAAGGTTGTTTCGCTTATTTTCTAATTTTTTTAAAAAAAAATTAGTTGCTTCAAGATTCTTTAAAACCAGAATCAATAATTCAAATAATTCAGTTTTTAAAATGGGCTATCTCACCTACATACTAGATAATTAGATTACCACTCGAGAAAGGTCTGCAAAAAATTGTTCAACGTTATTTCATAAAAAACAGCCTAACTGAAAGTCAATTTTATCGAAGAGTACCAATTCAATGTTATTTCGAATATTCACGAGACTATGGGGTGCACATAGATGTATCCGTAAAACGCTCTTTATTTTTTTATTTTAGGTTTCATGGGTTCCCCCCATTTTCTAGTGCTACCGTTTATCAACAACGTGACCCGGGACATTAATAATTCATCATTCAGGGGGAAAGCGACAAAAGGCCATATGCAAGATGCAGTGCCACTGCCACCGCCCACCACGCAGGTGGCGCCGCGCAGCGCACCAAAGCGAGCCAAGATTAAAAAAAAAAACGAGACGAGACGAGAGACCAAAGCGCGCAGTGCCACTGCCACCGCCCACCACGCAGGTGGCGCCGCGCAGCGCACCAAAGCGCACCAAAGCGCAGCGCACCAACGGCATTTCTCCGATCCACTCGTCCTCGCGCGCACAACAGAAAGCCGAGAGCGCGAACGCCAACGCGGGCGAGCCCGATCCCCTCTCCTCCGTCCCGCTAGCGATTCGATTCCTCTCCCTCTCCCCACCTCCCGTTCGGCTCCCCATGCCTCCTGCCCGCCCCCTCCGCGCCGCCCCATAGCGCCCTCATCGGCGGCGACTACAACGGCGGCGCCATGGCCGTCGATTCCGGCAAAGGTACCGGTTTTTGCCCTTTTTTTTCGTGACCTGTGATTGGTTTGGTTTGGTTTGGTTTGATCGGGTTGGTGATCGTCGTGCTCGGTTTCTTATTGGATTGGGGATGTGCAGTGGAGGGCTATTTGGAGATTGGACTGGCGTCGCCGGAGGAGGAGGGAGGGGCGGAGGCGGTTGGCCCCGGCCAGCCGGCGCTCGATGGGGAGCGGCTCGAACAGTCGCCGCCACGGGTGGCGAGGCGTCCCGGGCTGGTGATGTCTAACTCCGGGAAGCGGCTGGATCAGTACTCGCCGGCTGCGTCGCCGTCGTCTTCGCGGCCGGTGCTGGTGATGTCCCACTCTAGCAACCGGCTGGACCAGCCGCCGGCGCGGCCGGTGCTGGTGATGTCTCGCTCCAGCAACCGGTTGGACCAGTCGCCGGCGTCGTCGCCGACTCCGGCTAAGGGCCCTCTCCTGGTGTTGTCCGGCTCCGGCAAGCGGCTGGACCAATCGCTTCCGTCGTCGTCCTCGTCCCCGTCGCCGACGGCGGCGGCGGCGGCCGCCCCCGTGCTTGTGCTCTCGAACTCCGGCAAGCGGATGGACCAGGCGGGGCGGAAGAAGTACGTCAAGCAGGTCACTGGCCGGCACAACGACACGGAGCTCCACCTTGCGGCGCAGCGCGGGGACCTCGACGCCGTGCGCCAGATCATCGCCGAGATCGACGCGCAGATGACGGGCACAGGGGAGGAGTTCGACAGCGAGGTCGCGGAGATCCGTGCCGCAGTGATCAACGAGCCCAACGAGGTGGAGGAGACCGCTTTGCTCATCGCTGCCGGGAGGGGGTTCCTTGACATCGTCGTCGAGCTGCTCAAGCACTCCGACAAGGAGAGCCTCACGAGAAAGAACAAGACTGGATTCGATGCTTTGCACGTCGCCGCGAAGGAAGGTCACCGAGGTAAGCTCTTGGCAGACACTTCATAACTTTCATAGCATAAACCACTTCCGATTCTACATATTTACATGGAAACAAAGTATCTTGGAATGTTTGGGGTATGAACTATAGACTAGAGTATCGCATCTTGCAAGAAAAAATGTTTTTTTTAGTGTGTTGACTTTTTAAGCTTACAGTGGTGGTAAGCTTGTTAAATCTTTGATCCTAGTATGTGTTTGCTTTATCTACTCTTTCATCAATTCTCCATGTTAATTTTACTAGATTATTGTGATATATGAAAGATGAACTGATGATGTCTGTTTATAGATATTGTGAAGGTACTTCTGGACCATGATCCATCCCTTGGGAAAACGTTCGGCCAATCAAATGTGACTCCTTTGATAACTGCGGCGATTAGAGGCCATGCCGAGGTAGTGAACCTGCTGCTAGAGCGAGTTTCTGGGTTGGTAGAGTTATCAAAGGCAAATGGAAAGAATGCTTTGCATTTCGCTGCCCGTCAGGGGCATGTTGAAATTGTTAAAGCTTTGCTAGACACCGATCCTCAGCTTGCTCGGAGGACTGATAAGAAAGGTCAGACTGCTTTGCACATGGCAGTGAAAGGAACTAGCGCTGCAGTTGTTAAAGCGCTTGTGAATGCTGATCCAGCCATAGTCATGCTGCCTGACAGAAATGGCAACTTAGCTTTGCATGTTGCCACCAGGAAGAAAAGATCAGAGGTAATGCTGCAATGTTAAATTCATCATGCAAACATATGCGTTGCTCTTCTTCTCATAAGCTTGTATCTCTTGCAGATTGTAAATGAACTTCTGCTTCTTCCGGACATGAATGTGAATGCACTGACTAGGGATCGTAAGACTGCATTTGACATAGCAGAAGGCCTTCCACTGTCAGAGGAGTCTGCAGACATAAAGGAGTGTTTATCCCGTGCTGGTGCTGTAAGGGCAAATGATCTGAATCAGCCTCGCGATGAGCTCAGAAAAACAGTGACCGAGATCAAGAAGGATGTACATACTCAGCTTGAGCAAGCTAGAAAAACCAACAAAAATGTCTATGGAATAGCGAAGGAGCTGAGGAAACTCCACAGGGAAGGCATCAACAATGCAACCAACTCCGTCACTGTTGTAGCTGTGCTCTTCGCTACGGTTGCATTTGCTGCTATATTTACTGTGCCAGGCGGTAACAGCGATGATGGTGTTGCAGTAGCTGTGCATGCGGTATCCTTCAAGATCTTCTTCATTTTCAATGCCATCGCCCTGTTCACATCATTAGCAGTTGTGGTGGTTCAGATAACACTTGTTAGAGGTGAGACCAAAGCTGAGAGACGGGTTATCGAAATTATCAACAAGCTGATGTGGCTGGCTTCTGTATGCACCACAGTGGCGTTCATATCCTCGTCTTATATTGTGGTGGGGCGGCATTTCCAGTGGGCGGCACTTCTGGTAACCCTCATTGGTGGGGTGATCATGGCCAGTGTGCTTGGCACAATGACATACTACGTGGTGAAATCCAAGCGCACACGCTTGATCAGGAAGAAAGTGAAATCAACAAGGCGGAGCGGCTCAAACTCATGGCATCACAACTCCGAGTTTTCGGACTCGGAGATAGACCGAATATACGCCATCTGACGCTGACCCTGGCTGATCATCCTTCAGTTTATTGGAAGCGATACCATGCGGATGTAAAAACAGAAGAGAACCACTATGAACAGCATGACCCTTGGCCTTGAGGTACTAGGGGTAAACTGTATACATTCCAATAAGCTTGGTGTAGAACTACCATTTCTCTAGCATTGAATCAGCAGGAGCCCCCGAGTGTTGTTGTATACTACTATTACCACTACAGGTAGAATTGATCACCAGAATATGCAGCATGCGCTGTGCTCCCTATGCACGGCCTTCATCAAACCTCTTTCAAAACCTTTTCATTTTCTTGCTGTTAATGCAATGGTACTACGTGTGATCTGACTGTTCGCCGGGTGCCCTGTTTCTGCACGCTGTGCCGTGCTGTTTGACAGCTGAGAGGTTCTGGAAGAGAGGGTGGGGAATTCGCCATGCCATGGTGCCGTTTTTTTCTACAATACATGACAAGCCTTGGAGTAGTGATATCACACTGATAAACCACCGCGACAGAGACGGGCAATCAAACACCGCAATTCGCTGGCCGTAGCGTCCGAAACCGCATGCCTAAGAGTCAGCCGGTTAAGGAGAAACGGCGCGAAAGAGTTGGTGTTTTTGCTTGCAAGCTTGCGTGCTCCTAGCTGACAAAGGCGTGCAAGGTGAGGCATCTTGACAGTGGACTTGGTTGACTTTGTTATCCTGGGGAGTCGTACATTAGTACATAGGGTGTTCCTCCTCATCCTGTTTTATCTCTAACTTGGTACTCATCGGTGGCCTCTCGGAACTTTTGCCACCTTTCATGCGGGATCCGTAACTATGATTTTGCATGTTCAATGGTGTCCAACTTAAGGTGAGCTTCATGCTTTAGCAAATAAAATAAAAAAATAAATATTGTTAAAAAATGCTAAGTTCACTCTAAATTGGATATATATCATTGAATCTGTGCTAGAAAGTAAACTTATTCATCTATTTAGACATGCAGCCACTTTAGGCTTACTAGCTTGGCCACAAGAGATGAAGAGAGCACCTACAAATAGGCATGAAGACTGCATCATGGACGCCCCTACCGTCTCCAAAAGCAAGGGCATGTCCAATTGTAACTTTGAACCTAATGGTAACGTTAGCCTAACGCTGTAAATCTGTTACCGGCCCTAATACAGTAGTAGTAGCAGGATCTACTATCTATATAAAACAGAGTTAAACGGAGCCACCACATTAATCCTAAAATCCTAGAAATTCCCACGTTAATCGAAAAATAGTAGAAATTCTCACGTTAATCATAGAAAAAAGAAAAATCTACATCATTGAATATGGATATTATTATGTAAATCTAGCGGTCAATATTAACCTCTATAACAAACTATTAAAACTGATCCATATATTAGAGATAAACTATAAATCTAATCTGATATATTATCTATATCTTAACACAAATCTAGCCGCGCAAACGCGCGGGTCACCTTGCTCGTTAAGAATAAAATATAATAAAGAGAAAGAGTAAAATTTTATATGCCACTGTAAGTCATTCATCGCTTAGTCGTTAATCCCTTCTATGATATCGCAATTGCTAACTTTTTATTCTACGTTCCAATGGTGAAAGCTTCTCGTTTTGTTTGAGCTACGTAAACATATCAAAAAAATGTAAAGAAATCATAATATTTGCATATTTGCAATAGTTTCAATGGCGCATACTTTACATTTACATATAAAAATTTTAAACAAAAAAGATTTATTTAAAAATACTTGAAATTTTATATATTATGATCGTCGCATACTTAATTTTTTTTTGTAATTTTTTGAAATATTTATGTAGTTTAAAAAAAGAGAGTTTTTTTTACTATGGCAACGTAGGACAATAAATTAGCAATTGCAATGACATATAAGAGGGAAATGACTAAGGAATGACATGTTTTAGATGCTAAACGACTCTGCAATGGCGCGTAGGATATTAGAGATGTAGGGATTGTGTACGGGAAGTAAGGCCAGAAATAAATAGAAGGTGAATAGTACTGGTATAAGGCCATGATAATGCTAGCATTGGACATGCCCTAAAATATATGTATCAATATGCCCTCGGATGGCATAAATACCCATGGGTCCAGGTGTTGGTCCAAGAATGGACCCATGGGTATAGAAGTTCGGGTATGGGTCTGGGTCCAGGTCTGGGTCTGGGTCTAACTTTAGACCCATGGTTACCTAGACCTAGACCCGAACTGTAGCACTGACATGTGGGTCTAATTAAATGTGTGCGCTACTGGATTAAAGGCTGCTTGTTGGCTTGTGTTTAAACCTTTTTGTTGTGGCTGCTGGAGTAGTTTATATTTGTATTAGCTTATATTTAATTATTTGTGTTGTTTCAAGTTGGATGGCTAGTTACTTTTTGTGCTTATATGCTCTTAAAATACTATTAATTGTTATATATGTGGCATAGTGGTAATATATAATTGTTGCTGATTCTGGAATGATATTTAGTGTTTTTATAAATTTTCGGGTCTACATAGACCCGATGGGTCTAGGTCTAGGTCTGAGTCTAGGTCTGGTTCTGGGTCCAATTCTTGAGTCTTGGACCTGGATCCATGTAGGCTAGACCCGAAGGACCCAAACCCATTGCCAAACTTCTATTTTTTTTGTTTGATCTACATAAACATACAAAAAAATATCGCAATATTAGCATATATGCAATACTTTCAATCTATATTTTTCAGTATTTTTTAATAGGATTTTTAAATGTCAAATTTACAAACAATACATGTTAAACATAAAGATTTATCTTAAAAATATTGAAAAAAGGTACAATTAGATTGTTGCATGCTTAATAACTATATTTTTAGGATTCTTTAAATGCTTACATAGGTTAAACAAAGGAGAGAAATTTTCATTAGTGGCACATAGAACAATAAATTAGCTTTTACAATGGCATTGAAGAGAGAAAGAACTAAGTAATGACATATAAATTGTTTAGAGGCTCTCCAATGGCTTGTAGAATATTTTTCCTAGAATAAAATTTATGGCTCTGCACCTCATGAGGTATATAATCTTATAGATTTATGCGGATATAAGTATTTAATTTTGGGAGAATCTAGCATAGCCCAGCTGGTAGTATCCCGATTGTGTGAGCTATAGGTCAACCCCCCGATTCTCACAGTTTTCTGAGAGTTATTCCCAAAAAAAAAAAAATAGTGGGTACGCATGTGTTGTGAGATGAGGTTGTGTGCGTCTTTCTTTCTTATACCTTCTCAGATTTTGGGGTATTGTGGTTGGGGATAGTTCATAAAGAGTTGGTGGTTCATAGTCGCTCAGCTTGACAAATTGAGAGCACACTATCCCCTTGCATTAAATCAGAACTAAATTAGAGTCCTTGAGGCAATGAATAGTTTGAGCATATTTATCTCAAGGTTCAAATACACACTCTATAACACTATTCATCACACAGAAATATCTTCACGCTTTACATGACACTTTTTTTAAAAAACTCTACCGCAGACACTCCATCGTACACTATATTTCATGGCTCCACCCTATGAATGTTAAGGACCAGGGAGGAAAGCTTGCAGGGACCAGAGCAACGAAAGCTTCCAATTGCGAGCTAGACAATACGAACCGAAGGCTTTACAGTTCTTTTGCTCGTTTCTTCGCTAGATGATCGGCGACGGCCGGTGCGCCACCACCGGCGGTGGCCGGCACAAGATCTCGCCTTTGAGGCTTTGCGCATATACGAATCCTGTAAAGCAAAAGAACTGTAAAGATTATAAGAAAATAATCACTGTAAAGATTATAAGAAAATAATCTTCCAAAGATTATTTTTTAAGGGCCTGGGGGGCGCTAAAGGGCAGAGCCTGCACCGTTTATAACTTTATATGCCAGTTAGTGCGCCTGCGCGGGCTTTGTGCTTTGCTTAGGCACTCGGATCAAAAGGTTTCCCTTTTACAAGTATACATCGTCCTCACTGATTAATTGCATGGAATGGAAGATGCTCCTCTTTTCTCAGTAGGGGAAAAAAATAATAGGGTTGTTTTCAAATTCCTACAGTCCTACTGCCGCGAAAACCAGCGGCTACAAGAACCAGCCCTTTAATTTCGTCTAGTATCTTTCAATCAAAATTTGAAACTAAAAATAAAAAAACTCTAGATCTTGCCAAATTTTCTGGTAACACCGAAAGTTCGTGCCCTGCAAAATTCGGCCAAATTTTTTCTAAAATCTGAACACATCAGAAATTCTTGCACGATAGCCTTTTCTTTTTTTGGCAGGCGTTGAAATTTCGCCAAATTGTTTTCCACGCTTCTTCTGAGCATGCGACGTGATGTTCCTCTTCTAGCGCGTCGATTCTCGACTGTGCTCGAATTGACTATCGATGGTGAAAACCACAACAAAAGAAACAGAAAGCTTTAGGGTTACTTTCAGGCTTATCCTTGCATGACCACAACCGGCACTATCAAACACAAATAAAAAATAGTTAGCTCTGCAGTCGACTACTAAGGTATTGTCCAAAGAAATTATATGATTATATGCTCAAACTGAATTTTGGCAGTTGTAAACAGTGGATTCGAAGAGGCAAAGCTAATAATAAACGATCTTCTTGTGGCCTCATTTTTTTTTTAAGAAATGCGTAAAAAATACAATCGAATATCGACCTATAATTGGTTATATGTTCTGTGACACTACAATTTAAAAATTATTAGCTAAAAACACTTTGGTAGCTTTAACCGATGGCTTCAAAGCAGACAAGGCCAGACAACTGCCTGGGCTGCTCGATTCAATCTCAAGGCCAAGCTTGCTCCATCCAAAACTCAAAGCCTAAAGATAGTGAGGGTTTGAAGAAGTGAAGCAGCAATAGCCAGGGATGCTCTGCTGGATTGGATTCGTCACTGCTTCAAAGCCACCAAAATTATCGGTGAGATTTTAAAATGGTTATCCCATGGTTAGACATTAAAAACAATCCGGATTTTCTACAACCACATATGCATACATATATCCTTGTGTCCATTCGATTTGCGTCATGATCTGTGCTCAGCCTCACACAGCCCTCAAGTGGTATATTTGCAAAAAAAAAAACGTCCCTAGTTTTTTTTTTAAAAAAAGTAATTAGGTCATTCTTCTTCCTCCTCTTTCACAAGCCAATTACCGACGCTGGCAGCGACCATGTCGGGGCGGCCTTCATGCTCACAGCCCGATGGCATGACTGCCCGCGCGACGGCGCAAGGCCGGGCCGACATGGTTGGGTGGCGACGAGGGTGGGGTTGTGGGCAGGTGGCGCGAGGTGCGGGGTCACGTGGCGGTGGTTCGATGCATGTGGCAACCGTCACGTGCAGGCACCGATGTGGTCGCGCGCGGTACAACTGGGGGTCACTGGTGGTGGTGGTAGGGATGGTGTTCGGCTCGGTAGAGTGACGAGGAGGGAAGAGAGGAAGAAGGACTTGATTGCTTAGAGATTGAAAAAATAGGGACCGTTTTGCAAAACATGTATATCAAAGGAACGTTGATCTAAGCATAAATCTTGACATGAATCAAGTGATGTCAAGGTACACGGAGACGGATGTACATACGGGAATGCATTTCTAATTTTTAAAAATAAAGTGAAAGCATTAAAAAATTAAAATAATTTAAGGATAAAAGCTACACAAACGTGCTAACTTCTTATACAGAAAACGTTTGATTACTTGGCGGCTTCAATCCCTCCCGTTGGCACGTCGCCGTCTCCATCGTCTTTCCCAATTAACCTATCCCTTTGGCTTACGCGCCAACCACGACCTGATCATCGAGTGGCGCATCACGCATGGAGGAGACCGCGCTGCCGCTGCGTCAACGGTCAATGGCTGAGCTCTCGCGCCAAAAGCAATGGCTCCCTTGGGTCATCGCCGAACCAAGAACTCGGAGAAAATGACATGCGCAAACACCAAAGAAAAGAGTGATCGAGATGAACAAACACATGCCAGATATCGATCATCACCTAACCACGCATCACGAACTGCTTAACTACATATCAATATACTGGCATTTGTTACGAGTCCACGTCACGGCTCGCAATTAGTCCGGTCAGTTTCTTAATATAGCCAGAAAAAAAACGAGCCAAAAAGAAGATCGGAAGGGGGGAAAAAAGATAAACCTGAATTCGATTCCATTTCCATGCCTGCTCATCCATCGATCCAATTGGAATTATTATAATCGGCTAGGTTCTTGTCCTCTCCTCTCCTACGTATCATCTGCTTCGAGGTGTCTGTGGATCGGGGCCCCATGGCTCACATGGACGCGGCAAGGAGGCGCAGAGCTCACGCCGGTATGTCTCTTGTTCCCGCCATGCATGCCTGTGTTCGTGTTCATCATGGGGAGTGGTGTTAAACTGTGAAAGATTCTGCCGTTCCATGAGGCGATTTTGGATTCCAGCCACGTGCTTGTGTTTCTTGGCCTTTTCTTCTCACTCCAATCCAATGTGGTTTTGATCCCCTTTGTTTTGTGCTTCCTATGTGGCACCTATCGCTGATTGCTGCTGCTTCTTCTTCTATGTGGCCGAGTTTGAGGTGGAAATCGGGCAGCTTTTAATTTCGGTGCGAAAAGGGAATGGAAAGATGAATGAAAGGTCGAGGCATTGCCTAGGCTATTGTGATCTTCTTCTTTTTTAGATATCTATGTTTGATGGAGTGGGAAGGGCACTTGCATGGCACTAGCCAGCCTCCTTTTTGCATTTGGTTCATACTTCTTTTTTTTAACATGATTTTCCTGCAGTCATCTTAAAAGATTGATCCTTTTTCTCTTCCCCTTTTCATGGATTTCATTTCCACAATGGTAGCTAGGATTGGGCAACTTGGTTGGTGGATTCACCCAGGTGGGCAAAAGAGAAGAGAAAAGGAGCAAAGGATTGTTGCTAATGGAGTAGATGGAGGCAATGGTCTAATGGAATCTTGTGATGATCATATTGTAGCGGGCCTTGTTGCTGCATTTTGACGTGGCTCCGACTCCGATGGAAGCCAAGAACCAATCCGGCGAGGACAGGGCGGCGGCGCAGCCCGAGGCGATGGACTCGCCGAGGGCAGCGACGCGACGCAAGAAGATGACGAAGCAGCTGACCGGGAAGAAGGACGACACGGCGCTGCACGCAGCGGCGCGCGCCGGGCAGGTCGACGCCGTGCGGGCGATGCTCTCCGGCGCGCCGCCCGACGAGCTGGGCGCGCTCCTGTCGAAGCAGAACCAGGCCGGGGAGACGCCGCTGTTCGTTGCCGCCGAGTACGGGTACGTGGCGCTGGTGGCCGAGATGATCAAGTACCACGACGTCGCCACCGCCGGCGTCAAGGCCCGGAGCGGCTACGACGCCCTCCACATCGCCGCCAAGCAAGGCGATGTAGGTATTGACATGCCATTACAGTGATAGGCATAGACATCGCCGATCATGCCATTCTCGAGGAGACGTTGATGTGTGGTCGGGTGGTGAATGCAGAGGTGGTGAAGGCGCTGCTGCTGGCGCTGCCGGAGCTGTCGATGACGGTGGACGCGTCCAACACGACGGCGCTGAACACGGCGGCGACGCAGGGGCACATGGCGGTGGTGCGGCACCTGCTGGAGGCTGACGGGAGCCTGGCGCTGATCGCGCGGAGCAACGGCAAGACGGCGCTGCACTCGGCGGCGAGGAACGGGCACGTGGAGGTGGCGCGCGCGCTGCTGGAGGCGGAGCCCAGCATCGCGCTGCGGGTGGACAGCAAGGGCCAGACGGCGCTGCACATGGCCGCCAAGGGCACCAGTCTCGACCTCGTCGCCGCGCTCCTCGCCGCCGCGCCGTCGCTGCTCAACCTCCCGGACTCCAAGGGCAACACCGCGCTGCACATCGCCGCCCGCAAGGCGCGCAACCAGGTCAGTCACACAAATGAGCTGCATTGCAAATCTAAACAATGAACCGTTCGTTGATCGATTGGTTTGTTGGTCAGATCATAAAGCGGCTAGTGGAGCTGCCGGAGACGAACCTGAAGGCGATCAACCGGTCCGGCGAGACGCCGCTGGACACGGCGGAGAAGATGGGGAACAGAGGCACGGCCGGCGAGCTGGCGGAGCGCGGCGTGCCGTCGGCGCGCGCCATCAGTTCCCCCGGCGGCGGCGGCAACAACCCGGCGCGGGAGCTGAAGCAGCAGGTGAGCGACATCAAGCACGAGGTGCACTCGCAGCTGGAGCAGACGCGGCAGACGCGGGTGCGGATGCAGGGCATCGCGAAGCGCATCAACAAGCTCCACGAGGAAGGGCTGAACAACGCCATCAACTCGACGACGGTGGTGGCGGTGCTGATCGCGACGGTGGCGTTCGCGGCCATCTTCACGGTGCCCGGGCAGTACGTGGACGCGGAGAGCCTGGCGCCCGGGCAGGAGCTCGGGGAGGCCAACATCGCCCACCAGACGCCGTTCATCATCTTCTTCGTGTTCGACGCGGTGGCGCTCTTCATCTCGCTGGCGGTGGTGGTGGTGCAGACGTCGGTGGTGGTGATCGAGCGCAAGGCCAAGAAGCAGATGATGGCGGTGATCAACAAGCTGATGTGGGTGGCGTGCGTGCTCGTCAGCGTCGCCTTCCTCGCGCTGTCGTTCGTCGTGGTGGGGCGCGCCGACTGGTGGCTCGCCGTCGGGGTCACCGTCATGGGCGCCACCATCCTCGCCACCACCATCGGCACCATGATCTACTGCATCGTCGCGCACCGCATCCAGGCCAGGCGCCTGCGCGGCGTCAAGCGCTCCTCGCTCACCCGCTCCCGCTCCCGCTCCTTCTCCTGCTCCGCCGGCGTATCCGACTGCGCGGTCATCGACGAGGAGTTCAAGAGGATGTACGCCATTTGATCCATGCTTCCCTAGTTGCATACCCGTGGCCGTGGGGCGCGTGCGGCGTGCCGGCGCCGCCGCCGGGGACGGGGCCGGGCTAACATTTTTTCCCTCGTGATGCCAGCCTAACTTCTCGATTTTTCGGCAAATTGAGCGCCCCGAATGTATTGCCGGCCTTGATTTTAGATGACTTACACGTACGAGGGCGACATATGGTAAACTTGTAAATTAGTTCTAGTTGTTTTTTCTATCAGAAATTCTCCAAGACGGGATCTCGTTCCCGGACGGGATAGTCCCCCGGGCGACACGTGTCCACTGAGCACTCTCCCCTTCGCCCGCGGCCGCGCCCAGCTCCCCTTCGCCCCCGCGCGCTGTGCAGAGGAGGAGGACCTCGCCGTCGCCGCCATCGAGCTCGCCGCCGCCATTTCGGGTTCGGGTTAGGGAATATGTGGGTTCCTCGGGGTATAGAGGAGGTCGGGCGGCGGACCACCGGCGTGGGGGGGGCTCGTCGAAGCGGCGGTGGCGCCAGAGCCGAGGAGGGAGACGAAGACAGGTGGGCGGCGGTGGAGGGACCGCCTCACCCCTCGGGTTAGGGTGGGCGGCGACAGCTCGGCGGGAGGTGGGCGCGGCGGCGGCCTGGCAAGGCGGAGGAGGGCGGTGGGGGGCGGTGGGGAGACTGAGTTCAGGGAGAGAGAGGAAGGAGGCGGGCGGGCGGCGGGCGGGCGGCGAGGCCCGCCGCCGGGCGGAGGAAGGAGGCGGCGGGGAGGAGAAGCGAGGAAGGAGGCCTGCAGGGGGTGGGAGGGCACGCTGAGTGGAGGAGAGTACCCGTCAGGTGGGCTCCGACGGATACCGTGGGCTAGTCGCCCCCTTTTTCTATATATTAAAGATTTTTGCACATCTTGTATCTTGTTTTTTCTCTGATAAGTGAACAAATGGTAGTTCTTTTGTCCTTTATTTTTTTAAAAAAAAAAAGTCATGTCCAATATAGGTTCGGCACCGTTGCCTTTTTCCCCACGTCGTTTGATGGCTTCGATTAGACCGTATTGGGTTGTTCCTCCTTGCTCATCCTTCGAGTCTTTGACTATTGCACCACCCCTTCCCCCTCCTTTCCCTACTGTCAACCTTACTGCTCGCCCTCCTCTCCTATGCTAGGGGGACTAGGGTTTACCTACTACCCTTATCCTTTCAGCGTTGCCTCTCCTCCATCCATGTCCTTGTGTCTTGGCTTTGGATATGACCTCCAGCGCCGTCGTTGCCACGAAACTTGTTTTGTGTTAAATCCTAGCTACAATACACGATCTAACCCTTGGTAGTTGTCGTCCGCATCTCTCCGGCAACGACCAGTAGGATGTTGAGGACTTGACTATTGGTAATATGAAGGAAATTTCCACCCATTGGAGTTCTTTCTAAGGTTGAGTTTGGCTTAGGTCAGGCTAAATGGGTTGCTTAACCTTAAGCTAGCGAGGTTAACTTAACCCGGCTTAATCCAAGTTTTGTGTTTTTTAACTAATCCAATTAATTGGTTGAGTTAGTTGGCGATAACAAATTGTAAATTTTTAATTGTCAAATTTACAAACAATACATGTTAAACATAAAGATTTGTCTTAAAATATTGAAAAAAGGTACAATTAGATTGTTGCATGCTTAATAACTATATTTTTTTAGGATTTTTTAAATGCTTACATAGGTTAAACAAAGAAGATAAATTTTCATTAGTGGCACATAGTACAATGGCATTGAAGAGAGAAAGTACTGAGTAATGACATGTAAATTGTTTAGCGGCTCTCCAATGGCATGTAGAATATTTTTCCTAGAATAAAATTTATGGCTCTGCGCCTCGCGCAACGTGCTGCTTTGATTTGTAGCATCTATGGAATTAACGGTGTAGAGATCGAATGTTCTTGGATCATGGATATGAAGTGACCGTTGTCACAGTCTATATATACTTTTGATCTACTGGCTGCTTCGCTCGCCTGTGGCGCGCACAGCGTGGGAGGAAAAAAGCAAGCTAATGGACCAAGGCGCCTAGCTAAAACGCGGGAGGAAAAAAGCAAGCTAAAATGCGGCGGCAGCGGGGATCGAACCGCGGGCGTCTTGGCCGGCTAGCTCAGCTATTTGCAACAGGACGGGAAAATTATTTTATAGCTAAACAAACTAATGGACGGCTGGATCTTCCTGGTGCATGCGATCGGACGGCTGCGAGTGACGGGTCGACGTGGCAGCCGGCGAGGCGAGACGAAGACGCGTGGCAGAAGGGGTCAGCCGTAACCCGTGCTTGTACTATTAATAGATTCAGTTCTTTTAAAAAAAAAGTTTGTACTATTGTATATGCTTCCCAGGGATTATCTTGGGATATATAACTCTCAGGTTTTTAACATATCCCGTCCTAATAATAATAATAATAAAACGGTTTTGCTGCTTCTCAGGCGACTGATTTTTAAATAAGTCTCAGTCAAAATGATAAGTCACTCCCATAATAAAAAGATGGGCATGAGCGTTCAGGACCTTCCGCGGCAAGGCGGACGGCCCATCCGTAATTCTTCCACGCACGTAAAAGGGGAAACTGAGCTGGGCCTGAATTCCTGGCCTTGCTCCGTTTTGAGAATAACGCACAGTGCAGTACAGCCACGGTTTCCTACTCACTCGCGGACGCACGTCAAAGCCACTGCCAAGCATGGCCCTCCTCCTCCTTCTCCTGTATGCCCATGTACCGGGATGAGCGCCCAAGAAATCGCCGGAAAGCATGGCCGGCCGGAATTCTTGCGCCGTGCCGTTGCCATCGCCTTTGCTTCGGCACAGGCTGTGGGGCACAGTGAAAGGCTGCTGCATCTACGTACAGTAGTCAGTATTCACATATATGCTGACATCCATGCGAGCACAGCACACCACTGACTGCATCTGCGACCAAATTTAGCTGGCTCGAGCTGCTGCGGTTATCTCTGCGTGTGTGTGTGTGTCCCAACTCCCAACTCCCAAGAGGCAAAAGTTCTCATGATGCCGCTACTGTTTCTGCAGGTGCAGTGCAGCCACCGCTGAGCTCATCTCATGTTCTCGTCACATGCATGGTGAGCTCGAGCTAGCTAGGCTGAGTACGTAAAGGCCTTTTCAATTTCTGCTTCTCCTTGAATCAAAAAAAAAAAAAAAGTTCTTCTCGTGCCTTTGCTGCCACAATCGAGTGCCTAGTCATTCCCCGGAGGAAAACCATAGCTGGGGAACGGAGGGAGTCCGGCAAGTTGCCTGTGTAAAGAAGCTTTCTCCTGCCTCTAAAGCAGAGGGTTTTTTTCCCCCCTGGATTTGCTTTAGTGATTCTTGCCCGGACACTTCGCTCTGTCATATTGATCTAGCAAAAAAGTCGGGGGCTAGATAAAGATAACCATCGCCAAAGTTTGGTTTATGATGATTGGAGGCCGATCTTCGGGGGCTAGATAAAGATAACCATCGCCACAGAATGAAGCTCGGCAGCCTGATTAAGTTTTAGATGCAATTTTGTCTCCTGATTTAAAAGACCGACAATGTTGTTTCCGTCGACTTTCGTGCAAGGTTCTAAAAACACGAGAATAAAAGAACCATAGAATTAAAATGATATGGCATGCTGAAATCCATAGCAAACGAAACCATGATAAGGGCCTCCTCTTTCATTCATATTAAAAGCAAAATGGGCTTTTATGACTTTTATTCTATCATTGAATGTTTAGGTATCTTGTCTAAACTGTCAAGAAAAAAGCAAAATGGGAGTAATCTAACTAAACAATCCTATATGGGATGCTTTATTTGCATGATTATTCTAAAGAATTTTGAAGGATATGACTCTGTCCAAGATTTATTTCCTTTTTTCTAGTGAAACAATTCACATACCTTTTTGAACAATTAAGTTGTATGTTTTCCTGTTTTCGCAGGATTTAATGAACCATCATAATACAATCATATATTTTTCCTACATCTAATTCTAATGCCACATTTTTGGCATGCTCGTACAAAATGTTAACTTGTGGACAATAAAATGTCCACCTTGCGATTGGCACGTGCCATACTTTGACTAAGATGTGGACATAATTTTGAAGCCACAAAAATTATGGCATGACACACTTATCATAAAAAGTCATGCCACATTATATGGCTATAGTAAGCAAACATGCCCTAATGGCATGTCCACCATTGGCACAGAATTATGGCAAAATGCGATTACAACAAAACATGCACTTCATGTGTACTCTCTAGTCAAATTATAATTAACATGTATGATCTACTAAGTAGGAGAGATAAATCTTAGCTAACAGTATTTTTTAGGTTAATTACATGACATTGCAAAGTTTCCAATTTATAGAAATATCACTACAAAGTCCAATATCACGACAATGCCATTATAATAAAAGATTCCTCACCAAAATATCATCACAACCTTCTTTACCTCTAGCTATTTTTCTAATTTACCCCTCTTCTACCCCGATCCCCTCCTTCCTTCCCCTCTTCTTCCTCCCTTCTCTCTCACTTTCTTGCTATCTCATCCCATTGTCATTTCTACCGGCTACCTAAACATAGGAAGCATGTTCTTTGTCATTGCATGCCATCAAGCCATCCATAGCAGGAAGCAAAAGAGGTGTATCTTAAGTGAATTGACATCACCATGTGATGGCTTAGTGTTGGTTGGCTAGCATGCCTACAACACCTTTACCGTAACGTAAAGGATTTCTTCCCTCGAATTATGGCTATTTACAAATAAAAATCCTTGTGACATGAGCTGAGAGCTTAAGGCCGATAACGATGAACTCTTTTATGGCTGCAAGCTCTAGGGCTTGAGTTCCCTCTTTCTCTCTTCTCTTTTCTCCATGGCCATAATGAGATCCTTAATGCTTGACAACGAGCTCCTCTAAGGTTGCAGGCTCGAGCACCTCAGTCTCAAGTGACCCCTCTCTCCACTATACTCTCCGGCGGTGAGTCTTCCATGGCCACCCCAGAAGCTCCTCTATGGTTGCCGCGATCTCCTCCATGGTAATTGTTGTTGCATGCACCCACTATTGTTGTCGATGTTGACACTACCTTGTGCTTGTGACGCCAATGCCTCCTCGAGTTTGCCACTGTTGTCAGGCTTGGGGGAGCGAAGGAGGGGTGGTCGGAGCTTTGGCCGGAGGTAAGAGGGGGATGGCTGGAGTAGAGGAGGGAGAGGAATAATAAGAGGAAGAAGGTAAAGTGCAATTTTGTTTACATAGGGGTTGTTTAGTTGGCTGCACATAGCCCAGTCTGGTCTGTGGCATGCAGCCTTTTGTTGTTTGGTTGCCTGAAACTATTGTAACAAACAAGCTGAGGGATGCAAAAACATTGTTGAGGCCAGGCTCTCCTCACACGCAAAATTTGACCGTATGAGCTCAGCTAGCTTGGTTGTGCCTCATGTTCTCCGCTAAGGCCCATCGCCAGCGACCTGTTCTACGCTGCTACTGTGTATGCAGGTAAGTTTTCCTCTTCTTTTCTTATATTTTTCTATTAACATCTCCAATTACCGAACCAATTTCAAAAATAGGTTTCTGACATTTTTTCGAACAAAACTAGAGCACAATCACTATGTAATTTCAAAATATTTGTGTAGTAAACACACAACCAAAACCGTCTCTGCATCTGCACATCCAATATTCCACCAGCTTGGCTGAGTTGGGACAAGCCAGGCTCGCGAGAGAAGGCACAATCAAACAGCCCCTTAAGCTCTTCCCCCTCTGCAATACCACAATAATATTACCGCAAAGAATCTTCTTTTTGTGAGGAAATCTTATTTTATAATAACACATTCATGAATACCGATTTTACGGTGGTATCTACGTGAACCAGCAAATTTGCAGTTGGCATGGATAGTTGTACATTGTTGCCCGGGCCCGCCACTTCTGGCCGGCAGTAATAGGGCCAGCCATGTGGGTGCAGATCAGGTCGACGACCACCCGCCCAAACCGTTGCTGTCGCCACACCACATCACGGTGCAGACGCAGTTAGTGCACACAGGGAGGTCAAAGAATTAAGGCCCGGCACACAGCACCCACCTTGCCGCTAATGTATGACCGAAAATGGCGGCCATGTCATGTGCGCCCCAGCCGGCGACGGCGAGCGCGACCGGAGTTGCCTCCTTTTGGCCTTTAATGGTGCCCACCTTACGGAATCGCCGGCTTTTTCGTCGGGCTCGCGCGCGCCCACCATCCCATCCCGCCAATCTATCCATTCCACCCCCCCATCCGCACCGGCATCGCCGCGAGATCGACCAAAGTTGCGTTTTTTCCCCCCTGTTTCTCTCTCTCTCTCTCTCTCTCTCTCTCTCTCTCTCTTCTTTTTGGTCGCTCGCTCGTGGAGATGCTCGGGCCTGCTGCCATTAACTCGCAGTGAATGAGCGAGTGGAGCGGCAGAGGATTCTGAGCCAGCGGCAGTGGCACTGTGGCCTGGACTTCAGAACTTGATACTACCTGAATTCGCCGTGTTTTCTGAAGAAATCGGGGCTGGACAATGGGGGTGGAAGAATCATAGGATGCGGCGAGAGAAAGAAAGAACTTCACATTATTATTGTTATATGATCGGTTTGGAAGAAGGGGGGAGCCAATTTCTGCATGCACACGGAGGGGTGGTGAGGGGTGAGGCTACGGCTGGGCCTGCAGGAAGGAGGAGCAGAGGGCGGCGTCGCTGACGCTCTTCCGGGCGAGCACGAGCTGCTGCTGCGACCGCTTGCAGTAGGCGATGGCGCCCTGGATGAGCCCCTCCGACTCCGACCGGGCGCTGCTGCTCCTCTTCAGCGCCGGGGCGGCCGCCGAGGAGCTCCTCCGCGTCGGGAAGGGCGCCGGCGGTGGCACCGGCCGCCACTTGATCACGCCGGAGAAGGACTTCCGCTGGCGGCTGCTGGCCGCGTGCTCCTCCTCGTCCATCAGCTTCTCCTGCTCAATGCTGCTCCTCAGGGTGGTCGGAGCTGCCCGGCGGCTGCTGCTGCTGCTGTAGCTGTTCTTGATTTGGCCGAATGGCGCCTTGCCGCAGCCGTTCTTGATCCGGCCAAGGGCGGCGACGTGGCACTGCTCGTCGGAGCACGAGGTCCTTGCGAACAGGGACCGGAAGAACGCCCGCGACGCCTGCAGCTTGGCGTGCATGGTCTTCGCCGCCTTCCTGCGCCGGGACCCCTCCGCGTGCAGCCTCGCCGCCGGCGCGGCTCGGAGCCCAGCGGCATGCGACTGCTGCAGCGGCGCAACGGTGGCGGTGCTCCTCCTGCCGCCGCCGCCGGAGTCGGCTTCCTGCTGCTTGCCCGCCGGTCTCGGCACGACCCTGTGCAGCCTGCCCCTGCAGCGCAGATCGTCGGCGCCCGCCGCGGTGGCCCGCCGCGCCCAGAACTCGAACTCCCCGCAAGAAGAGCTGAGATCCAGGTCGATGTAATCCTCCTCCCCGAACGAATGCGCGCTTGCAGCAGCAGTGCTCGGCCCCGCCATTGCAGCGCCGCCGTGCAGGGCCTTCGCTCGGGGGCACATTGGGGGGGAAGCAGCTGCTTCTGCTTGCTCTGATGCTGATGGGCCGAATTGGGAGGGGCTTTGGGAGGAGGAAGAAGAAGAGTTGCTGATTAATAGGAGGTGGAGGAGGCAGTGTCAGGAGTTTGAAGAACTTTTATGGGCAAGGCAATGGCAGTGGCAGTGGCAGGGAAGGGAGGAATCCAAGAAAACAGAATGGGGTGGGGTGCCTGCTTGGGCCCCCTTGTCTTTGGAGGCTGATTGATTCCAGACCTTGTCTTGTGCTCTGCTCACTCTCACTCACTCACTCACTCACTCCCACATCAGATGAGATGTGCTCTTGTTGGATTTGGATCAATCGATGTGTGTAGTGGTAGTTGTACACTGTGGTACTATGTTGGTGTAGTTTATTGTAGTGTAGTACTCCTTGTATGGAGTATCACAATTCACAAAGCAGACAGTAACTAGTTCCATGTACTTGTATAATCTCACAGGCAGGGAGCTATGAACAGGCCCTGGATCAAAGTAGAGGGATAGTGGTGGGGGGGAAGCGCATCCTCTGATGTTGAGGAAACTGACTGCAGAGGGGCAGTCCAACCATCCAGCCGTTCCCTCACCATCCAACGCAGGCCCACGAGCCACTTGAAGGCTTGAAGCCCAACGATGCAGCAAACTGGTACATGGCTGAACATCAGCGTTACGAAGTAATCTGAACAAACCAGCTGCTTTCAGCTTGGTATAAATTGAATTACCTTGTCGAAGCTGTAGGGTACATGAAAAAAAATGAAAATGGGTAAAATGGAATCATGGCATTTACATGCCTCTCCTGGTACTGACAATCTTCTCAGTTCTGACCTAAACTGAAGAATTGCACTATATTTTGAGAACATATCACAAGAATCAGACACAAGACATATGTTTGTGATACTCTGAAGAACAGAACTACAAAAGTGAAGCATACCAAGACCAAAATATTCACAATGGTAGAGTCCAAAAGTTAACAGTCGGGTTACTAAGCAGCACTCAATTTTCAGTGATGAAACCAAAATAGTGAGCCCTGAACATATACATCCAAAATATAGGTTACACCTGTAGCAACTAGCAACCAAACACAGACTAAACACTACCCTGTTTTTAGTAGCCCCAAAATAATTGAACAGTAACCCTATGTAGTCAGTAGAATGGCAGAACTATATTTCAATATATTGGGTCTCCATTATCAAAGCCTAGTTCTTGCCCATCCAAGTGACCCTGAAATACACAAGTCCTGTACATGAGCTAGATGTGGAATAAATTTCAAATAAGTAAGCAAGAGAGAGCCATACCGTCAATAGTTTTGTATAAGTTTCCATGAAGTCATAATTAGGAAGTGGTGCCTTTTCAGGTTGGTTTTTCATTGACCCCTACAATAAAACAAAATTAGCTATCAAAGATCATTCAAAAAATAAGAACTAGCAATTTTGGTTAATTATAGCTTACTGTTTCTTTTTCAGGTCTATTCTTCTTGTTTTTAGGTAGTTTTTCAACCCAACTTCTTTTTTGTTTTTTTGATCCACCCTTTCTTGTTTCTTTTTTCTTGAGGCCAATGACATGTGAACTATTGGCTGGTGCTTCTGTAGTAGTGTTGTTCGAACATTGCTTTACCCCAACATTATGCAGCAAGTAATTTGGTGTCTCATTGCTAGTTCTAGCAGAACATTCCTTGATTTTTTCCTCAACCTGCTTTTCAAGCCTATCAAATGCATTGTCCAGCAATAAAGACACTTCTTCAAAAATAGATGCCCGAGAGGACAAAGAAACTGCCCTGTGTGAAAGCCACCTATAGCGGCGTGTAGCATCTAACTTGGGGTCCTCCAAAACATTTCTTCCGGCATTGTCCTGAACAATTCCATACCGTGCTTCCCTTCTCCATCGCTTCAAAACATATTGGTCAAGTAATTGCTTGATATCCATTAATTCGAGAACTTTGATTGCATGGCTACATAATATACCATATCGCTCAAACTGCTTACATGTACATGATAACTTGCCCTCTCGAAAACAACCACTAACCATGTGCTCTTCTTCAATGGTGAACTCGTCATCAAGAGATCTAATAGAGACAATATATGCACCTTCATTATCTGACAGTTTGGCATAGGCGGACATAGACCTTTCATAAACAAGTTGGAATGCTTCAAATATTTGAGGAGTGTACAGTTTGCTTGCTTGAAGCAACATGGGGGTTTTCATTTTAATTTGGGGCAATTTGTTTCTTGACTCATACTCTGATTTTATCTCCCTTTCTCTCTTTGCTTGAACAGCTCTCTCAAAATGCTTGAAGAAGCGAAGAATATTTAGCTCAGAGTTCAAATAATCTTTCAAATGACAATTTAATCTTTCACTCAATTGTGTACTTCTCATTCCTAGCGTGTACACATCTCTCATAAAGCATTCAGCCCACTTCTCCTTCACCTTATAAATGCTATCCAGCCAAGATTCGTTGTGCCTGTGTACTTTGCTTCTCATATTGGCAAAAGCTTTTTCAAATGCATCTTTGTCCGCATATTCATACATACATGCACTGAAATCAGCAAGAATGCTTGATCCATTACTATTGTGACGGTTCAAATGCTTAATGGCATTTTGCATTATATGCCAAGTGCATAAGCCATGCCAAGTTTGGGGGAAAACTTTTACTATTGCCTTTGCCATTGCAGCATCTTGGTCAGTGTAAATAGTTCTAGGATGCTTCTGGTTATGAGCAACTAAAAAGGTTTCAAAGAGCCATTCGAATGATTCAAAGGACTCATCATACATAAGAGCACCTCCAAATACTACAGTTTCCCTAAAGTGGTTGAATCCAACAAAAGCACCAAACGGCCGACCCTCCATGTTTGTTCCAAAGGTGGTATCAAAAGTAAGAACATCACCAAAATATGCATAATCTATTATCATTTTTACATCAGCCCAAAAAATATTTACTATTTGTTCTTCGCTATCCCATTGCAAAGCAAAGTAAAAAGAGGGGTTCTCTACAACCTTGTCCTGGAAATATTGCATTATGCTTCCTGCTTCACCGTACTTCATCTCTTTTTGGCGTTTAGTACGCAAATAATTTTTATGATCACGACAAGTGTATCCAAGATTAGCCGCCCCTCCAACATGCCTACTAGCTAATTCATGAGCTGTCCTAGGCCGAATTCCCGAATCATCTGCCATTTCTATTTCAAAAGCTTGAATAGCTGATATGCTTCTTTGTGATGGCATCAAATGAATAGTTTCTGGAATTTGGAGCATATGATTGTGTTCGAGAACCACATCACGTACCTCATATTTTCTAGTAGCTCGATTCAAGGTAAGTCCCATGCGCACTTTACAACCAGTTCTTGTCTCCGCTCGAGGATTCTTAGTTAAATGGTCTCTTTTGTCCTTTCCTCGAAAGCCTTCCTTGAAACAAACAAACCGGCAAGATGTAACAGTGGTCTTATTTTTACTTGTGTTTCCATACTTCTTTCTGACACTAAACCCCATTCGACCTCCATAGTATTTTCAAAACTTTTGTGCATCATCTATATTACTAAATGTCATACCAACTTGAGGAATCCAACTAGGCAATATGTTCTCTCTGCACATAATAAAATCCGCATGATTAGAAAATACGTTCCTGTCTAAAAAAAATACATTCAGGCAACAAACAAGATACAACATCAAGATCGATTTTCTTTGAAAATAACAAAATCAAAATGTTGCTCTTACTGATTTGTATCCTCTGGAACCAATGTTTCTTCATGCGGAGGGCTTGTTGAATCCGGCTGACATCCATCGTTATCTCCTATATCCATTATGTTAGTGGATTGAAGGAGGGGGAGTTGATTCAAAGGCAGTGCTAAATCATCACTGCTAGGAGGCGATGGAGATGAGGCATCTGTCTGTTCTTCTCAGCAAAACAGCGAGCAGAGGCGGCAAATCAGAGGAGCAGCGCTAGGAAAGCGGCAAATCAGGGGAACAGCGCTTTTTTCCCGCGTTTTTACCAGGGGAGATGGAGAAATATTCACTGGGCTTCAAGTGACTCGTGGGCCTGCGTTGGATGGTGAGGGAACGGCTGGATGGTTGGACTGCCCCTCTGCAGTCAGTTTTCTCAACATCAGAGGATGCGCTTCCGGGTGGGGGATAGAACATGATAAGATGGCCTCCTGGCTATGTTAAGCACTGCCTCACTCACATTTCCCTTGCTTCTAATGTTGAGGGAATCAAGTTCACTGAAGATTACTGGGAGCACAAACTATTACTTATTTGTATGGATAAAAATACAAAAGCTAGAGATTGACAAAGCAAGGGCAAAACCTTTGTGCAGGGAAAGGGTTGAAGACTTTTGTTTTTCTCATTCTTTTGGCATCTTTGATCTTTCTGCTGTCAACTAAAGCTGAAGAAAAGAACAAAGGCTAAAAAGAGGGAAGACGCAGACAACTAAAAGGGGAGGAAGTTGACTTTTGCTGGTCAGTATGGCACATAGACCCAGCAAAAATTGTACGCATATGCACGTATGGGCGAACAAATGGCACACAATTGAGGAAAAATTGGTCGAATAATATATATATAAATAGAAATTGGGAAAGTATGTCGCAACGGTTGGGAATTGCCGAAATATACAAAGTTTCCGCCACCCCAGATGGCTAAAGGATGCTTCCGCCACGCCGGATGGCTTCCGCAACCCCGGATGGCAAAAGCCAGGGGTTTGTGCCACCCCCGTGGTGGAAACCATCAGAGGGCGACACATGTCCACTGGCCTCACTCATTGCTGTGCACAGGCCGATTGTTCCGCCACGGCCCGAAAAAATGATTAAATGCTGCTGAAAACGAGATAGATTATAAATTATTTTTGTTAGTCGCTTGATCATGAAATTTTTTATAAAATTAAAAGTGAATGAAAAATATTTATAAAATTAGAACAAGTTACGCTCGCATTCAGTACTACAAATTTTAATATTTTCACACAAACAGGCACATGCAGACACCTTCGATAATAATTGTTATTTTTATTCCGTCAGTCTAGAATTGTTCTGTAGACTTTCCATAATTTGTAGGATTTTTCATTAAATATATCTTTTTTTTTATAATCATACGATAAAAAATCACCTAAAAAACTAAAATAATGTTTATTTCTGAAATGTCATAAGTACCGTTAATTAGTAACTAACTATAATGAACTAAATAATTAAATAATAATTTTTCAATGATAACAAATTAATTGACTATCTTTTTTTTAATTACGTATGCATTAAATGTAACAAATATTTATGTTACCATTTGATATCACATGTGAACCTTTCGCCTTAGCATTGTCCTACAAATTATAGGAAGTCTGCAGAACAATTCTAGACCGGCGGAATAAAAATAACAATTATTGTCGAAGGTGTCTGCATGTGCCTGTTTGTGTGAAAATATTAAAATTTGTAGTACTGAATGCGAGCGTAACTTGTTCTAATTTTATAAATATTTTTCATTCACTTTTAATTTTACAAAAAAATTTCAGTCCCATCAATACGTTTTCGCGTAAATAATTAAAATAAATACAATGCTCTTATGTCCTCTTATTAAGATTTACATGAAATAATAGGACATTATAAGTGATCAAGCAGCTAACAAAAATAATTTATAATCTATCTCGTTTTCAGCGCATTTAATCATTTTTTCCGGTAGTGGCGGAACAATCGGCCTTGACCACGCCAGGCGAGGAGGCCGGTGGACACGTGTCGCCCTCTGATGGATTCCGCCACGGGGGGTGGCACAAACCTCTGGCTTTTGCCATCCGGGGTGGCGGAAGCCATCCGGCGTGGCGGAAGCATCCTTTAGCCATCTGGGGTGACGGAAACTTGTATATTTCGGCAATTCCCAGCCGTTGTGACGTACTTTCCCAATTTCTATTTATATATATATTATTCGACCAATTTTTCCCACAATTGAGGACATGTATACATCACACAAGGTAAACGGCTCTTCTCCCAAGGTCTGACATATGTGCAGAAGGTAGCAATTCGTTCAAAAAATGCAAGAAAAATTTCTAAACAGAACGAAGATAATGTTTACAGTTTCTGTTGTCTGTGCTATACATTCTCCAAGTTTTGTGCTAATAGATTGTACATCAACTAAGTTCCCTTTGACCCCTAAAAAAAAGTTCCCTTTGCAAGCTATACAGATGACTGGAAGCCAGATCGTAGGTCATCTTCGAGTTCATCAAACTCCCATCCACTGATTTCGTCAGCAGAGTATCCCTTGCATTCTTGGTCATATTTTGCAATTTCCGACTCGGACTCCGAGGGTAGCCGCGTTCTGAGCTGAGCTGCGATTGGGGAATCATTTTCTGGATGGCTTGGTGTGCGTGCGCCCTTGAAGGAACGAGATCGTCTTGATTTCTCCCCTTTTTCTTTGATCTCGATTTGCAGCACTGGCCGAGGAACCGATTCAAACTCGACTCGCAGCTTGTCAATATTGGTAACTAAATCTTTTAACTCGGGATCATCTCTCCTGCATAAACATTGGGCACAGCTTAGTATCGTTACAGATTGCAGAGTATGCAGTCTAGCCAGAAAGTTTTAGGCCCCGTTTGGAACGTAAAATTTTCGATGCTTATGAGAAATAGATTGTTTCATGTGAAATTCCTATGTTCCAAATGAGGCCTAGTATCTTGAACAACAACTACCTGGTTTTATGCTCTTGGTTGGAAAAAAATAAGGCTCTGATGCTATCGGCCAGACTGAATGTGGCTACAACCTGAAACAGCACACAAATCTCGTTATGCTCAGCATCTTTTTTTTTTCAGCAAGCAGAGTAAGTTTGCTAAAAAAAGCAAGCAGAGAATTGCCAGAAATGACCTTTTTCTCAGTTTCCAGATACTCTTCCTCAAGGTATTTACGTGGGTTTGATTGCTTAGACGGGCCACTGTATCCATCCTCCGCTGATTCCGATCTGGTGATGCAACTAAAATCATTAACACGAGGATGTCCCTTGTACAAGGAAACTAGAGTTAACAAATGAGAACTATACCTGTCACTGAATATTTTCAAGTTATCAACGAAGGTCCTTAAACGATCAACAGAAATGGTCAAGTCTTCCTAGAAAACCAAAAGAAACAATTGATAGAGAAACAATACGCAGAGCCAAACGTACTAAACAAAAGGTCATTCTCACTAGTGGAATGCCAATTCTTTAGAAAAGGTCAAATGAAGTACCACACATGCAGAAATATGGCGCTTAATCAATTTTGCAAAGCAGACTCCACACCTTTCCAATTCACTACTGCAATAATACAACAAAAACATGTGTAAGAAAATATTTTTAAAATATAAATTCCAATAGTGATATAAGTTACTTTTTCAATAGAGAAAACACATGGTATTTTTCAGAGAAAGAGCGTACGTACTTGGCCTGTTTTTCCTTTAGTTCTTCATACAAAGACTGCAACTTCCATGTATCTTCCAAAAAGTTGATCCACGCACTGACAGTGCTTGCTTCTACTTTGCAGGAAGCAATAGATCTTGATAGTTCATCCTCCTAGGGTAAGGATATGGCAGAAAACAATGGGAATGTGAAAGCTATGCTTTCCACAAATCATTTTGCAAAATCTACAAACAAAAAAAAAAGGATCGATATCAAACCTTTGCTTTCAAATGTAGCACAATCTGATTGCTGGCTTCATCAAATTGGTCTCTCTCCTCTCTAGTTTTTTTAAGCTTCACAACAGCTGCATTCAATTTAGTATTTACCTGTAATCTGAGTTTCAGAATCACTCTAAAAGATAAGCTTCATGGAATCATAGCCTCTACAGAATAGTAAACCTAACAGATAAGGTGAACAATCTGGTAGGTCAGATTTTATATATTTTAAACCAGCTAATTAATAGCATACCTGATGACCAATTTATAACTAAAGCATTGTATATTAAGGGTGCAACTTATAGGTTGCTCCGCCAACTTATAGGCCTTGTTTGTTTGAGCTTCTAGCCAGCTTCTATCCTCAAAAACTAGAAGCTCAAACAAACAGCCAGCTTTTGGAACCCTCTTCCAAGAAGCTAAAAGCCCCCAAAACCCAAAATGCTAAAAGCCCCCCAAAGCCAAAATTGTACTGTGATATGAGAAACTAGTTTTTGGTGGCTTTTTTCAGAAGCAGCTTTTAGAGAAGCCGTAGCTCAAATAAACAGGGCCTAAGATCCCACGTAAAATTATAAAGCTATAATATTTGTCCATATCTAAAATTTTACACCCTGAGCACATCCTCATGGTGTCTTCTCATAATTTAACCATCATCATTGAGTGTGAGTGAAATTAACCCGCACCCGGCGAGCATAAGGTTAAATGTAGTATTTTAGTGATGCATTATAACACAACAAATAAACATGAGTGGACATTCCACATCGTAAGTGGTCACTACACAAATTTACTGGTTCTGGATTTCTCTCCAAATTGAAATTAGAATTGTTACTGAATTTAAAATCTTTACAAGAAAATAGAAAAATAGGATTACGAACATATGCTTCTTCAAGAAATGAGAAAAAAGGATAGTCATACTTTCTTCAATTCTGCCTCAAGTTGATCCTTTTGCTTCTCGAGTTCAGAGATCTCAGACACTAATTCCTTTCGCAAAAAGATTTAAAAAAAAAACTATATAAGCCAACAAAAAGCATAAGAAGCCATCCATATGACCAAGATAGAAGACAAATATTAAAACAGCACCTCAGGTGTTCTGACATGTTCATTCTTTAGAAACAACAGACTGGTGGATATGATCAATGAAGTTTAAATGTTCCTTCTTTGTGCTTTGGTGAAATATAGAAAAAAAATATTAATCTGGTCACGAAAAAAACTAATGCTTGCTCCATTTACATATTTAGGTGTGGTGTACAAATTTTCCATGATAATTTAATGATAACCTAAAGGCTGGTAACTAAAGAAGTTACCTTTTCAGTTACATTAACTTCATTTGTTTTGGTAACTCGGAAGATTAGAGACTCTTCCTTTTGTAGCCTGCATTATGAAGCATAGATCAGCAAAATTCACTTTACAGCAGGTATGGGTCGTTATAAATATTTTGGTAGATTTCTCAAAAAATACGGATCTGAACAAAGAAAAAATTAAGGAATAAAGTAACAAAAGGACATTCAATTACTGCAGAAATATGACACTGTATAGAAGTAGTTGTAGCTTAAATTTACCTACATAGTATTTGACGTACCACTAGAAGTCATAGCAACTATGTCCTATTAGATTAATTGCAAATATCTTTTCAATGCACTTGCATTCTGCCAAATAAATTGCGGTAAGCTGCTGAGAGTAAATATTGTTAGAGAATATGATATATTGGACTGTATAAATATTGCCTTATATGGGTTTTCCTTTCGTACTATACATATTGACCTATTGGCTCATACATGAATACAAGTGCTATCCATAATAAAAAAATACACAGCACAGAAAATGCCTGAGACACAAACCTATTTTCCATTATACGCCTTTCTGCTTTTGCAGATGAATTTGCAAGAGATTCCGACAAAACCTTCAGTTTATCAAGCTGCAAAGTTTTATGAAATGAAGGTTGAGCCATGTATCATGCAAAAAATGTGGGAAATAAACAAATTTTAGCAAATAAAAGACTTATGGCATTAATCTGAATCCGACTGAGGAATTGTGCGGCAAAAAACACAGAGGCAAATCATTTTTTATAAAAAGAGAAATCAATTTAGGAATAATAAAAGTACCGTGCCTTCTGAAAATGAGTCTCCAATGTGTTGTCAGGACGTATTGATCTTTTCATTAATACAAGTTCTTCCATCCTAGAGCATAGGCGAGCGTCAGCAACAGCATTTTTGAAATCCTGCAAATAGCATCAGAATTCAGAAATACACTGCTGAATATCGCTCTTAATGTTAACTACAATTAATAAGTAGGAACAGTAAGTTGTCCCATACTGAATGGAATGAGAGTATGAAAGCAATACCTTCATTTAGCTACTCAAGTCCTGATGACAACACATTTAAGTTTCGCTAAAAAAAAGCATTTAAGGAATACACATACTAAATTTTATATGCATTTTTTAAGAAAAGGATGCAGTTCATATTTCATGATTTGTATAGTTTCTCCATAGAACACTGGACAGTGGATACATGATTTTCTGCCTAGCTACCTGGGGGAGATGCGCTCTTACAAACCTACCGTTAAAATTGATGTTTTCAGCAAAACCTTGTACACATACACAAAAAATGAAAATAACTAACATAAACACTATGCTTTTGCGAAACTAGTACTTTCATCCTTTGCGGACATTACAGTTTTGTAAAATAATGGCTAAATTTAAAACTGATTTTTTAGAATATTGACAACTTGACATGGTTTTTCAGCCCTTGCCATGCTATTTGTCCTCGGTCTATCCAAAACAGTTCATCTTATATTCTCTTGATTTGACAGGGAAGCTTACCAAGCACAGCATAAAGAGGTAGTTTTATGTTGTACTTTCCTACATAAAATAAAATGATAATGTATACTCACAGAACTCAAAACTAAGGCCTACCTCAGCGACCATTCGAGGTGCTTTATTACAGTTGCCGGTTGAAGTTGGTTGCAGAGTATCCATTGCATTTATCTGTTGTTCTAGCTGCACGATTTCATCATCTAATCTGGAATTACAAAATAATACATATTTTGGAGAGTGTAAATACACATGCAAAAATGGAGACCTACTACAACCAGTCCCTCCATATCACCCAAAAGAAAGAGGTAAACCTGACAATGTCAGCATTTATTTTTAACCCTGAGATAGCACATTGAGCAAACTGAAGTAGTTCGTCACGTTTTGCCTGGAAAGGAGAAACCACAGAAGCAGCTAGATATCATGCATGATACATGATTACATGTTATGCTTTCTCTGACATCTAATTAAACCACCAGCAGAAATGTACACTATACATGATGTGTAAATGATAATAATAAATATTAAACCATGGACGAAGTGGCTGAATCAAGGGGCCTTTCTTATAGATAGCTAGCATGTTGAGACCAAACTAAGAGGGCAACAACTAGAATAGTTTTATGCATGATATCTATGGTTTAATACCGAGAGGAACAAAACAGCAACAACATACCAAGACTTCATCATGGTAGCTTGAAAATAACTTTGCCAAGTCCTGTATACTACTTAGAATTGCATTGTGCACATCCTTCCCTCCAGAAAGGCACATCCTGTATAGAGCATCCACATAGCACAATAGTATGTGAGTTAAAATGTGAGTTAAAAGTTCATGAATTTCCTGAAAGCGCCAGAATGCACCAAAATTGAGTAAAATAGCAAGTAACTAGACGTCAATGGTTGAAAAACTTGCCCGGAAATTTCCGAGAGCAGTGAAACTTCTTCTTCAGTTGGTACTTCTAGAATCTTAACATAGAGAACGAATTAATAATTGTTTAAAAGCACGTAGGCGATAGAGGCAGCACATTTGTGGAAAGGTGTCACGCACCATGGACAGAACAGCGCACTCGAGCGCCTGGCTGTAGAGGAAGACATGGAGAAAGTTCATCGGCTCAGCCCCGCTTTCATAATCAGCGTACAGATCCTGCAATGCACACCAATTCCAATGCTTTAACGCAACGCAGCCGAAAAACTTTGGCCAAAGTAGACGAGGAGACGCCCACCAACACGGGCAAGACAAGATTGGGATCGTCCGCGTGCTGCGCGTCCCGGATCGCGGCGACCGAGCGCTGGGTCTCCTTGAGCGCGACGAGCCACCGGCGCAGCAGCTGCACCCTCTCCTCGCCCCGGTAGGAGAGCGCCGCCTCCTCCAGCCTCTTGGCCGTCACCTTCATGCTCTTGTAGCTCCGATTGCCCTGCCCGGACAAGCAAACGAAATCCAATCAGCGGCGAGCCGGCGATGGCGCGGTGCGGCGAGGCGCTGATCGTACGATGCGGTAGTTGATGAGCCTGGCGCCGCCGGCGACGGCCTGGCCGGCGTGTTGGACGACGGTGTCGAGGGAGGTGCGGACGGTCCGGGTGAGGAGGGAGCTGCGGCCGCCGCTCGCCTCCACGGCGCGGTGCACCGCATTGCGGAGCCACGACATCGCCTAGCCCCCCCGGAACACGCGCCGACCCGCGATCACGGAGTCGATCGGCCGCTCACCCCTGCTCCCTTCCCTCCCGCCCGCCGGCCTCCTCCTCCGCATCAAAACTCGAAGCACAAGCGGGGGATCGCTCGGAGGTGGAGGAGGGGGACGCGCCGGTGGCGGTGGCGATGCCGATGCAGTGGTGCCGCGCGCGGTGCGGCGACGCGGTGTCTTCGCGCCAGGCCCAGTGGCACCGCGCGACCGACGAATGCGTGCGCCCGCGCCTTGCGGCTGTCTCGAATTCCTCGCCTCCTCGGTTCGGCCCACGTTTGGCCCGGTTTATTCACGTGGACGCAGCCCATGGACGGCCCACTTAATCTGAGAGCACTCCATCGATGTTTAGTCAGCTCACTAGAAAGATGTCAACCCAAACATTTTGCTTATACTCCCTAAAAAAACATTTTGCTTATATGGATGAAAGAGAAAGAGGAGAAAGATATAGACTATATCTACTAACTTATCGTTAGTCTATAGCCGATTCCAAAGTGCACGTGTACTATTACGTGCGAGTCCATATTAATTTTATAGACTAAGCTAGCCCATTGAAAAGGTTGTCTATATACTATCTATAAATGATGGGCAAATTATCCCTATGTCATTAAATTCGTTGTCATTTTATATGTGAGTATGACATGTAGGACCACCTGAGTGACTGAATGTGGGCCCCAGTGACATGGGAGTAAATGAGAATTTTAAAGAGTGGCATGGGAGAAAAAGGATCATATATAAATGACATGTTCATTTTTTTATATCTAGTGGTCATCTATACCATGGGAGATGCTCTAAGCAGTGCCCCAAAGGCAGTCGAGTAAACCCTTATGGGTGTCGGTATTGGTGCCGGTATTTGCATCTCAACGCAGCGGTGGAATGGTCAGTCATGGATGCGCTGCCCGACGACTCCCTCGCCAGCATCCTCCGCTGCCTCTCGTTGCACGATCTCGCCATCTCCCTTCTAATGCCATCAATTTTGTAGTGTCCCTCGTTAGTTTGAATTGCTGGCCGATAAATCCAGATGCTGATGGGATGCTCTTACCATCCCATCCTTTATCGTTGCAATGGCCTCTTGCTCTATTGTGGCTTGGGGGGCTTTATCGTGTATTCGTGTTCCACCTCCGTGTGGGCTTGACTCCCCATGCCTATCTAGAAACACCCTGTCAATTAGGAGTATACTTTCATCTTTGGATGTTTCCGCGGAAGCTTCTATCAACCGTAACATCAAAATATGTGCTTAATATTTTCCATTTTTATAAAAATCGATTTTTGCGGATTTCGCCCATATCCAAGGAGGCAACATATCCTGTGTACAAAGGGGTTCTGTGTAAACCCATGTACACCAATTAACAAAAGTAATGAAAAAATTTATAGATATTCTTCATTTGTTGCTCTAGCTATGTATAAAGTTTCAAGATCAAATTAGTTCTATATTAAGAGTTATAAAAAAGAAAAAATAATAACAATTTTGAATAGTTTAAAATCGATATAGTTTTCTCTTTTTTATAACTCTTGATATATAATGAATTTGATCTTCAAAATTTATACATAGGTAGAGCATGTTCATTAGAACATATGTGAGCCACAGCCCAGACCAGAGGTCAAGAAGACCACAGCTCACAGGTCGTGACTCTGGGATTCGGGAAGCCGTGAAGCAAGAAGCAGCAGCTAGCCAGACGCGGAGGAGAACGCCGCGTACGCAGGCACGCGGCGCGTCGCTTTCCTCCAACCGTTCCCCACCCTGAGCCCTGAGCCCGAGCCTGGTCATCGGTCAACTACTCTACTCAACCCGCGCTCCGCCGCTTGGACGACCACGACGGACGGACGCATGCCTCTGCAGTCTGCGTGCATGCATGCATGTCTCCCTCTCCGCACTATACAACTAGCCATCACCCCCTAAATTTTTTTTTTGCAAAAGGGGACCCACCCCCAATTCTATTCCCATAGAAACAGAATTACAGAGACTAATTACCATCCAAGGGGCAAAGTATCTCCCATGACCCAAAAGGTTTTAAATTACCATAAAACAGACAGATACGTCCCTCAATCATCAACCAGAACTAACACACATGCAACATCAGAAGCCATCTCCAGTAACCAGACAGGTCATCTATTACATAGATATTTCTAGTTGCCACATCTCCAAAAAAGAACTCCTAATCCAAAAACTCCTCGCTAATCTTTCTGTCATCACTTTTACATTCTGGATTCAGTGCCCCCTGTCCTTCTCTCTGATCCTTCGACAGTTTTATAAGTATTTTTTCATCTGCTCCACCCCCAACCGCATAGTGTCCTTGTCATCCTTTGAATATAATCCTGCCCAATATACAATCAAAGCACAAGCCGTATGCAAAATCGTTAAATGAGACTGAATCATACATCCTTCAAAACACCACTTATTTTTTGCCAACCAGATAGCCCAAATGATGGAAAAAAAATACACACTCCAGCAAATCTACTTCCTCTAGGCCAATTTTGTTTAAACCATTTTAGAGCCCCCTCCAAACTCATAAGACGATTTCTAGCTTGAAAACAAATTGCCACCACACTCCAAATAGCACCAGCAGTAAAACAGCAAAAGAATAAATGCTCAATGTCTTCTAAATGAGAACAAAAGATGCAGAAAGGATTACCAGACCAACCCCTTCCCCTAAGATGATCTTTTGTCAAAATGGCTCTACGAAAAATCAACCAAGCAAAAATTTTAATTTTCAGAGGTAACTTTGCTTCCCAAATCAATTTTGTCCAGCTCACACAGTTATCTTCAAAACCACAAATGAACTTATACATTCTTTTAACTGAAAAATTCTTATTTGACTTGCCCTCTTTCCACTTAAAAATATCTCTTGCATTCGAAAAAACAAATGATTTACAATTTTGAATCACCTTTCTCCAACCGGTTAGCAAGATTGGATCAAGCCAACGCCTAAAAGGCAAATTCCACTCCAACTGCCTTGCCTCGAACATCGAAATATTTTAACATTCACATATCTCAAAAATCTCAGGAAAAATGTCCTTAATAGACTTATCTCCATTCCAAATGTCCCTCCAAAAGTCCACCAACCTACCATCTCCTACTTCCACCTTTCTGTTGCACAAATACAGCTCCCTTGTACCCATTATATTTTTCCAAATAGCAGAATCATGGGAATTGATTTATATGAGAAACAGGTTTTCCTTTAATGTATCTTTTTAACACAAAATCCTTCCATAAACTATCTCCCCCCTAAATCCACCACCATTTTGAAAGTAAACTAATGTTCATTTCTCTCAACCTGTAACACCAAGACCCCCTATCCCCTTAGGTTTGCAAATTCTCTCCCATTTTACCAAATGGTATTTCTTTTTAAGGTCACCCCCTTGCATAAAAAAAAAAGATCTTCTAACTTTGTCCAACTTATAAATAACCATTTTAGGAAGAAGAAACATAAACATAAAATAACCAGGAATGCTGGAAAGGGAAGCATTTATCAAAGTGAGCCGCCCCCCCAAAGATAAATTGTTGCTTTTCCACCTAGCCAATTTTTTATCCATCTTCTCCACCAAAAATTCCCAGACTCTCACCTTAACTTTTTGAATTCCAACAGGTACCCCCAAATATTTTATGGGAAAGGAACCCACTGGACAAGTGAAAATTTCAGAATACTTTAAATCCATATTAATATCCCCATTAATGGTCACCACCTCACTTTTATCAAAATTAATTTTAAGACCCGAACAATTCTCAAACAAGGCTAACATAAGCTTCATATTCACAGCACCCTGAATCTCATCATTTAAACATAAAAATAGTATCATCTGCATATTGAAGATTAACCAGGCCTCCTTCCATCACATCCTCTACCAACCCCCCAAATAAAGCACTATTTTTTGCCAATTGAATCATTTTACCTAAACCATCTGCCACAAGATTAAAAAGATGGAGAGACAGAGGGTCCCCCTGTCTCACACCCTAAAAACTACTAAAATACCCTCCATTTTTCCCATTAATATTAACATTCAGAGTCCCTTTACTCACAATATTAACAATCCAGTTACAGAAAGTAGAATGGAAACCCATTAATTCCAGGCACCTAAAAAGGAAATCCCATCTAACTTTGTCATAGGCTTTTTCAAAGTCTAGCTTTACCACAATCCCCTTAGCATTTTTTGTATCATGCAACACTTCATGTAATAGTAAAATTCCATCCATAATATCCCTCCCCTTCAAAAAAGCACTTTGGTTTTTGGAAATAATCCTTTCTAACACCTTTTCTAACCTGATAGACAATTTTTTTGTAAAAAGCTTATAAATTGTGTTTAATAAACAAATAGGTCGATATTGTGTGATTTTCTCCACCCCTTCCCCTTTTGGAATAAGAATAATAACCCCAAAGTTTAGTCTCGAAATATCCATTTTTCCATCAAAGAAATATTCAAACATTTTTAAGATATCATACTTATACATTTGTGTATTGATAAGACCGTTCACAATTTCTTGAAGCTCGATCTCCCCTCCAGATGAACCATAAAGTCAAGAGAAACCATGAACCAGAATAGAAGAGCTTAAGAAAAAAGAGTGGACCGGAAGGCAGGAACAGAAATAGCAGTACTGAATCCTCGGGAAAGAAAAGAGTCGCTCGTCCACACAACGAGTTTTTTGAGTATGAAATATCATAGATAGTGATGGGTGTTCCACCAAGTCCTATCTGAACTGTTTGGGCTTCTATTGAATCGAGAAATTGGATTGTACCTGAGCCAACAACAACTAGGGATCATATCAAAACACAGAGAGCAAGCTGGAGCGCCTTTCATTCATCAAAAAGACGCTTAATTAGCGCGTTCCCGTTCACTTGCATCCAGCAGGAATTGAACCCGCAAATTTACCAACGACACCTCCAAACCCAATCCCAATCCCCTCGAGTACGACGACCTCTACCTCGACATGAATGGGATCATACACCCCTGCTTCCACCCCGAGGACAGGGTGCGAACGGTTTGCTTCCTCTCCCCTTCCCTTGACCTCGAAACACAGTGACTTTGTTGCCATGAAATGTGGCAAATTGCTTACGCATCGATTCGTATAACAAAGGGGTTCATCGTTGTGGTTGAGGAAGAAATGCAACCTGTCGCTGCCAAGTCCAAGAGACGGATGGAGATCCTATGCATTTTTTTGCTGTGGTCACTGACATGTGTGCGTACGTCCACATGTCGGTGACGCAACAACGAAGAGTAGTAACTACAGAGGACCGCGTCCCGAAGAGACAGACTCCAAGAGACCAAAGGCCTTTGCCACCATACGTACACGCATCGCAACAGTCATTGGATATTGATAGGGTGTTCCCAATCATTACAAAGTATGCACCGCAGATGCGACAGGGTAGAAACCGGAGATCTTCACCATTATCACCGGTATAGGAGGATTTCATCTACTATGTACACCTAAGAAAAGTAGTAAAGAACCATTCCCTTCTATATCATGTGTTTAATGTATTGTCTATGTTTGTTCTTTGACGTCTATGACTCGTGCATGTATAATTGCATAAATAATCTCGAACTACACCCGTAGCACGTTTGTTTCAACGTAACCAAAACTTTGTTAATTCATTACTGTTAAAAAAAAATACTCGGCTGATCTGGCCATCTTCACTGGACACTCCTGTTGCCGACCGGGCCACAAGTCCACAAGGCCAAGCTATATTGGGCCGGATTCCACGGTGACAACTCGTGTTAATCCGTTTCGGTTTCGGCCGTGCGATTCCGAGTTCCGTCCCGATCTCATGGCACCGGTGGTCAACAACGAATCTCTCCGTCAATCATACCGCAAAATCACCTCTTTTGTAGGGTCTGTAAGCTGTAGCTCTCGAAGGAGATATTTCCACGCCGCCTTGTCCATGGAGCCCCTCCATTAGGGTTTTGCGCCTCTTCCCTCACCCTCTCTTTCTCGAACGCGGGGGCGGTCCGACGGGCATCGGACGCGCCCCCGTCCGATGGCCAGCGCTGGCCGTTGGATCTCCATCCAACGGCCAGCGTTAGATCTTGAGAAAAGTTTTGTTATTTTTGTTCGTCATGTAAACAAATTCAAAAAAATCAATAAAAATCATAAATATTCTGTATTGCTTGTCTATTTCCACCCAAATTTTTTGTATTGCTATACAATATTTATACATATAGATTTTTCTTTAAAAAGCGTTTATATAAATGAATATTGATCATATAGATTCGAATAAAATACATGTGAGACCTGACACTGATTAGAGAATATATATAATTTTTAATATTTTTTTGATTTTTATTACATGGTGAAACAAAAAAACAAGTTTTTACACAAGATCTAACGCTGGCCGTTGGATGGAGATTCAACGGCCAGCGTTAGCCATCGGACGGGGGCGCGTTCGACGCCCGTTGAACCGCCCCCATGTTCCTCTTCCTCCACTCGCGTCACCCGCCTCGTCGCTGTTAACACCCAAATTTGGCAGAAAATCGGATAAGGCCGAATTTGTTGGGCCAAATCGAAAATGGGCTTTATCGGCAAAGAAGAAAGACGGAATACCGATACTTGTGAGAATTCGGAAGAAGTACGATGTGATCAGAAGCGCGTCGCGGTAAATTAGGTCGTATCGGTATCGACTTTGTAATACAATAAATAGGACCTTAAGTCTCGAGAATAGGGATCTAACACTCAATACAAAAAACACTTTCTTGAATCCGATCGACCTCGTCGAAAGGCTTCAACTCGCAGCTAGAGCTATCTCAATGGGATAATCGATTCTCTCCTTGTAACCCGTATGCATGGCTGTATCAATTTGATCTCATGTATACAAACCATGTTAGACTGTCTCAGGATTTACCGATCTTTGACATGTTTTCGCATATTGTACTGTCTCGACTTGATCGATCTGCAATGTGTATTTATCCTGTAATGCCGATTGTTAAATATTTCATATGCTTTTCCCGAATTTGATATATGCAAATGTCTCGTTCAATCGATCTTGTATATGCCATGTTTAGGATTTCGCTTGTGGGAACATTTACAGATCTGTATTGCATTTACCTTTATCAGTCTTTAGACCTTTAAATCGGTTTATTGGTTTATATCTTAGATTTAGACTTGAACACTGTCTTGGCCTGATCAATCTGTTCAATCTGTTTCTTGGTTAAACCTGATATATTGATATTAGGGTTTATTGCTGATGCTATTATAAAATACCAAAAATAAGTGAAAGATTTAGATTTGAATGCCTATTTAAATTTATTTGCTCTATCTGGTATTAAGCCGATAGATCCTGTAATCGGTTAACGAAGAAACCGATTACAGATGACCTGATCTGGCTATTTAAAAAGCTGATTAGGTTTATATTACTGATAATTCTCCCCTTATTGATTCACAGGTCAAATCAATTGGCACGCTTGGTTTGAGTTGCGACGCGATCACTGAATCGACGCTTCTGCACGTGTGTTCGCAAAAACCCTCGTTTTTGTGCCAACATACTTTTTGGCACGCCTGGTAGGACCAAAACAATCGAATCCGGCGCGATGACGCGCACCGATGCCGAAGCAGCGATGGAAGCGCTCAAACACGCTGCTGAACCAGTGACGTTTGACGAACTGAGCCCAGATCAGAAAAAGGAGATCGAAGATAGGCTCGCGGAGATCCACGAGGAGAACAAAAAGAGGGTGTTAACTGGCTATCGGAAAACCCGTAGCGGCCAGGTTACCAAAACCTCGATTGGAGATCCACTGCTGACCGGAGATTACTCTGAAGTAATAAGAGACCAGATTAACAATTCGGTCTATCGATCGATGCTGGATCAGTCATCGGTTTTAGGGCGCATTGTCCAGGAAGGAACGAGTGCCGCACTACACAGCATTATGACTGGGCAAGCCCACCAGGGGAATCGGAATTTTCCTCAAGGGATGAATCTGGGGAATCAGTATACTCAGCCAGGGGCATCACATGCAGGGACTTCCCACTCGAGTCCCCCAGTGGCTATCAATCCAACTCCGATTCAGATGCTATCGGGTAATCAGGCTATAATTCCGGTTCCAGAACCGGTATATCAGCCGATTAGTTCCGGGACAAATGAGAATCTGGAAGAAATGACAAGGAATCTAGTTTATAACATGATGAAGCAGTGCGGGTTCAACACTCCAAAGATCGCTCCGCATTATACCATGCCGTATCCATCGGCTTTTAATGAAACAGAGTACCCGCACAAGTATCGTGTTCCTGATTTTGCTAATGCCAAATTCAACGGAGTGACCACACCTCTGTGCCGAGCATATTGCTAGATTTCTTGCGCTTTGCGGAGAGGTCACGTCAAGGACACTCTCAAATGCCGATTGTTCCCACTGTCATTGTCGGGATCGGCTTTTAACTGGTTTACGTCGCTCCCTCCAAACAGCGTCACTTTGTGGCCAGATTTGGAGAAAAAGTTTCATGAATATTTCTATTCTGGAGAAAACGAAGCAAGGATCACCGATATCATGATGATTAAACTGAAGTTTGGTGAATCGGTGAATGATTATCTGCGTCGGTTCAGGGATGTGAGAAAGCGATGTTATAGCCTTTCACTGCCCGACAATGAGCTGGCGGAATTGGCTTTTAAGGGTTTGCTACCCGTCAATCAAAAGAAGGTGGGCAATCAGGAATTTGCCGATATATCACATTTGGCTCACAAGATCGCGCTATACGAAAGCCGATTCTCGGATAATTCATACCCAGGTCAGCAGAAAGAGTATCGGGGTAACAACAATTTTAAGGGTAAAGATAAAGCACCAATGTTGTTGACACGATGAAGTAGAAGATTCGGATGACTCCGATCATCAAGATGTCGCTTATGTCATTGAATGGGTGAGCAACAAGAAGGAATTGAACTTGGATGGATAAAGCGAAGGGCCCCGAGAAAGGCAAATATGCATTCGATACATCCAAGTGTGATCGGATTTTGGATCATCTATTGCGGAGAAGCGATTCGCTTAAGCGGACATGTTATTCCTCCACTTGAAGAGCTGAAGAAGAGGAAATATTGCAAGTGGCATAATTCTTATTCACACGCCACCAACGAGTGCAACGTGTTCAAACAAGTGATCCAAAAGGCGATTGAAAACGGCCAACTTAGATGTCCGGATAAAACTTTGCAAATCGACACGCAGCCATTCCCTATCGGTTTTATTGGCATGGTTGACGCTAAAAGGAAAGCCGATGGTCCCGAAAGTTCCAATCGGTTCAAAGTGCTTGTTGGCGATAAGAGGATTATGGTGGAAGAAAGGCCAGAGCTGCGTTTCCAATCATCTGGCCAACGTGGTGGAAGAACTGGCGAGTGGCGCGAAATGAAGCATGGCCATAACAGTAATCTGGTCTCTAAGTCAAGGCCGGTGCCAACCTTCGATCAGTTAATGGAAAAATACGACAGGATGGCTAAGGAAACGCCTCGCAAGAACGTTAAATCAGGTACTCCGGAGGCTGTTCAAAGGGATTCGGATGATCAAGGTTGGGAAATGGAGCACTGGGATTGTCCCTTTTTCCGATATTGCTGGGAAGAAAGGATGTCTTTGCCAAGTCTGGAAGATTGCCCGATGAACCACACGTTTGTTCCTCCGAGGAGAAAACCAGTAAAAGATCGGCTAGTGTTTCCTAGTGGAAAAGCCGATGACACCACAAATGATAAAAATACCGATGTGCATCGGCCTCCCAAAGTACCGTTGCCGCGGTGGTGCCCCAGCGGGATCACTAAATCTCAGAAGCGGCGCCTGCAGCGGATGAGACACGCAGAGGCAAAAGAAGCTGAGGCCGAAAAGTTCAGGGATGCTCTTTTAGAGGAGGTAAAGCCGATGAGATATGCTAGGGGCAAGCAAGAATGGAGGCCAAAGCTGAGATCGGCTGTTATTATTGAAAACCATTCTGACGAAGTATCTATTGCCACTAATATGGTCTGCGTATTGCCTCAGGAATTCATGTGCGATTATGAGGAAGCTGCTGCTGAGTTAGTGGTTGGAGCAGAAGATGCCGTCTTTAAGAAACCAGAGAATCCCCGATTGCACTTGAAACCATTGTTTATCATGGGGTACATGAATGGGAAGCCGATTTCCAGGATGATGGTGGATAGCGGGGCAACCGTAAATCTGATGCCATATTCCGTGTGCCGAAAAATCGGGAAATCGACAAAGGATCTGGTCAAGACCAATATGGTTTTGAGCGATTTCAATGGAAATCCGACTGAGGCAAAGGGAGTTTTGGTCGTAGAGCTCACCATAGGAAGCAAAACGATCCCAACAGCGTTCTTTGTGATCGAAGGAAAAGAAAATTATAATGTCTTCTTTGAAAGAGATTGGATACACGCCAATCTGCAGATACCATCGACATTGCATCAAATTCGATACAATGGATTGGTGATCGATAGAGGTGGTCAAAGGAGAGTCTCGACCGCAGAAACCGATTGTCCGATATACATCACAACTGGAGGCATTATCGAGAAAACCTTTAGAGGATTGTGACTTCCTCAGTGTTAGTAAGTCGGGGTTCAAACCGACAACGCTGGAGGGTCAATCGGTAACTCAAGGATGTGAGGGTTTTTTATGGGAACCGCGGCTCTAGAGGAGATTGAATATAAGATGGGCCAAGGATTCATATCGGTGATGAGTGGAAAAAGTCGATATTGGAACCGATGGTAAAGAGAGGCCCACTTACATCGGTAAAAAGTCGCCATGAATATAAGGATCGGCTTATTCGGATACTCAAGGATCGAGTTATTTGTTTACTTTGGGAATATTATGAAATGCCCGGTTTAGACCGATCCATAGTTGAACACAAAATTAAGATGAAACCTGGATTTCGGCCAGTAAAACAATCGCCAAGGAGGATTAGTTGGAAAATCTACGATCAAGTAAAGGCTGAAATTCAGAGGTTGTTATAAGCAAAATTTATTCGGCCATGTAAGTATGCCGATTGGATTTCTAATATTGTGCCAGTAGGGAAGAAGGATTCTGATAAAATTCGAGTATGCATCGATTTTCGAGATTTGAATAAAGCAACATACAAAGATGAGTATGCAATGCCGATTGCTGATCGATTGATTGATTGACGCCTCGAGCAATCGGATTATCGCTTTCTGGATGGCAATGCTGGTTACAATCAGATCTTTATGGCCGAAGAGGATGTGAACAAGACTGCGTTTAGATGTTCTGGTTCTATCGGCTTGTTTGAATGGGTCGTAATGACTTTTGGGCTGATCAGTGCTGGAGCTACCTATCAGAGAGGAATGAACTTGATTTGCCATGACTTAATCGGTAAACTAGTTGAAATTTATATCGATGATGTGGTGATTAAATCCCAGGAGGAGGAGCAACATTTGGCTGATATCGTGACCGTTCTGGATCGGTTTCGGAAGTATGGCATGAAAATGAATCCGAAAAAGTGTGCTTTTGGAGTATCAGCCGGCAAGTTCTTGGGGTTTATGGTACATCAGAGAGGGATTGAAGTTCACCCTGATCGAGTGAAGGCGATTCTAAATACTAAACCTCCAGATTCAAAGGTTCGTTTACAAGAGCTCATCGGTAAAATCAATTACTTGAGGAGGTTTATTTCAAATTTATCGGAAAGAATCATCCCGTTTTCGCCGTTGCTTAAGTTGAAGAATGCCGATAAGTTTGTTTGGGGATCGGAACAGCAAAAAGCATTTGATAATATTAAAGAATATCTGATTAATCCTCCTGTTCTGGTTGCCCCAAAGGGAAATTTACCATTCAAATTATATCTGGTTGTATCGGATAAAACGATAGGGGCAGTTCTGGTCCAGGAAGTTGATGGTAAGGAGCATGCAATTTTCTATTTGAGCTGGAAGCTATTGGACCCGAAAACCCGATACACGGTGGTAGAAAGGTATTGCCTTTGCTTGTACTTTGCTTGCACTAAACTGAGACATTATTTGCTGGGCGCTGAATGCAAAGTAGTCTGTCAAACCGATGTGATTAAATATATGCTTAATGCTCCGATTATTAAAGGGCGTCTTGGCAAATGGGCATATACTCTCATCGAGTTTGACGTGACATACGAATCTCCGAAAGCTGTCAAGGGGCAGGTATTAGCCGATTTCATCACGCACCACCAAGATGTCAATCTTTCTATTCTTTTGTCTTGGGTGATGTTCTTTGATGGATCGGTTTGTGAGAAAGGGTGCGGCATCGGTATTTTCATAGTGTCCCCTGGAGGTGTTCCTTACCGATTCAAAGGTCACAATGGATTTTGGGTTGACTAACAATCAGGTAGAGTACGAGGCATTGATCCAAGGATTGGAGTGGTTAATTCAGGCTGGTGCTATCGCTGTAGAAGTGTTCGGAGATTCACAGTTGGTGGTTTTTCAAATGATCGGTAAATATGAATGTCATAGTGATCTGCTTCGGGAATATCTAGAAAAAGCTTCTGATTTGGCTAAGTGTTTCAATGTGTTTACTATTCATCATGTTCTGAGAGAACAGAATTGTGAAGCCAATGATTTAGCTCAAGAAGCATCATGTTATAAATTACCGATCATGGAGTTGGAGATTATTCCGATTGAAAATCCGGTTCCGATAGGATGGCAGGCGGAGATTATCGGTTATATTTGAAAGATCCCCAGCGAAAAACCGATAGGAAGCTTAAAAGGAGAGCTCAAAGGTATGTTTTAATAAGTGACAAATTATACTATCGGAGTTTTGATGGTTTATTGCTTAAGTGCCTGAATGAAGAGGAAGCAAAGGTTGCAATCGGAGAAATTCACGAAGGGTTGTGCGGAACGCATCAGTCAGCATACAAGATGAGATGGATGTTGAAGCGCGTGGGGTATTTCTGGCCAACAATGGTGGAGGACTGTTTTAAATACTACAAGGGTTGCAAAGATTGCCAGAGGTTCGGAAATATTCAGCATGCACCTGCATCGATTTTACACCCAATCGTGAAGCCGTGGCCTTTTAGAGGATGGGGAATTGACATGATCGGAGAAATATTTCCTTCTTCGCCCAAGAGGCATCGGTACATCTTGGTAGCAACAGATTACTTTACGAAATGGGTTGAAGCCGTACCGTTGAAGAAAGTAACTGCTACCGAAGCAATCGATTTTGTCAAGGAGCACATAATTTACCGATTCGGTATTCCTCAGACAATCACTACAGATCAGGGATCGGTATTTATGTCAGAGGCATTTCAGGATTATGCTCGAAGCCTGGGGATTACGACGATCAATTCATCGCCATATTATGCTCAAGCCAACGGCCATGCGGAATCTTCAAACAAAAGTGCCATAAAACTGATCAAGCGAAAAATCGATGAAAGGCCGCTTGGTTGGCATAACACTTTGGCGGATGCATTATGGGCATATCGGATTGCTAGACATGGAGCCACGAAAGTATCACCGTTTGAATTGGTCTATGGTCAGGAGGCTGTGCTGCCGGTTGAAGCTATCATCGGATCTACGAGGGTTGAAGAACAGGACAATGTAAAAGTCGATGATTATAACAATCTGATGGTGGATAAGCTGGATGATATGGTAGCAGTTCGACTAAGAACTTTGGAACATATTGAACGTGACAAGCAAAGAATTGCTCGACATTATAACAAGAAAGTTGTACCGAAAGCTTTTGAAGTGGGGGAGCTAGTATGGAAAACGTTTTTGCCGATTGGTTCAAGGGATCCCAAATACGGGAAGTGGTCACCAAATTGGGAAGGACCATTCAGAGTTAATCGGGTTATCCCTGGAAACGCTTATATTTTGGAAACGCTTGAGGGAGAAGTTTTCGGTAAAGTGCTTAATGCCAAATATCTAAAGAAGTATTATCCTAGTGTTTGGGTTGGAACTTGAATTGATGTTTGCTAAAAGCCGATTCCGCATGAATCGCCTATAGGTCAATTTTAACCAACGCGTTGTTGTTGGGTGAAAGCCGATTCTGGGAGAATCGCCTATAGTGCATTCGACTTGTTAAAGAATTTGACTCGACACTTTGCTGTTGAGCCAAAACCGATTCTATGAATCGCCCATAGATAAACATGCATACTTAAACGATTGAATAAAAGCGTTATTACAAAGGCGCGAAGGCCTCAATCGTTTTGGCCCGAAGGGTAGAGTGAAACCATGTTTTGCGATCGGTACAAACCGATCCATACATGACAAAAGTTTTGAAATTTGGCTCGCAGGCCAGTTACTCGCAGAATTCATAAATAGCGGCAGCGGCGCTGGTGATCGTGTCCCGGATCCGATTGATGGTATTGGTATCCTCTTGGTGATCCGGGGCGATCGGTATTTTCTTTTTCGCCTCCAATCTTGCTAGGCATAGCTTTTACTACGCCAGTCTTGTTCCTTGGCATGATTTAGTCTCTTCAAAATCTGAGCGGCGGTTGCTTGCTTTCTCGATTCTAGTTCCAAGGACTTAACCCTTGAAATTGCTTTGGAGGTGGCAATCTTTGCCGATTCACCTCTTGTTTCACTTTGAGAGTTTGTCATTTTGTGAGTTGGTGTCTTGGATCACCCTTTGAGTTCGGCTTGAGATCCTTGAGGATTTCTCCGATGGAGCCGATCCAAATAGCGTCAAAATCGGACTTCGGCACGAGAGGGATAGCGATTTTCGATGGCGCGACCACTTGCTCGGGAGGATCTCCTTGATGGAATCGGCTATTTCCGGATGGCAAGAGGATTGGCGAAAGCCGATTCATTGTTCACCGCTTCCACATTTGCTTGATTTTCCCCAGGGTGTCTGGAGAAAGCCGATTCTTCTTGGACGGTTCGGGGGCAGGTGAATCAATGATGGCAATTGGGGGCGACGACGGACGGATTGGCGAAGATAAGAAATCAAGCTCGTCGTCGAGCCAATCCATACTGGACGGGTCGAAGTTGAGCTCATCGTCTTTTTTGCCGTCATAGGTGATGACCTGCGTAGACACCACCGTTACCGGGTTGGGCTGCGAGGTTGAAACATGTACTGGACAAAAATATTTAAAGTTACAAGCGATCGGGTTTTGAAAATTGCGGAAATAAAAGGAAAAGAAATCCGATTACGTCTTGTGGATTGAAGGTCGGTGGAGTTTGTGACGCTGGCGGAGGGGCAGGTATGCCATTTCTCTTCTTGGAGATGGGTGAAGTGTCCTAAAATCATAATCCGATAAGTAAGAAAGCCGATGATGGTCAAGAATTTGAAGAAAATTAAGTGCTTACTGTGTCACATACTGATTCCGTACTGTCGGGAGTACGCACCTTTTGGGGCCTTGGTTTCTTAGTGACTACTTTCTTCCTTAGGCCGGGTTCACCTTCGGGTTTCCCTGTTAAGCGAAGTCGGTAAAGAATCGGATATTTCAAGAATTATGTGAAATAAGTCGATTGTACCTCGTTTCTTGGAAGAGCCCTGGGTGAAAGCCGACGCTGACTTGGCCGTCGAGTGGATCCGGCCAGCTTCTTCTCCAATGAGCTTTGCCTTGGGGCGCTTATCACCACTCTGAAAGAAAATAAACAGGAGGTTAGTAATTGGAAAAGGATAAAGTGGGTTAGCGGACGCACACAAGTTAGTAACCTCGCTGCAAGAAGACGATGCGTGGGTCTGGGATTCCATTCTTTCATCGTTTGAATCTGATGAAGAAGGTCCTGATTCTGAAGAGTTTTCCTCTTTATCATCGTCGGAATTATCGGAATCGGTAGTATTTGAGCTCTTGGTTTCTGATTCCGATGGAGCTTCGATCTTGTCGGCAATCTTAGGCCAGTTGGGCTTGCAGGTTTTCTTTCGGCCAGTAATTTGTTCGATTAAGGTTGAAGCTCCGCCTTCTGTAGCATAGATATTTTTTGCAATGGCTTCCCACCAGTCGTCAAACTTTGGCGAAGTATCGGACCACATTCGAAATTCCGATGGCATTTCAAAATCAATTTGAGCGGCCAATAGAATTCCATAAGCCGATTTGGGACTTAAGTCTTCTCGGGCATTCAGTTGGCGATAGATGAAGAGATCAGGAATATTTTGCCCAAGGTTGAATTGCCAAGCAACCACAGCTGGATGATAGAATTCATAAGATGGTTTTCTAATGTGGGTTCTCGTGCTCAGGATGACGAAGAAAATTCCTGGGGAGATGAATTCCTTGTATGCTGCCAGGCTTCTCCTTTCGAGTGTTTTCAATCGAAAACGAAGAATCGGATATCTATCTAGATCGGTGTATGGGTTGAATCGTTCTAATCCATATTCGATTCGGACATCGTATAAAATGCAACCATGGACATGGCAAGGTCTTCTTGGTTTAAGCGCCGCCTATTGCAATTGGTCGAGATCATTTCCGTATGATCTGCATGGGCGATCATCATTATCAGATTCCTTTTCACTTGGAAATCTTAGACCGAAATCTAATTCGCTAAGGAATTGTATATCTGAGTTTCGAACATCCCGATAAACCGAAAGGTCCGCCGAGATTACCAACCGAGTAATCGGCTTTTGGTGAGCGAGACCTTCCCGATCTCATGCATCGTCCGTAGGGTGGCTCCTAGCGGTATTTTCCGATTGATAATTTTTGGCACGATGCCAAGGCCTCGGCTACTCCTTGGTATACCTTGCTAGGGCTCAGAGATTGCCCATAGAAGAAAAACCGATCGAGCCACATGTTAAGGAAGGCAATGTGCTCTTCGTCTTCTACATTACCAGCTTTTTGGTGAGTCTTGATATATCGCCGCCACCTAAAGTTTTTCTCGAACCGCTTTGATGTGGCGATCAAATCGAAGTCGATAGTCAGAACACCCGACCTCCCTAAGGCCCAAGATGCTACTAAACTCCTCTAGTCAAAAATTTCGGCAGAACTTCCCCTAAAATTAGGACATCCAAACAGGGAAAAACACAGCAGTAACATAACAATTAACATTATACATTCAATAATTAATGAACCAAAGCCAACTCTTGGCACAAACCACCACCACCACTAATAGACAATAACTAGCATCTTTCAGAGCACATTAGCCATCCAGTTCAAGCAAACTTTAATAAGACATGTAATTACACACTAACAGACTAACATACATGCTCTAAAACAATTCATGGCATCATTTATAATTTAGTTGATTGGCTCGAGTGATGAGCACAAGTGTGAACTACGCCCCTTTCCCGCAAGTGCAGCTTCAACCATACCTAAAAACACCAAAAGAGCAAGTGTGAGTCCAAGACTCAGCAAAGCACATAATAGCGACGTTTAAACATAAACATAAGCATCATCAGAATAATCCTCATTCATCAATTATCGCTCCGTTCTTCCAACACATGTCCAATGCAATGCAATGCAATGCGATGCAGTGCTATGCATTATGATCTTTGACATTGCACGCACCGGTATCTGAGCGTACACCTGTCGATGTAACGCTCTAACTCCATCCCGTGGAGGTGCTCACCGAAGTGAGTCTTTCCCGCCATCCCGTGGCAGGTGCCTACCTCTGTAGGTCTTATCAAGAGCACGCCGGATTAGTCTTGTAACTTTTTCATCGACCGGGCCCACGGCTCACCGGACTAGCTAGTTATAAGACTTTCTCACCGCCCTGGCTCGAATGCATGCTTTTCATGAATGTATGCAACATAAATGGAGTAACCATCATTTCTCATCATCATTCCATCATTTATATCCCTATTGATTCATACACTCACTAATCCATCTTTGTTTTCCATTCATTTAGCACTAATAATATCATCATTAATAAAAATACAAAGCACAAACGGCATCAAGCTACATATCCTCACCATCCTCACAACCATTCATCAACACATCATTACCGGTATTTAAAACAAGCATAAATATCACTTACCATCATTCAATCACACATTATCATAGTATTCGCATCATGTACTTGCCTTAGTTACCCGACGGGGTGGAAAGACGAGACGTCGATGCCGTCCCCGAAGCGTCACCTACACATTCAGGCATGGCAATCAATCGATCTGATACTCTTATTAGCCAATATACAAATTCGGTATTCCCTCTGGCCCTTGCCCATTTCGACCCCTAACTTAATAGGTTTTCTAATTTATCACACCTTTAGCCATTAGCTTATATAGTTGCTGAACATATAGTTTATCACTTTAACAATAACCTTGTCGCGGCCTACACAGGACAGCAGCGCTCCGAAAGCCATAACCTCTAATCCGCTGGTCCAGATTACACGTTCTTGGGCTTGTTGGAAAGCTAGAAAGATATACTACGATTTCTATAATATGGCCGAGCCCTAATTCTTGGCCAAAACACCTCATTTTCGCTAATCAAGTCACTGCATTCACATACCACCATCTAGCCCCAAAGTTTCAAGTCTAGGGTTCATATCTTCTCCTAAATCCCACCCTAAACCAACTCATACAAGGCAAATCGCAGGAGGTTACCTCAATTTAAAGCACTTTCTAGGATTTGGGTGGAAACCCTAGCTCTGCTTCTCCCCTTCTCCTCCTCTTGGCCGGCTTCCTTTCTTCCTCCTCTACCTCCTCCCCATCTCCCCTACCACCCCACCTTCCCTTGGGCTGCCACGGTTGGGGCAAAGCTGGGCAACCCGACCGGGAGGGTGGCAAGAATCGCAGAGATGGCAGGTGGCGCCGGGAGACGGCGGCGGCAAGGGACGGCGACGGCTAGCGGCGACTAGCGGCGGTGACCAGCGATGGAAGGGCACGGCGATGGGAGAGAGCAGGGAGCAGCAGGGAGCACAGAGAGAGGTGTGTGAGAGAGACGTGTGAGAGAGAGATGTGAGAGAGTTGGCTGGGAAGCCAACTCCTCCCCTTGCCTTATCTCCAAATGGCAATGTCGGTTGTGACATGGGCTTTGGCCCAACTACTCTCTCTCTCTCTTTTATTTGTGTTATTATAATAGCATCTCGCCATCGGGACTAAGACCAGTCAGCATGGCTACATCTAGAAGTGTGGGGCTTATTGGTCCTGTTGGGAAGAGGAAAGCATTTGCAGTGTCACACCAGAAATAAGCCGATGCGGCCATAAATGGTTCGTCCGCTGGTGGTGGAGATAAGGAAAGAAGAATGACATCGGTTATTCCTAACTCGTCCCATTGCTCTTGTTTTTGATCGTAAACCCGGATCAGCCAGTCCTTATATCCTTTGATTGGGCTAGGCCAAGATTTAAATGCCGATTTCCAACTGTTTGCATTAAGCTTATCGGCAAATAAAGGAAGTCTTCCTACGGAGTGATGTATGAAATCCGATGGGTCTCGATCTCCTACTGGGCCCAAAGAATACAGAGCTTCAGAGTCCGAGCATTGAATCAGTACCTGAGACATGATGCCGATTGAGAGTTGGAGAAGTTGGTTGTCTTGCCGATTCTTTGGGGCTTTGAAAATTCGATCGCGAGAGCCGTCTTGAAATAGGAGAGCGTGAAAGTGACGGCGAATGGTGCGCTATTTATAGCTGCAGTAAAAACTAGGGTTTTACCGCGCGTTTCGGCGTTACGGTTTCGGCCCATATTGTCTGCTGGGCTGACACGTGTTCTCCAAATGGGCTGAAAGCAGGAAGTTACAGGAGTTAAAATGTGAAATGTTATGGTATGGTAAATCTGATTTTGACTTGAAAGTTCGGCTAATGAAATAGTCATTGCCAAACTTAGGGGCATATGTTAACACCCAAATTTGGCAGAAAATCGGATAAGCCCGAATTTGTTGGGCCAAATCGGAAATGGGCTTTATCGGCAAAGAGGAAAGACGGAATACCGATACTTGTGAGAATTCGGAAGAAGTACGATGTGATCAGAAGCGCGTCGCGGTAAATTAGGTCGTATCGGTATCGACTTTGTAATACTATAAATAGGACCTTAAGTCTCGAGAATAGGGATCTAACACTCAATACAAAAAACACTTTCTCGAATCCGATCGACCTCGTCGAAAGGCTTCAACTCGCAGGTAGAGCTATCTCGATGGGACAATCGATTCTCTCCTTGTAACCCGTATGCATGGCTGTATCAATTTGATCTCATATATACAAACCATGTTAGACTGTCTCGGGATTTACCGATCTTTGACATGTTTTCGCATATTGTACTGTCTCGACTTGATCGATCTGCAATATGTATTTATCCTGTAATGCCGATTGTTAAATATTTCATATGCTTTTCCCGAATTTGATATATGCAACTGTCTCGTTCAATCGATCTTGTATATGCCATGTTTATGATTTCGCTTGTGGGAACATTTACCGATCTGTATTGCATTTACCTTTATCAGTTTTTAGACTTTTAAATCGGTTTATGGGTTTATATCTTAGATTTAGACTTGAACACTGTCTTGGCCTGACCAATCTGTTCAATCTGTTTCTTGGTTAAACCTGATATATTGATATTAGGGTTTATTGCTGACCAAAAATAAGTGAAAGATTTAGATTTGAATGCCTATTTAAATTTATTTGCTCTATCTGGCATTAAGCCGATAGATCCTGTAATCGGTTAACGAAGAAACCGATTCAGAGATGACCCGATCCGCTATTTAAAAAGCCGATTAGGTTTATATTACTGATAATTCTCCCCTTATTGATTCACAGGTCAAATTAATTGGCACGCTAGGTTTGAGTTGCGACGCGATCACTGAATCGACGCTTCTGCACGTGTGTTCGCAAAAACCCTTGTTTTTGTGTCAATAGTCGCGAACGCTCGGTTCGCTCTAGTGTTAGGCCCTGCTTGGATGGCCTATTTCCAGCCTGTAAACGGCCTGGATTCGGGTTCAATTGTTTTTCCGTCGGATTTAAACAGAAGCTGCTTGAAAGGCTTGTTTCGTAATCCAATTATATCCGGATTGGGCCGATGCACCCGGAAGATAAAAAACCTCACCTATGGGCTGAAAAAAAAAAACATCTATCGGGGGGCTGCTCGTCCCCGACCCTCGCTCGTCCCCTACTCGCACCCGACTTCGATATCTAGTGGCGACTGGCGGCGCCGCCGGCGCGTGCGTGCGTGAGGGAGGGACCTCCGGCGGTGGCGTGGGGAGGCAGGCGGCGCGGCGTGGTAAGG